>JARHVA010003496.1:997500-1522500 GCA_037957365.1 Torreya grandis | reverse complement strand
CAGCTTGTAGATTATGCAGGGTCAACCCATACCTACTGGGTCAACACTATGGATTTTGCTTAGTTTTTAACCTACTAGGTCGACTGGGTTGACCCAGTACTTTTTGTCTGCTAATCCCTTGCATTTGCCTATAAAAGTGCAATTTTCTTACTTTCTTCCTAAATCCTCCAAACCCATTTTCCATCTTCCTATTTGTTACCCCTAAAATCTAATTTTTCCTCATTTTAACACTCAATTCAATACAAATTTTAAAAATTAGTTTGAGATTCTTAGCTGTATACATATAATGCACATGTTGTTGCCTGTAGAATCTCTCCCTGTCTAGCATGTCATCTCCTCACCATCCTAGCTTGTTTTTGTCTCTAGAGCTCTTTTTCTACTCTCTCACAAATCAAAATAACAAATGATTTCTCTTTTCCCTATTTAAAAATACCTTTCAAAATTCAAATATTTCAATTATTATCCTGTAGATTCCTTATTTTACCTATATCTTTATTTCTACTCAATCATTTTACAAACCATAAAAGGTGTTATATTCATGATAACATAGAGATTATTTTCTAATATCATATGCTTATATTCCAAAAAAAAAAAATTGGCTATTTTTTTGCACTAACTTCTATAGGTTTGTCTTGTGTTCTCTACATTAGACACCTTCACATTTCTTACAGTCTACTTCTTTATCTATAGCATTAAGGTAAGTTAAAGGTCTGTGTTTTTTAATACAATTATTTCATTTATCTTATTTTTTACTTATTTCACTTTACTTAGCACCAACATTGTGTGTTATCATGTTCTATCTCAAAGCACCATCCCATGTTTCACTTACATGACATGTGATGAGCTTCAAGTGGGGTATATGTATACACATAATATTTTTATTTTTTATCGATTACTAACACTTTTTATCTTGCAAGAACCCATCAAGTCTTAATCTCTCTAAGTGCATACCTTTAAGTGGTACACCAAGAAAGGGGTGGGTAGACCATTGGTGCTTCATAATATTATTATTCCTTTTGCCACTTGCCATCTACACACTTGTCTCCTAAAACTATTTACCTTAAGCTTATTCTCCTTAGTCCTACCCATTCCTCTCAATTATCATTCTTTATCCATAATTTTCTTGCCTTAACACCCCTTTGGATAGTCACCTATGCTAGGTCAACTGGTTTGACCCAATACAGTTTGAGGGTATTTCTCACTTTCTTGGCTTGTTAGCCTTTTGGCCAACCTAGCTCAGACCTAGTGAATTATCCCTAAAAACACACTAGGTTGACTAGGTTGACCCTATATAGCCAACATTCTTGGGTGGATTTAGGGCCAAATCTACCTATATATACAAGTTCATTTCCCACCATTTCATAAGATAAGAATTAATAGCGAAGAAGTATGAATGAACATCTACTTATTTACAATTATACTTGAGGAATAAATCTTAGGGTTCCATACTAGTTTTGGAGATATAGACCTTGTCTTGTGGAGAAGTCTTTTATATGCTTAGATAGGTTGTGTAGCCTATAGTTGATTTATCTTGGTTATCCTTATATACCATAACAATATCTTGTGAAGCACCTTAGCTAAGGGAAAGATTGAGGCACGACAAGTTCATCTTCAAAGGT
Organism: Torreya grandis; assembly: GCA_037957365.1. Lineage (NCBI taxonomy): Eukaryota > Viridiplantae > Streptophyta > Pinopsida > Cupressales > Taxaceae > Torreya > Torreya grandis. Next base: position 1,520,881 of record JARHVA010003496.1, on the reverse strand, counting down.
AAGTATTCCTAACTTTATTTCTCCTTTGTAAGAGTAGATAGATAATGCATTTTCATTCTTCTCCCATGTATTAGGATTTTTTATAGATTGACATGAGTACGTGTCTTCTAATACATGTTTAGTTTAGTTGTTTTTTTGTTTGTAGCCTTGACTTTATGCCACAAGCTTTGGTGTGCACTAGATTAGATTTTACTTTCTTATTATTAGAATAAGTGAATGTTTTTAACCTTAGGACTCTATTAGGTTTGTTGTGTGATTGTGTTAGAGTGTAGGATTTATAACCCTTCCTAGCATGATATGTTATGACTATAGATTATCAGCAAGGGGTGCTTTAACTAATTGATCAATAATGATTTTCCCCTTAATTGATTTTTGGTTAAATAACTCAAAATCAAATTCAACGAGTAGCATTAGCCATCTCACCATCCATTGATATTGATAGGGTTTTAAATGCAAGAATTTTAAAGGATCAGTATTGGTAATCTCATAAGTCTTATGATTAAGAAAATAGTGGTGAAGCTTAGAAACCATGAATATTAGGGCCAATCATAGTCTTTTAACATGTGTGTAATGAGTTTCATATTCAACCAAAGTATGGCTTATATAATAAACCACTTATTCTCTGTGTTGATCATTTCAATGGGTAAGCATAACACCTAATGCATGATCTATAGCTGAGATATATAAGAAAAAATACTCATCCTCCTTAAGTATAATGAGGACAGGGGAGATAAGAGATAATTCTTGAGAGTATCAAATACTAGCTGGCAATTTGAATCCCACACAAACTAGGTGTCCTTCTTGAGAAGGTGATGGAAAGGTTAACATCAATCTGATAATTATGAATTAAAATGGTGAATATACTATAGTTTCCATTATAAACTATGAAGTTGCTTGAGATTAGAAGGAGTTAGCATACTGATAATGTCCTTAATATTAGCAAGATCGACCTCAATCCCTCAAATGGAAATGATAAAACCTAAGAGCTTTCTTGATAAGACTCCAAAAACACACTTTTTATGGTTAAGACAAACATGATATTGGATCAAACTAGCAAAGATTTATTGAAGGATAGATAAGTGATCCTTATGGTGCTTAGATTTACTAAGGAGATCATCCACATAACCTTCAACAATTTTTTGAATTAAGTCATGGAAAATGTAGGTCATGATGTGTTGGTAAGTGGTTCCTGCATTCTTTAAACCAAAGGGCATGACCCTATAACAAAAAGTCCCCCATGAAGTAATAAAAGAGGTTTTATGTTGATCTTCTAAGGTAATAAGGATCTGACTATAACCATAAAATTCATCCATGAGAGATAACATCTTATGTCCTATAGTGAGGTCCATGAGCTGGTTAATGTTAAGAAGGGGAAAATCATCTTTCAAATAATTGAAGTTGAGGTCATGAAAGTCTATATAAAGGCAAAGTCCCCCTGTGGGTTTTGTGATGGGTACTATGTTAGATACCCATTGATGGTAATTGATAGGCTGGATCAAGTTAACGGATAATAAGTATTGTAATTCTTCTTTGACAATAAGTGCTACATGAGGATGCATCTTATGAAGCTTTTGCTTCACTAGTTTAGCTTCAATAATGGTAATGATATTATAGACAATAATAACAGGATCAATTCCATGCATATCACTATAAGACCAAGCAGAAGTTTGGTTATGACTAGCAAGGAATGCCACAAAATCTTGATGTTCTTGAGAGTCTAAGGACTAACTCACTTTGATATTTCATGGGGCTTTGGGCATCCCTATGTTAATATCAATTGTGACCTTGTTTAAGAGACTAGGAGACTTGGATGGCATAATATTTTTTAGATATGAATCTCTTGCCCCTAAATATGTTAAAATAGAGTTGTCATCCTGACACTCCATTACATGGATTAAGGGAGAATCTTCATCTATAAGGTTAGGGAAGGCTAAAGAAAGGGATATCATTTTTTCACTACGTTGATAGGCTATTGGTTCTAGGCTAATAGTACTAATCAAAAAAAATCTAGGTAGAATGGAGATAGTATCATCAGTTACCATATAGGAACTAAGATGAGATGAGCGAGTTTCATCATCTACATCCATAGTGACATGGGATACTAAAGTGTGATTATCACCAAATTCAAGAGATTTCTGGAAACTGAGGCCATAATTCTCATGTAGTTTTCTAAGGTCATTCATTGTGACCTCATGGGGTATTTGTTCATAACATCATAAGCCAAAAAAAATCCAAGTACAGTGTTGTAATTAGGTTTGAACAAAGCATAGTTTATCAAGAAAGGAGAATTTAGATGTAAATGGTTGGGCACACATTTGGCTTTCTTGATAAAAAGGAGATTGATCAATTCTTCCAAAAGTTAAGTGTGTTTGGATATGGGGAGATCTAAAAGGGATAATGTATCCTAGATTGGGTTGATAGGTATGTTGTCGATCAGGTCATTTGTATTTTTGAGGGGTTGATAAAGTGATAAGCATTAATAGCTAATATTCCCATATAAAGAGTTGTCAGAATGTTGAATCAAAAGAGTTTACATTGGGGATGAGAGATAAAGGTATAGCATATCTAATAGTTGCTCCCCTAAATATAATGGACTTGAGTTATTCAGAAGGATCAAGGCATTGCTAGGTTGATAAGTCAAATTACATGTTTTGAATGGATGTGGATCAATCGAGACACTATAGACCTTACCCTTATGTTCAAATTTAAGACATCAGTGCAAAGTGGAGGGGATACAATACATAGCATGTATCCAAGGATGTCTTAATAGGATATTGTGTTGAAATTTCCCTTAAATTACATTAAATAACTTAGAGAAGATATGTACACCTACTTGAATGAGAAGAATAATCATTCCTAATGTAGGGACCATAATATCATTGAATGCCCATAAGATAGCTAAAGATTGAGCTACAACTATCTCGGGTAACTATAATTTATTAAAATCATGTAAAGAGATAATATTTATGCTTATTCTATTACGAATCATTACTCATTTGATTTAGGTCTAATTAATTTGGGTAGTGATAAATAGCAATGGATCTTAGTCATTAGGTTGTAATGGGGATATCTCATAATCATAGAATGTTATGCATGATGATTTTTGTAATTATGTGATAAAATTTGATATAGGTTGGATTTCATTTGACTGTATCTCAGTAGCTTATAATACCTCTATCATAGCCTCATGATATTACAGAGAGTTTTGGACAAGTTCATACAAAGACATCTTGACCCAGAGTTAATGGAGTTGCTTTAGAATGAATATTTATATCAACTCTAAAGCATTATTATTTTATTTTTATCCTAAAATAGAAATTTTAGGTTTTGGGATGGGCATTGTATGACTATCTATGCTAGAAGCAGGAGCTTTTGAAATAGCCACCTTGGCTTTATTGGGATTTTGGGTATTATGAACCTGGGTTTGAGATCGTGTAGCTATGTGTATCACATCTATCTAAAATAATGGTGGATTTATCATGTTTTTAGACTCATATAATTCTAGAGGGTTTAGGAGGGTTTGATATTGAGTTATATCATAGATTTTATCTTCCTTTGAACTTTGTTTTGACCCTCTTCGTAATATATTATTTTTTGAGGTGGAAATGACCCTAGTAGTTTGATTATGGGGATAGTCATGACCAAATTATTCCATTAAAAGATCATATTTTTTCTAATAAGTTTTAGACCATGGATTTTAGTGCATTAAAACTTTTAGTATCATCTCTCATTATTCAATGGCATTTCTTCTTTTCTTGATACCACACTGGTTTTTGAATATGAGGGTTAATAGGTTTTATAGGTGGTAGTGTGATAAGGGAAGTTTGAAGAAGTTCATTAAAAATATTAGAGTAAGACCCCCTCAATGGATCTTGGTTGGGTTTTTAAACCTTTCAAGGCATTGGCATGGAGGTTGCATTTGTTTTCAAGTCTTGATTCCTCATAGTGGTTGTTCAAATATTTCCCACAGCAAGTACTTTATGTTAGGGATAAGACTATATACCTAGACCTTATGGGTAATAAGGATTTAAAGGATTATTAATTAGAATTATTATAGTGGGAAGGTACCTTTTTAAAGTTATGTATTCTTTATAAGAGGATTCTACAATGGTAGTTTTTAGTCTCACCAAAGTATGAGGCCTAAATATGGATGTGATAGTACGAATTGGTGGTAGAGGCACCTTTCCTTTTTGAATCTGATCAGGGGTATCAAGGATATCCTCTTTAGAGAGTTAAATCCTTATGGGAGGATATTGTAAATATTTTCTTCATGAGGCCCTAAGGTTTTTGTTTACAATTCTTGAAGCATTCCCCCTGATTTTTCTCTTTACAAGATTTGGCTCTTCTCGATCTATGAGGGAAGTTGGTCTTAGGTCTGGTTAAGGTAATGTAACAGTAGTTTCAAGGGGGAGTAGAGGGGGATGGGTATGCTACATGAAGGTATTGTAGTGACTAAATAAGTGGTATGCATATCTTTTAGGATATCCAAAAAATCATCATCCTTGATAGCTTTCCCATTCTTTATTTCTAGTTGATTATCTTGAATGAGTTTAGGTAATGTTTCTAGTTGAGTGAGTCTTGGGGATAACTCTACTTGATCCATATGGTTTAAAGGCATCTACTATAAGGAGATATATGATTTTAGTTGTGGAATATGATTCATAAGTACTACCAACCTCTTTAGGTAGAAGTTGATCATAGATCATACTTATCACATGGGTCTCATGGTCTGAGGTACATCTTGAATAAGCCTATATATAATTAGATGTAGAGGCATGGTTGGGAAATGAATGCCTAAATATTTCTATGGATTTATTAAGAGGAGAATTAGGGTTATCTAATTATAAATCTCCTTTATTAATAAGTTTTTAAACTAAAGCTTATAAGTAGTGACACCTATTGACATCATGACTTGGTACATGATGGTAATTTCAAAAGTCATTTTCTTTGAACCAAATAGGCTTAGGGAGAGAGTTGTCAAGAGGGATAACCAAAGGAATTTTGATGATAGAATCCTTTAAGAGCTTATCAAAGATAGAAGTGTAAGATTCGCCTAAGGGTGTGTACCACCATGGAGGAAACTATGTTAATGGTTTTGTCATTGTTCTTGGGAGGTAGAGGGTTTGGATTGGATTTTTGTCTATGGGAGTGATAATTTTAAGACCATAACATTAGCAGTGCCTTTGGTTTTGGTATTGTTAGTTCCTTTGGAGGGATTAGGTTTAAAGTTCTTATTACGTAACTTTACCTTCCCCTCTTCTAAATCTTGGATTTATAACTTATGGGCCATGGAAAATGCCTCATCAAAAGTCTTGAAGGATGAAAACCATAATGTTGATTAGATATGTTTAGCACATGTTCTCACAAATAGTTTGATTAATTATTGTTGAGGGAGGGAGAAAGTAAGTTGTTTTATAAGACTCTACCATCTAGCCATAAAATCAATGATAGATTTGTCATCAAACTGTCTAATGACATAGAGGTCACTTATGGTAACTTTTATTGTGATGTTAATGAAAAAGTCCTCTAAAAATATTTGGGATAGTTGCCATAAAGAAAATAGGGAATGTTGAGGGATAGAATTGTACTAGTTTAAAGTTGGTCTAGCTAGAAACATAAGAAAATTTCTTAGGAGAAGAGCATCATCATGGGATATAAGATAACAAGTGTGTCTAAATGCTTGATGTGTTACTGAGGATCTTCCTTATTTTAAAATTTCATGAATTTTGAAAGTTCTTATTGTGAGGGGTATGGTCTAATAGGTACAGTGGGATTAATGGGTTCATTGTAGATTTGCTCATAAGTGAGCATACTTTTTTGCCCTGATGTAGAGGCTTCTAGATTTGGCATCTTATTTATAAGGATGTTCATAAGGTAAAGTTGGGTATTATATTTAGGAATACCCCCTAAAACTATCTATTGCAAATGTTGATAGGTATGAAATAGAGTGGAAAAGGGTTGTGATAAGGGGTAACCAATTGAAGTGGCCATAATTGGTTGGGATGCCACCACATACTATGGGGTTTGCATGGGTATGTAAGTGGACCCAAGGGCTTGTGAGGGAGATATATATTAGGTAGTCAATTGGATGTACTGTTGAAGAGGTTGACTTAAGGGAACTTGTTATAAAGGTTGAGTTTGGGGATTTAAGGCTATGCTAGTTTGGATGGGAGGGAGAGTTTTAGGGATGGAAATCACTAAATTTTGAGGTGTCATGGTAGGAGGTGTATTAAATGTAGGTTGAGGTGTGGTGACATTTTGGGCCTACATACTAGTTGGAGATGGACCATTAGATGCTATTGGAGGTGGATTGTTTAAAGGTTATATAGTGTTAGTATCAAAGAATATTGGAGGAGGATTGTTGAGAGAGGAAACCATGGCTATATTAAATCCTTAGAGTCACTCTAAGGGAATGCCAAAAACATTCTTGTAAGACTATGTATGAGGGGATAATAGAATATAGATGGCTCGAGTGTTGAGGTAATGGTTAAGGTCAATTTGATTACTATCCAATATGGTAGCGAATCTAGGATCTCCCTGAGTATAGAACTAAGGAATACCCTCTCCCATAGACTCAGGAGAGGTAGGAGGACTTGGGGTATTCTCCATGGATGAGGATGAGGTTGTGGATTTGGTTTTCTTTAGTGACTAATATCACATCAAAACCATGTAACACTGAAGAGAAATCAAGAAATGAAAATAAAAAATCACATATTAATCTTTCTAATTATCTTGTTTTAGTACAAGCACACACACTATAGAACATTCTTAAAAGATTTTAATTTTTTAAGAAATTAACTTTAGAGTGTGAAAAGGAAAAAGGTCAATGAGGATACTAAGAAATGGTAATTTAAATATGGTTTTAGGTTTCTATTTAAGGATGGGAACCTTTATATACATGAAGGTATGTTGAGTTTTAATTTTGTGATGGAAGAATGTACATGGCTTGTTATTGGGGCCTACCCCCTCATTTCACACACCACAGTAATAAGGGCGTTGGGTGTTTATCCTTTATACTTCTTGCCAAATTTTTATACATGACTAGTACACTGAGTCAATTTTCCCCTTGGTGATGAAATCCAAGTGGGTCTACCTTAGGTATGAAAATGTTTCAAATGCTTATTTTAAGATTATGTGGTTTTGGATGTGTATGAGAAGATGTGATTACTATGATATAATGACCTACCTAGATTAATCCAGGTGAATTATCTAAGCAATCAGAGAAGATGAATGCAGTTCTTTTTAAACCTTAAAAGGAAAAGTAAGAATTTTTTTTTTAGATTTTTATCTTTTTGAATGAAAGAAACCAATCAAGAAAATATGCAATTAATGAATGATTTTACAAAGAAAATAACAATAATAATGAGACCTTAGGGGTCTCACCAGGTATGACAAAATGTTTTAGTATTTTTTTGGTTCTTTTTCTTAATAAAAATGACTTATTAAAAATGGAAATGATATAGGGCTTTGAAAGAGGAATACCTATGACAAGGATGTGCATCATTAATCAGTGAGGTAGGAGCTCCTTTTTTGCTAGGAAGGACTACCTACATAACAAAGACAACTTGGACAAGATTGATTATAAATAGATATGGGTGGACTAATTGATACAAGATCAGTTGTAGAAATTGGTACACTTCCTTAGAGGGATGTTAGTCAATTATTTATTAAATTACGTGAATAATAAATTAAAATGAATTACAATAAAGCATGTGATAAGATTATGAAACTAAAATGAATCAAATCATTCTACTGCATAGATATTATCAAAAAGTTCATTCTAATATGTTACTACTAAGTCCTCTTGCTCTTGGATTATTTCTAGTTATTTGAGGATGACCTCTAGAGTTGAGGCAAAGATAATCATGCAAAGTCCTAACTTGAAATAGATATCACTTTGATCAATGAATAAAGTATGAGGAACTATGGGTAAGTCATGAATGGAGACCACATCATTTATGACACCTGACAAGGTCATTTATGGACATTAATACATGATTTTAGGGCTTAAATGTAATAAAATTAGATATATTAAGATTGGTAATCATGTCTTGGATTGCAGACAAAAATAAAAACACAGGGATCGATGTCAATTATCTCAAAATTAGTATTGATCAAGAAAGAATCATGGTCGATCTTTACAATGGGTACCAAGATACTCAGAAAGATACCTAAGGAGGGATTTTATAGATCTTAAAATACCCTTAAACTAATCACTGATTTACATAAATAGACTTATAGTATCAAACAAAACAAAAAAGAATAAAATAGTAATTTAAAACTAATCAAATATATGACAAACTCAGCTCTATAAAAGCTTCTTGGGCTACAGATAAATACCTCATTAATAGGGATGTGGTTGGTTTTGAGTAGAGTGTGGATAGATGAGAATTAGGATAACATTTTCCCATGGTACTCTAGGCAAAAAATTTCAGCAATCTAGTGTGAAAAAAATAGAATCCATAACCTAAGGGTGGTCTGGCTATAAATCAGCATCGATCCTAATAAGATCAATAATTATCATAGGAAATGTTATTGATTTTGTCTAAATTTGATTTGTTAGTTATAAAAACTCAAGATATTTGGATAAAAGCTTAGTTAAAATTATTTTTAATAGGGTTTGGGTATGGGAAGGTTGTTAGGAAGGTTAAAACAACTTACCCACATTAGGCTTGGAAAGATTTAACTAGGATTTAGGGATGGTAAACTAGTTACTTAGGTAAAATGGTAATTAATTAGATTAATTACCATTTTACCCAAGTAACTAGTTTACCATCCCTAAATCTAAATGGTAAATAGTAACACTAAATTAACTGACGTAAAAAAGGTAGGGAAGGAGTAAGACACATTTATTCATAATAAAGTGGTGTAAATTTATAGTTTTTATAGACTAATTTATGCATGTTTCATTTGTAGGACATGATTTAGATCATGCTTCACATATGTAGACCTAGCTTCACATATTCAAATTTAGCTTCATCAGCTTCACGTCCTAGGTAAGTCCAGGTAAGTTTCTTTTTCCTTGTTCCTAGTCATTTCACTTTGTTGTATTTTCTAGCATAAAGGGGGGAAAATGTAATTACCTAAAAGTGGTATTTGAGTGTTAAGAGTGCTACTTGAGACTACATATCCTAAACTTATCCCTAGGCCTATCTTAGAGTCTATCATCACACTTATCTAGCCTTCGTGTGGGCCACAAGCATCCCTAGTCAGCTTATACATAATCCTAAACCCTCATTTCTTGATGTTGGCCCTTCGTGCCCAGTGTTATGCCAGCTAGACATTAACTCCACTTAAGGACACTAGAGCCACATGGCACTAGTGTCCCCAAAATGGTGCCTATGTCTTTTTCCCAAACTTTCCCAAATGAATATGTTTTGAAAATGAAAAGCCTCCTAAGGTTAGCCTAGATATATTTTATTATCCACACAAGCAACAAAACATTATAAATACATGACTTTTAGCCCTATATCCACTAGATGGAAATTAGATGCAAAATACCTATTCAAACATGAAACAAGTTGAGAATAAAACAAGGTTATCAATCCTTATTCTGCCTTACTTCTATAAACTACCATCTACATCAACCCTAAGCTTAGATTTTTTAGATTTCTAATCTCAAGCACACTCAAGGCACTCAATGTCATTATCATACTAGTATCTCTTGCACTTGCACCAGCACTTAGGTGGGGAGAACTACGTCAAGCTTAATCCCTCCTTAGAGTATTGGTATGTAAGCAACTCTCTTCACAATAGGGTGTTGAAGATGTCAAACCTATCCTACTAACGAACACACTTTTCAGTTTATACCCTACTTACAAGAAGGATTAGGGTTTGCATCATAAGTAATTTATTATAGGCATAATATAGAGTTCTAGAATTCATACATAGGAATAGACCCCAAAAACACAAACATAGGTGTACCCAAAAGTTTAGGATAATTTTATATATATAACATTAGCACCAATATCATGACACTAGAGCCACATGGTGTTATTGTCCAATTATGGTGTTTTTGTCCAGGAGGGGTTTTGACATAAGGATCTAGGTAAAAACACTCAGACCAGCTTCCATCTTAGTTTACAGTACTTAGATCTTTTGTATTAGGTGTTTTCCATGTAAGTATTTATTTGTACTATTTATTACTATTTCTAGAAAACTCAAAACTAGTCAATTTTGTAACAAATCAGTGGTAGTATTTTATGCATATTATATCCCTGATTTAGTCTACTCAATGCTTTAATCAAACATAAGATTTACACTTGTTAAGTCCTAAAAGGTTAAAATAATTTTATCTATGTTTTGAGATATGCTTAGAGACATAATATTGAATGATTTCATAATTTTATACAAATATTGTTATTTTATTTCTATTTGTTACGTATTGTATTAACATAAATTTAATAAATTGTGTATTTAGAACTAGTGCCCAAATTCTACAAGGCTTTATCTTGATAATGGTTTAAACACTTTTTTAATTGTAAGAGTAAGATAAACGATACATGTGAATATTGACTTATTTCCTTGTAGACACTATAAAACTTTATTATAAATGATGCTCTATACTTTCAAATGCTTACATTTTTAATTGTGTTACTGGTTAGTCATTATTTATAGCTACTAGATAATTTAATTTGCAACATGAATAGTTGTAGCAAAAGCCTGCCCATTTGGCTTATAGAAATCTCTTATGATTTTTGGGCATAGTTAAAAATGTGGAAAAAATGCATCAAATATTCATGTGCTTTTTGAACACTCATAAACTAGTGTTACAATTTTTATATGATAAGTTATGATAGTTTAATCCATATTGGTTAGAACACTTCATAAGAACTTAGTATTACTCATTTGTACTTAAATGTTAATCGCATGTTTGCATCCTAGGAATGCATTTACAATGCAACAACAAATGCATTCAATTGTGTTGCCACTACCTAAGAAAAAGCTTAATTTAATCGTATGTAGGCTTTGTTCACTAGTCAGCATGTTGTTGCTTACTATTACATAAGGAAGGAAACTATCAACTATCAAATAATTATTCAAATCCATAATTAGACAAATGATATTCAAGGTTTAAGCAAGATTGATGATACATATAGGATTACTATCAATCTAAGTACATACTACATTAATCAAAAATGGTTGTGAGAAGTAATACATTATCAATCACTAACAACATATAAACCTTCAGCTAAATAGAGTATCAATAAACAACATTTATTCACAATGAATGGGCATATAATTAAGTTTAGCAAAACTAGTATTCATGCCATAGTGAGATTGACAAGTGTTAAAAATCTCTAACAAATATAGATTCCACAACTCTCATATATTCAAATGATCAATCTCAACACAACCATTATAAAATAGTCTATATTCAAACATTGATATTATTTTATTAAAGCAGCATTTCTATAGCAACTTCTAAACCCAATATATATTATCCAACCTACCCTAAAATAGTTGACTTTCTAAAATAACAACCATACAACAATCATTGCAAGATTGGTAAGAAATGTTATACCAATGTCTAAGAAGAGTACATTGTATTCAGTCATTCCTAGTTCTTACATTTTGTTATAATATCACTACAAGGTAAGTAAAGCCAGATTGCTAATGTTTGGTAAGGAAAGGACACATTACCTTATTGAGGACTTAACCAATAAATAAATGCATTTCCACCCCTAAGTGTTGTCAAAATAAAGGTCACCTGATTTTCACTACAAAATCACAATAGAGTTATAGTACTCTTAATGTTGTTCTCGAATCCCCATTATAGCTAAATTAAGGGAAGGGTTACACTAACAAGTGTGTCATGTAAGAGCATGTCATTTACCTTTTCAACCACTAGGGAACTTGATTGCTAAATCCAAACTATTTGACATAAGCCACATGGAAATTTTCAAGAAAGTGGAATGGGATTTAATGAAATAAACTATGATAGAAGTTATTGGGGATAACTTCCATTACCTTGATTTCCCTCTTATGGTGGATGAAAGGTCATGTAAAAAAAGGTTATAAAAAAATGGGTAATGTTTAAAATTTTCCTAAATTTAGTGTTGATGTTATTGTAGACACTCAATTCTCACCATTGCCATGTCAAAATTACAAGTCTAAATGACTTCCCATAATAACACCTAAATTAGACAAAAACCACTAAAATGCTCTGATTCATTCATATACACCACATGCAATTACTGATTCACATCAATTGTCCATGATTAGGGTATTATTCTATATGCAATCATTATCTTCTTATAATTCATCTCCATTCAAATTATAACCTAGCAAATTGATATTTTTGACCAATAGTGCATGATAACTAATTGAATTCTAAGATTTTTAAAAAGCTTAATTAGATTCACTTAACTAATTAAATCTATTTAAATTATTAAGTGAAAAATCCATATCAAATTATTTTATATCTTATTTTAGAAAATGAAAATTTAGTAAATATCTAGAAAGGTGACATCATCATGACATAAGCAGTCACAAAGTCAAAAATGCAAGCCATACTTAATCAATGCAAAAAATAATTGATTTGTGCAAACCATACTTATTAAGTGCTCCATTCTTTTGAATATTAAGTGCAACATTAAGTACATTTGGTCTCCAAAGTTGAATCAATTTTGGACCACACATCTTGATCTTAAGATGGATGGTCCATATCATTTCAACCAAGCTATAAATATAATGGCCTCCATGAAAAACTATCAAGCTTTTACATGTAAATAATTAATGCTAAAATATTGCTAAGAAGATTCACCATTCTTCATCCTATTTGATCAAATCCATTGGTGTACAAGGGGATATGTCATTAGAATGAACACATGCATTGACAAAGATTCCTATATCTACAAATTGAGCATAAGCATCTACAAAATAGATTCTATATGGATTCTTTAAAGAATGTGAATGTATTGTCCATCTTCTTTTATTTATTTCTTTGTTTAGTGATTCTATCTCACCCTAGGGAGTAATCATAGAGTGTTGGTTCTAGAATTTGATTTGGATTTGATACTACTAATGTTGTATTAACCCTATTTGTAATCTTATTCTACATAATGGCAATGACAATGCGTTTTTATTACAAACCAAAAACAACAATGACTTCTTCTAAATCAATAACAAATTCCTCAAAACCAACAATAGATTCCCTACTATTCATAATAATGTCTTCCCTGAGAACAACAACACCTCACCAATTCAAATTTCAATCCAAACCAACAATATATCCCAGGTAAACATATAATCTAAGACATAGTGTGCATATTCTAAATGAACCACGTAAGGGGGAGCCAATACCACTTATTTTAATACCAATTAGGGCCAACAATTCACTAATACCCATTAAAATACCCTTATCTTATCATAAACTACTCCCAACATTCAAGAATGGAATGTGATAAAAGGGATAGTTTCAAAACTTTAAGTAGGTAATCAAACACCCAAAAAGTACAAGTTTGATGATATATGACCTTAACCATTTGATGTCAACTTTCTTTAGGTACCTTTCCCCCCTCACTTTGAAATGCCAAAATTTGAAAAGTACAAGGGGAAATGATATCCAAGAGAACATCTACAAGCATTCTTCATGGAATGCTAATAAGTAGCCTACAGTAGTGTCTATTTGTTACGCCTATTTCCACACAGCTTGGGTGGGCAAGCACTACAATGAAATCTCAAATTTCCTAAGGGATTGGTCACTACTTTCAATTACCTATCCAAAAAATTTATCAACCATTTCTCTTACATTATAGAACATGATTTGACAATTGTAAATTTGTGCAATGCTAAACAGTGAGGAGGAGAGAGATTCTTAACATATCTACAAAGGTGGAGAGATTTGGCTAGTCATATTTTGGATAACTTGCCTAATACAAAATTAGTTGGTATCTTTGCACAAAACTTAAATGACAAGCTTGCTCATAATCTCAAACTCAATTGCACCAACACATTTGACAATGTTTTATTAACAAAAGGGTATAGATAGAAAAAATAATTATCAACAAGGGTCTTATAAATATATACTCTCAAACCCAAACACTAGTCCAAAATTAAATGTTGAATCAAATTCCAATTCAGACCACTATAACCAAAAATCCTAAAGCATTTGTTAAAAATAAAAATCATTGTCAACAATAGGGTTACAAAGGTAAGACATGTGCAGACAATACAACCACCACTTATTCAAAATGCCCCAACTAACCCTTAGTTTGTATTACAAAGAACCCCCCCCCCAAAAAATATGGATATTATAAAGATAGAGATTTTAGCAACCTGATGGATCCTATTGAAGTTGTATTTTAAAACATAGTAATGGCCAATATGATTATGTAGCCTAATCCAAAACCCTTTCTAAAGGTTCAACATAAACCAGCATGGTATCATGATAATGATTATTGTAATTACCTATTGACTTTATAAGTCACCCCCTAATCGGTGCAAGACCTTTTAAGGCCTTATATGAGATCAGCACACCAATGAAGTCTTTAGCACTTCAAAGAGTAAAAGCATAGATGTTCCTCATCTATGCTCAAGCCTAATTTAGAGGCATAGGTCGGCCCATACCATTAGAAGGAACTTAGTGCATATCCTTGCATAGGAATTAGTGGTGTACAAGCCCAAGGGTGCATGAGTTCAAGAGCATAAGACTCCTGACTCTGAAGGACCAAGTAAAATATGCATGCGAGGGGATAGTTATGAAACAAAAGGAATAAACTAAAGACTATCCTCATGCATTATTTTATCTAAATATTTCCTCACACCTACATAATGCCATTTTGTGCCCAAATATATGGTTTTATATCTACACCTCACCATTACATAGTGTGCAACCTTATTTCATAGCTGCCAGGTGGTGGCACTATGCTCACTCAAATAAGAGGTCTTCATACTTCCCCCATAGTAAGCACTAGCATTTCACATGTTGTGCCTATGCTCTTCTTTTCCAATAAATCCAAAGGAGCTATCTCAAGATCCCATCGTACCACCATGTGTTAGGTGGTTGCCAGATTTAATGAAGGTCATTGGAAGTAGTTAGGAATGGATTGAGGTATTGTTATAATTAAATGTAGAAGTGAAAAACTAACATCGAGATTAGAGTACATGCCAACTTTTGACATTATCAGGAAATCTTCTAGTTCCCCATGCACATATGCTCAGAAGCAATCCTACCACCAATTAGATCTAATCATTTGATAGAAGTATGGCCATCATGCCACCAAAGAATTTAATGCTTCATTCATTTCCCAAGTGGTACTTTTATTGAAAAATTGACTTGATCCTCTATAAAATCGCAGTTCTATTATAAAATGGTTTACATTTCTTTAGTAGCCTCGTGATACTGAAATTCACCCTATAAGAGCACTTGTATTGGCTAAGTCTTGCAAATTAATGAAAATTAAGTTTACCTCTTGTTATTATTCTAAAGATCTATGTGTTATCTTATGTTTATTTATTTTTGTCTGTGGGTAATGTCTACCCCTCTCTTTGATCATTCATCCCCAACACCTCTTTATGGAACTCAAAATTCACTTGCAATTTGCATTCTATGTGCACAAAGGTCTACGTAGGCACTGCCTAAGGATAATCTTCATCCTTCAAAGTGTTTCACTATGTTCCTATGCCTCTATATGGAGTTTAATGCTTACAAAATATCCTTGGTAGAAACTATGTGGAAATTGCCTTATTCTCAAGAGTTTTTAGTGTGCTTGTGGTAGTAGAAGTGCTCACTCCATTTAGGGTACACTGCCTTTTACGTTTCATGCATCTCTTACCTTATCCCTCCCTTTTCCCTCAAAGTTGTTAGGTTTAAGCTATCAATAGGTTATCTTGCTACTCTTTAGGTCTGTGCACTGGTCTTAAGCTAGGTGCACTTAGAATAGAAGGAATATGGTCTACTCCAAAGACTCATCCCAAGGAGTGTAAGGGTCCCATGCTTCGGGGATGTTTCCATCATTATGGTGAAGTAATTGATGCTTGTGCATGTAGCTTCATGACAATACTTTCATGCCTAACACCAAACTCCTCAATGCCCTATGTAAGACCTTCACACCTTGCACCATACAGTAAAAACAATCCTACACCACAAAGCATCTACGGGTGAACATTTTGAATGATAGTTTTTAGCACACCCAGTGGGAGTCCTAAGTAGTAAAAACTAAAGAAACTAAATAATCAGTGTTTTCTTTGGTCATTAAGTATAATAGACACAAAACAAGTTCCCCTCATGACTCCCAACATATCTAGTTTATAAAGACCAATTCTTTTTATACATGCTAAGAGAAACGAGATCATCTACAAGAAGTACTAGTTTCCACTTCACTAAACTCTTGGCACCATACAAAAGAAGGAGAGTTAGAGCATCTGTGTCCCCTATCAAAAGGTGTAATGTAAGTCAATCTCCATCTAGAGCTCAGTCTATACCATCATTTTAAAGGTTTTATTCCAAGTGATTCTTATTCGCATTCCATTCATAATGTTACAAAGAAATTAAGCATTTGTGGCTTTCAACGGGGGTAGTCCATTAAATATAGCATTGTATGATGGCATATCAGTGTCTGCACTTAAGATTTTTCCCTATTTTACTAGAGATATTTCAACTTCCCCTGTAGAGCATATCTAAGACATTAAAAATATCTATGTAGTGCATCATGTCACCCATGACAATGTCACAGTTAGGTTTTTGGCTTCTTCTTTCAAAGGAAAAGCCCTTCAATAGTATCATAGCTTGTAACCAAACACTATTCACAATAAGGATGAACTCAATGAAAAGTTGCATACGTAGTTTGAAGATTGAAGTGATCACTTATCCCTGATAGAGTAGCTCATAACCATTAAGTAAACATTATATGAAATGATGATGGACTTCAACATCAGGTTTCAAAGGGTCTGGGATAGAATCCTAGTTGCGTGTAAGCCATCTTCTAACACTGTATTTTTGTATTTTATAAAGGCTCTTAATAGTGATGTAGAAATTATGATTTAATATATGGGGGATGCAAACCTCCTTGACACCTATGAATTGGTTGTGTGTGCAGATAATTTCTTGACTCAAATAGTTAAGATTGCATCTAGACTCCCTATTCCTATATTTGTAGAGCCACCACCTAACCAAGCAGCTGCACAACCTATGTTAGTGCCTATTCCTACTAAGATGGGTACACCTACCTTGGCTACCCCCCTCCTAATGAATTGCATGAATTAAAAGTGTTGTAAAAATTTTCTACCTTTAAAAGATAGAAATCATAGTACCCCAAACACCAACCTTATGCATAATAGTACCAATTAAATAGACCTCCTTACCAAGGTGACATGCAAACATAAAATCAACTCACATATAATAGGGAACCATATACACAAAAAATTGATGTTACTAGCATGTTTAAAGCTCTTGTTCCAGCACATAATAATCTTGTGTAGGACTCTAAGTGGTGTTTTCCATGCAACTAATTACATAATCAGACTGCATACATGAATAAAATCTTGAACAAAGCACGTATAATATGGGATATGCTTTAGCGATAGGAATAAGCAAGTGTTGAATCCCCATGCATGGGAGAGGTCCAAGTTCCAACTCATCCACAAGATGGGTCTACATTTGTAAATTGGAAGGAGGGAGAGTTCAACTACATAAACCAAGTTAGTACATCTAGTAGAGGAAGTACCCCATTTACTTATAACACAAGGTTCAAAATGAAATCCACTAAAGAGGCCATGCTATCCATAATGTCTTTATCTTTCATCATCCAAATCAATAGTGCAGGTGTATAGGCTAAGGCATTTGCACAACCCTCATGCCTAGATAAAGCAACACAAAAGGAGGGACCACCCCAAACTAGTACACCAATAGTAGAGGAAGTTTCCATCCAAAATTCATAGCCAAAAGGGCCTTAGGTTCCTTTCAACATAGTGGAGTAGATGAAAATACCAACCTCAACATCATAATGTATGACATGCTTATGATTCCATCCCAATAGAATTTGCTTTAAGATGTGTTGAAAGGCTTCTAAGAATGTTTGTACCCCAACTGGTACCTTCCACTTCTATGAGTTTGTGCCAACTAATGGATGAATCACATATGCAAAACATTAGTAGTAATTCCCCCCATTTTAAATCTCTTTGATCATTAACCAACACTTGGTGCATAATTACATGATTGACTCTAGTGCAAGTAGCTTGATGATGCTAAAAAAGATTGCAGATCCACTAAGAATTGCATAGTCCCCTATTCCAAAGGGAGTAGTGTAGCTTGATGGCATAATAGTTAAGGTCATAGGGGTAATTATGGATTTGAACCTAACATGCATTCCCAAGTCTATTTATTGTGCAAGATGTCACAGTCATTGACTTGCCCCTATTTCACCATTTGCCTCTATCAAGACTTCACGACTAAGATGGGTAGGTATTTATCATCTGATTGGTCACACATGTTGTTAAGAACTAGGTATAGGACTAAAGTGACCATCAGGGTAAAGCCTATCTTTAAAAGTCACATTGATACATATACTCCTAGTCTAGTGGAATAGAACTATGTAATACTTGATCAAGAGGAGAATCCAATCCTCTATGAAGGTGTAACTCCTCTAAAGGAAACCCCAAATAATTTGATAGATAAATGGGTGCATAAACTCTTTGAGTGAGACCCATATGACAATGTAGAGATTGGCCTAGGCACATATTGCATCATGGAAGATAATCTAGCACTACTTAAATTTATGAAGGCACACAAGAATATTGAAGGAGTGTGGTAGTTATACTTTGATGGCTCCCAAAACAAGAATGGCATAGGAGCTGGTATCATAATGTTTTCTCTGGAAAAAAAAATACTTTCATGCCTATAGGCTACATTTTTATTGCATGAACAATGCTACCAAGTATGAGGTGTTGATCCAAGGCCTTCAACTGCACACAAAAGAAGGGAATCAAGGTGTTGTGGGTATTAGGTGATAGTGAACTAGTTATGAACTAAGTTAGAGCATAGATCATGACTAAGAATGGCTTGATGAAAGCCTATAAGCATAGAGTATGGGATATGATAGAAGGTTTTCATGCCTTCAATAACATCTCCATCCCAATAGTGAAGAATGCTTATGCAAACAGGATAACAATTATGGGTACACAATATTACATTTTGTGCAACATAATGAAGGAGTCTAAAATATTTGTCAAGCCAGTGGTTAGACCAACAAGCCCTAATAATGCAATAAATTAGTAGGTGCTCAAGAATGATGATCAAATTATAAATTTCCTACAAGATAAGGTAGAGATTTGTGCAATGAATCAGATGTAGTTGTAAGCCCAATATGAAGATTAGGTCATCCAACTAAAGGGGAACAAGTTACCAAAGGGTTTGATCACCTTTGAAAGCATCTTTAACTCTTATGACCAAGTCAGAGGAGAAAAGCATAGCATGATAGCTAAGGAAGAGATCTTTGCACCTATAGCCATTTTAGAAATAAAGACTCCCAAGGTTGGTAAGGTGTGTTTTATGTCAAAAATTCAAAACTTCAATCAACTTATCAAAAGATATGATGACATCTTCATATGGAGCTACAAGGATCTCAGAGGCTTCGATCTAGGTATTACATAGCACATAATTGAGCTAGACCCTAGTGCATAGCCTGTGCACCAAAGGTAGAGGCTGATCAATCCAAATCTAGATCCACTAATGTGTAAGGATCTCTCTAAGCTTATTGAGGCCAATATTATATTTCCAATTAAACATTCTTCAAGGGTCACCAACTTGGTATCAATGTGAAAGAAGAATAGGGAGATATGTCTTTGTGTGGATTTTAGGAACCTAAAAAGGGCTTCCCTAAAATACCATTGTCCTCTATCACCCATGGATTAAATATTGCAAATGGTCATAGGCATATAGAGGTTTTTGTTACTATATGGTTACTTCATATATAACTAGATTTAGGTGCAACAGTGCGACCAATATAAAACCACATTTACCACCAAGTGGGGGACCTATACATATCAATGCATGCCCTTTGGTTTAACAAATGTGGGTGCAACCTTCTAAATAACCATAGATATGGCATTCAATAATCTCATTATTAATATTATCCTGGTATGCCTTGATGATATAATTGTTTTCTCCAAATGCACAAAAGATCATTTGCACCATCTGGAATTGGTCTTTTAGAAGTGTTGAGAGTTTGGGATTTCCCTAAACCCCAGAAAATGTATTTTTTTAGTACATGAAGATGCCCTTTTTGGGTACATTATTTCAAAAGAGGGACTCAAAATTGATCCAAAGTGATTCAAAGTTATCTCAACCCTCCCCTTTCCAAGTTACAAGAAAAGTCTCTAGAGTTTCTTGGGGAAAATCAACTTCATGAGAAGGTTTGTGATAGGATTCATTATCTTGGTCAAACCACTCACCATGATGTTAAAGAAGAATACCACATTTAGTTGGATGCACAAGGGAAGGGATAGCTTTGAGGCCATCAATTATACCATCGTGTAAACTCCCACCTTGATTAACCTGGACTATAGTAAGGATTTCATCCTTTATGTGTTTGGTAGAGCTGAAGGCATCTCTACTATTTTAATGTAGTAGAATAAAGAACAATTGGAGTAGCCAATTGCATTCTTTAGTTAGCCATTAAAGGATTATGAGTTATGTTATAAATTTATTGAGAAACATACACTCACAGTCATGAAAGTGCTAAAGAAATTTAGGCACATACTCTCCAACAACAAAATCCATCTCATGATTACACATGTAAGCATCAAATAATTCTTTCTTAGAAAGGACATTAATGAAAAGAGAGTTGGCCGGATCATGAAGGTGATGGAATATGACATAGACATCCAAGTCACCAAGCTAGTGTGAGGGAAATGACTTTATGAGCAGTTGGTAGAAGAGGAAAATTTAGAGGATATGAGAGCCTTCTTTTATTGCAATGTATATCCACCCAACCTTAATAAAGCTAAGTGCAAGAATTTTTGTCTACAGTCTATTTCCTATGATGGTTGTTTCATGCAAATTTTCATTTTGAGTTTTAAGGAAGAGAGAAAAGAAACTTAATACATGTGTGGTTGAAAAACTTATTTGTTTGTGTGCGTGTTGAATTAGAAGATTATGAAGATCTCCTCTTTAGCTTGGGAGGAAGACTTGTAGATAAGAAAGCATTAAGGCAAACTTGTTTATTAGAAAAATAGTTGGGTAGATTTCCTAGTGATAGCTAGATCCCATAAGTGAGGGATTACTTAGGGGCTATCAATCCACATGTTTTAAACAATTAAGTTCATAAAACTAGAAAGAAGGTACTTGCATCAATAATTAAAAGGTACTAAAATTGAACACAAGAATGCTTGCTCAAGAAAATAGACTATAAATGATTAAATTAGTGATAAACTAATTAATACAAGTGCTAAGGGGTTAGGGTATACTTCATAAAATCTAAAGGGGTTTTGTGAATGGTTAGAAACATAGAAAAGTAGGCTTGATTTAGGTTAGGTGGGTGAAAATAGCTTATTGGTTTTTGCTACCATAGTGACCATCAGTGGTTAAGGTGATCGTCAGCAAATAAGGTGATCATCAATGGTCAAGCTGACTGTTAGTAGTTGAGTAGACCATCAGTGATTGAGTCAACCATCGATAGTTACTGTGTAAGTTTTGGGTTGGTGAATTATTGAATGATAGGATCTGATAAATGGATTTTGGGAGATGGGTAAGGGCTAAACTGATTGTGAAATGGAAATAAAGTACATGAATATTAACAAATAAGTACTTGGTTTACCATAAGTTAGTTGGGTGAATGGTTGAAGTAGTTAGCCTATTAGTGTAATCTAGCTTGATTATGATAGAGTAATAGTACTTAAGGGCTTGGTTGAGAGGTGATAGTGGGTTGGCTCTCAATAGGATTACTGATAATGCTTGATAACACTGATGATGTTGATTGACCTACAAAATAAAAATCTTAAATCCCTAAGGTCCTGATAATTATTGTAGATGGATTTGACCTCCCATGCCTCTCTCTCTTATAGACACAAACAAGAGGTGGAAGTGAAGGTGTAACTAGGCCATCTAAATATAAATTATCCATGTAAAGGCTCGTAACAAGATTTAGATGAGTTATATCTAGAAGAGTTTGGTGAAACTTGCATGTTTCTGATTAAGGAGGTGGATCCTGACCATCAAAGGTCAGGTGTCCCTAGGGCTAACCATTGATGGTCACCCTAATCATTGATAGTCACCCTGACCATCAATGATCAGGGCCTAGAGGAAAAGGGTCCTAAAGGCCAAGTTGAGTCAATTTGGTGAAACTAAGTTTAGATGGGTTTGGTTAGGTCTAATTGGTGTAGATTGGTCCCAAGGGGGTCTTAGGTAGGTCTAAGGGGATTTTTGAATTTTGGAAATGTAGGTGTGCATATTTTTGGCTATGAAAATCATGTGAGCTAGCTACTATTTATCTAACTCTATTCAAATATATATACACATATGTGAAAGCTTACAAGAAATGCACCTTCTTCATAGGTAAGTAGAGGCTTACAGCTTTACCATTGTGCCCAATTCAAGTTGATCAACCTTTTATGTAGTGGGGCCTAGATTTTAAAGGCATGATAAATCCACCGTCAAGTGATGGGTACAAGTGGATCCTCATAGCCACTGACTATTTCACAAGGTGGATAGAAGTGATTACACCTAAGGAAGCTAATGAGGTATCCATCCTCAATTTATATGAAGATATTGTAACAAGATTTAGTGTTCTTGCCACCATTATCTCCCATAATGCATTTTCTTTCCTTGGAACCAAGATGAGTGATTGGGTCATCAAGCACAACATCCACTTGAGTGCCTCATCAAACTATTACCCTCAAGGTAATGGCTTAGCTGAGTTTATGAATAAGAACCTGATATGTATCATTAAAAGGACTCTAGAATAAAATTAGTGAGCTTGGCATATAAATCTCAAGACCATGTTTTGGGCTGATCGAATCATGTCCAAGAAAGTGTTGCAAAACTTGCCTTTCATGCTAGTCTATGGAAGGGAATCCTAACTTCCATCATCCCTCAAGTTGCCTTCATTAAAATTGACACACTAGTTGGGATTACTCAAAAAATATCCCCTTAAAATCAGAATGATCGAGCTAATTGATCTCAAAGAAACAAGAGCGCAAGTTGTGCACACTATGGAGCTTCAACAAAAATAGACCAAGAGAGTCCTCAACAAGAAAGCTAGTGCCAAAATCTTCTAGGTGGGAGACTTAGTGCTAAAATGGGATGCTGATAGAGTTAAGCTCAGAAGGCATACTAAGTTTGATGAAATATGGAGTGACCCATATACCATCATTAGTTCTAAACCATCCAACACCCTCTGACTTGCTAGAATGAATGGAGAAGAGCTTCCAATCCTAGTCAATGGGATTCATTTCAAGCACTATCCCCATTAAATATTGTATATATTTATAAATAAGTAGAATAAATGCTTTTATTTCCCTAAGGTGTGCTTTGTGTACCCTAGTTTTAAGAATAGTTTCAATTCGTTCAAGTGCTTGTACGTAGTATTTTCTTAGTTTAGATTTTCTTCACTAAATGCCTTTAGTATAGTTCTCTATTTTGAAAGAGGAGCCTCAATTCATTTATAGGTAAAAGGTTTACTTGTAGGTGAAAGAATTAGAAACTTTTAAAGACTCCATGCCAATGGACCAATTAAAAGCCATTGGGTTCCCACTTAGCAGGGAAGTAGCCTACAAAGGTTGCTAGAAGTGTTGACTTTCTGAGCCACCCCCTAATTGGTACAAGACCTCCCAAGGCTTTATATAGGATTAGCACACCGATGAAGTCTCCAACACTTCAAAGAGTAGAAGCATAGAAGTTTCTCATTTGTGTATGAGCCCAAGTTAGAAGCAAAAGTCTATGTCATGGTAGAAGGATGGCCCATGCCAGTAGAAGGAACTCAACACATATCCTTGCATAGGAATTAGTGGCATGGCCAAAGGTGCATGAGTTCAAGAGCACAAGACTCCTATATTTTAGAGGACCACATAAAAGAGGTGTAAAAGGGGGATAGTTATGAAATAAAAGGAATCCATCAAAGAATGTCCCCATGCATACTCTTATCCAAGGATCTCCCCATGCCTACCTAATGTCATTTTTCACTCATGCATAGGGTTCTATGTCTATGCCTCATCATTGCACAACACACAACCTTCTTTCATAGCTATCAAGTGGTGGCACCACACTCACTCAAATAAGAGGTCTTCATAGTTCCCCCATGAAAAGCACCAGCCTTCCACATGTCATGCATCTGCTCCTCTTTTCCAACAAATCCAAAGGAGCTATCCTAAGAGCCCATCAAAGCACCACATGTCAGGTGGTTGTTAGCTTTAATGAAGGTCATTGGAAGTAATTGGGAATGGCTTGAGGTGTTGTCAAAATTGAATGCAAAAGTAGCAAACTAACATTAGGATTAGAGTGTATACCACCTTCTGATGCTATCAAGAAATCTTCTAGTTCACCATGCATGTGTGCTTAAAATTGGTCCTACCATTAATCAAATCCAATCATATAATAGAAGTATGGTTGTCATGCCACCAAAGAACTTAATGTTTCATCCATTTCCCAAGTGGTGGTTTTATTACAAAATTGGCTTGATCCTCTATAAAATCCCAGATCTTCCATTGTAAAATGGTCGACATTTATTTAGTAGCCTCATGCTACTAATATTTACCCTCTAGGAGCACTTGTATTGGCTAAGTCCTGAAAATTAATGAGAATTAAGTTTACCTCTTGTTGTTATTTTAATAAACTATGTGTTATCTTGTGTTTGTTGAATTCTATTTGTGGGTAATGTTCACCCCTCTTTTTGATCATTCATCCCTAGCACCTCTTTGTAGAACTCAAAATCCACTTGTATTTTGCATTCTATGTGCACTAAGGTATGTGCAAGTGCCACATGTGGATAATCTTCATCCCTCTTGGTGATGCATTGTGTTCTTATGCCTCTATGTGGAGCTTAATGCCTACAAAATATCCTTGGGAAAAACTATGTGGAAATTGTCTTTTTTCTCAAGAGTTTGTAGTGTGCTTATGGAAGTATAAGCACTCACTTCATTTAGGGTGTAGCACCTTTTATGTTTCATACATCTCTTACCTTCTCACTCCCTTTTTCCTTAAAGTTGTTAGGTTTAGGCTAATAGTAGGTTATCTTTTTGCTCTTTAGGTATGCACGTTAGTCTTAAGCCAGGTGCACTTAGAATATAAGGAATCCTTCTTACTCCAGAGACTCATCCCAAGGAGCACAAGGGTCCCACACCTTAGGGACATTTACATCATTGCAATGAAGTAATTGATGCTTGTGCATGTAGCTTGATGACAATACTTATGTGCCTAGTGATGAACTCCTTTATGCCTTGTGCAAGACCTTTGTGCCTTGTGCCCCATAATAAAATCAATCCTACATCATAGAACATCTATGGGTACACATTTCAAATGACAAGATTACCATCGTGTGATTGTTCATTCAATCTATAGGTGGGTGTAATTGACACACCTAATTAAGAATTTACTTGAAAATGGGGAAATTTAATTAGAGAAATGAGCACCCAACACCAATCAAGAGATGAGAATCTATAAGAATCCATTTCCCAAGCATAACAATTAACAAGAACATACCAATCATATATAAGGATAGGTCCAACATCAGCAACAAAGGCAAGTCCAGAACTAGAACTAAAATCACCATAATCATGATCATGAAACCCAAAACAACTGAGTTGGATATATAAGTGTTCCTTATAATTATTAAAATAATATGGGATGTATTACCAGTAATCACATCACCACTATCAAACTCACTCCTCTTAGGCCAGGTAACACTCATCAAAATGTTAGCCCTTCTATTTTAGGATGACCACCTTTAACCACTGATAATTTTAGCATGGGTTAGAGTAATACAATTACATCTCGACCATCATGAATTACCAATCTTAAACCACCAATTTATTCTAATTCACATGGCTCTTCCCTAACTCAAAATTATGTAGTAGAAACTAGATGACCAAAAGTTAGTCTCTAAGGCCATTTGCCTTCTTCTAATACCAATACCAATCTTAAACTTGTGCTAGACATTACACCACCAAAATCTAAGCCATCTCTTCCTTATATGGAAAATCCATATAATATTAGTGAAAAACTAATGAAAATGCATGCGCAAATATCCATCTTGGACCTCTTACATACATATGAAATTCACAGGACCATGTTAAATGACTTTTTATAATAATCCAAGGTGCCCAATGACATCCAACCAGCCTAGTTCCAAGCACTAGTGCGGCATTTATCCCTAGGTCAAAAACTTACATTTGACCAAGGAGATATGTCATCCCTTGGTCCTCTCCATAATAATCCCTTACACATCAAGTCCATTATTTCCCACCATAAAATCAAACAGGTTCTTATAAACAATGGTTTGGGATTAAACATAGCATCATTGAAACTGATCAAAACTTTGAGTTACATAGTAACTAATACGTAACTAGATACCATTACCATTAAGTCTTATGATAATATAGAGAGAGAATATGTAGGTACCATTTATTTTTGGGTCATTTTTGCACCTATCACTCATGATACCCTGTGCCATGTCATTGACATTGAATTGCCTCATAATTTGCTTCTTGGTCATCCTTGGATCCATGAAGTATGATTATTCCCTTCTACCTTACATCAGTGCATCAAGTTCCCTCAATAAGGATTAGAGGTTACTATCCATGGTAATCTTTAATCATACTAGTATTGCAAAAATTTAGAGGCCAAGTATAAGAATTATAATTATTATCCAAGCACTGAGTTTGTGGATAAGAAGAAAAGAACAAAAGTTCTTGAATCTGCAAAAACCAATTATATTAATCTTAATAACCTTGCCTCCACTTCTTCCAATCCACATTATGAGAATATTTTTGCTCATTTTATCGAGGATGAGATTATTTACACATAAAGGCATAAGCTACCCAAATTCCATAAATCTTAAAAAAGGCCCAAACCTATCCCTGGTAAGCCCAACATGATCTGGAAAAAGAAATCTAAATTTGCTCTATAAGATCCACTCATATTTAGCCTTGATACATCACCCAATCAGGATTGAGCCACCAATGTTAAAGGAGGTTGGTTGTATGGTGACAATTTTTTTAATTGATTTCAAAGTGATAAATACCCCATACCAAACAGAATCATGGACCATTTAGACTATCAAGGAAATAGTTTGGGGGTAGAATCTTAAGGTATTATCGGTCTAATACCTAAGTAATGCATACAAGGAGTCAAGGCCTTGGATTTACACCACTTGGGGGTGAACCCATCAATTTTGAGAGTGATACTACTTCATCGATTAATGAAGAGACTCCTCGATAGTGACACAACTTCCCACTATAGTAACTATGATGAGCTTGTAAACACCAACTTTTTTGATACTCATGTCATTCTTATCATTATGCCTTGTTATTCTCTTTCCCTTCATCATCCTAACCTAATAGATTGGGACTGATAAGAGTCAATTATACCATTAAACGAATTCTAGAATGAAGAATATATTATCAAATTCATGGGTCTTAGAGAGGGGTTATTGATTGGTGATCACAAATAAGGCTTTGACTTATACTTGGATCATGTTACCTATTTTGGAGAGAATGAAAACTTCCTTGGTAATTAATAAATTGAAACATCGAGATCTTTAAGTGAAAAACTTTATATAAGACACCTTTAGGTCAAGGAAAAAGTAAAAATAAAGACAAATCCATACATGAAAACCTATTTCAAGTGTTTTTGGATAGGGAAGTTTTCTCATCTCCTAAGGTAGCTCAGAGTCCTCCTACTCCAAGCATTACCATTGGTTCTAGTATTAATTCAGAAGAGCACTGAATCTTTGTATAGTTGGTTCAAGATTTCCCAAAATAATTTTCCAATTGGTAACTGCCAAAAATGTTAGATAATATTCTTCTTATATGGGTGGGCCTTATATCTCCCAAAGTGATGAAGAAGATCAATTCCCTTGACTTCCAACTATTCTAGATGATGGATCTACAATCTGTGTGGAGGATACCACAAAAGTGACTATTGGCACCTATGATAACCCAAATATAGTTTACTTAGGCATATACCTCACTATCGAGGAGCATGCTTTCATCATTACTATCCTAAAAGACTTCATCAATATATTTACATGGTCTTATTCTAACATGTCGAGTCTAGACCCCTCTTTAGTGGTGCATCGACTTGTGGTGTACCCAAATGCTAAGTGTAATCACCTAAAAGTGGTATTTGGATTCTAAGAGTGTTACTTGAGATACCCTATTCTTGGCTTAGCACTAGACCTATCCTAGAGCTTTTACCACACTTTTATAGCCATTGTATAGACTATAGACATTTACAATCAGTTTAAACATAGTCCTAGGATATCTTTCCTAGATCCCAACCCAATGTGCCTAGTAGTTTGTTAGTTGGACACTAGTACCACATTAAGGACTCTAAAGTCACATGTCGCTACCATCCCCAACTTGGTGCTAGTGTCCTTCACCCTAACTCTCCTAAATGGATACATTTTCAAATGTGTGCACCTTTTAAGGTCAACTTAAGTACATTTTAACATCCACACAAGCTATAGATCTATATAAATATAATATTATTTTATCTCTTTTCACTAGATGGAAAATAGATGCAAAATCTAATCCAAATAAGAAACAAATTGAGAAAATTAAGGTATTTGATTCATATTCTACCCTACTTCTACATATTACCATCTATAGCAGCCATAAGCCTAGATTTCAAAGATTATCAATCTCAATCACACTCAAGGTATTCAATACCACTCTCATTCTATCATTCACTTGCACTTGCACCAAGTACTAGGTGGGAGAACTACATCGGGCTTGATCCCTCCTCAGAGTATTGGTATATAATAAACTCTCTTTATAGTGGGGTGTTGAGGATGTATAGCCTATCCTACTAACAAACACAAATTTTCAACTCATGCCATACTTTCAAGGAGGATTAATTTTCTAGGCACAATACATGGATCCATATTTCATGCATGTCAGAACAAGACTTAGAAACATAGGCACAAGTGCTCCTAAAAAATAGGAATAATCCTACAAAGAGGATATTAGCACCATTTTGAGGACACTAAAATAGCATGGCACTACTTTCTAGGTGGGGTGTTACTATCTAGTGAGTAATTATACCCAACGAACTTATTGGCAATGCTTAAACTTATCCAAAACCAAATTTTTAAAACTTAGATCTTTTAGATAAGTCTTTATTTATGCATATTTATTACTATTTTTAGAAAGTCAAAAGAAGTCAAAATCCATAAAAAATTAGTGGTTAATTGTTGTATATTATTTAATGAATTTAGACATCTCAACCCTTTAATCTAGCTTAGGATTTACACTAGAAAAACCCTAAAAGGTTAAACATTTGATGACCCTGACTTACTTCAAATATTGCTTCAAACCTTAGTTTTCATTAATATAAATTTTTGTGAAATAAATTAGGGCTTTATACTTCTAATTTTCTAGGTTTTTTAGACAATGTAGTTAATTAAAAATCAAATTCCATATTAGGGTTTCAAATTATCTATATATAATTTAAATTGCTACAAAGAAACCCTAGATTCAAAAACCCTAACCCTAGATTACCCTAGGGTCCACATTTCTAGTAGTTAATCTCAATTTACAACTTATTACTATGATTATCACAATGGAATCCATCTTTCATTTCATGGTATAAAGACTTGTACTTTGCTTAGCATGTTTATTACAACCTATTTGTATAAAAGTACACATGTATGTTACTCCTATCATGGATTCAACTCAAGCTAAGCTTGTTTTACATATTGGTCCTCCATCATGTGAGTCCCATTTTTCTATGAATCATTATTATATGGCTCACTTTGAGTTACCTCCAATTACTACTAGATGATAGAGGGCTTACAGGACTCCTTTTATTCCACCTCCACCTAGACCACTTGATTATCTATGCTTATATCTTGCTTCTATTACTCAACCTTGACAAATAGTAGATCTTATGGTTTGAATTATCACTAGGCAAAATAGGGTGTCTCCTTTGCCTATACAGGAGTAGCATAACCCTACCATCCCTCCTCATCCCCAACACACTACAATGGGACCCAAAGATCAATAAAGATAATTTGATATAGTGGATTAGTTGAGAAATACACCAGCAAAAATATCTATTTTGAAATTACTTCAAAAAGCAACAATCTTCAAATATATTTTATTTTAAACACTTAATTACACATTTGTGCCTCATGATACTGAGCCATCTTATTTTGCATCTATCATGAATACTATAAAGGATGTGGAGGATGTGATATATTTTTCCAATGAGGACTTGCCTTCATAATTAGTAATTGGTCAGAACTTACCACTATTCATTCAAGCTCAAATCAATAACATAACTATTAAAAGAGTTCTCATTGACAGTGGCTCAAGACTCAATATATGTAGCCTCACATTTCTAAAAATCATGGGGGTTGATATAGCATATATTTAAAAGATATACAGGAATATCCAAGGGTTTGATGACATTCCTAGACAAACATTGGATTTAATAACATTGGATATTACAATGGGACCAAAAACATTGTCTACACACTTTCAGGTGATGCCAAATCATTTACATTATAACTGGTTACTTGGGAGACCTTAGATACATGCTATGGAGGTTTTTCCTTCCACTCTTCACTTATGTCAATACTTATACACATCTAACAAATAATCATCCATTTAGATATTACAAATTCAATGAGCCTCCTACATTGAGCACATCATTAAATGAGACACCTCATGTTCTCATCGAACCCCCACCTCACAAGATTATTATTAAGCATATACATACATATGAGGTGTAAGAGTCTATTAAGATTGTTCATATATCACCTTTAGAGTTTTTTATAGCATAAGTACCCTCATCAATGATAGAGGAACAATGTCTCCCATCACAGTTACCCTCTTAATGATAGAGGAACAATCTATCCTAGCATAGTTACCTTCATCGATGATAGAGGAATAGCCTCTCATAGTACAAACATCCTCACCCAGGATAGATGATGATATTTTTATAGCCCAATTACCACTATTTGTTAATTCAGAAGAGGATTACATCCATAAACCTAACACAGATTCACAAGGCACTATAAAGGATGATCAACCACCTGTAGATATTGATGATTATTTATGTGGATTGAGTTTTACACTAATGGGCTTAGAAAAGTACAAAGATAATTCAAAGGCACTTATACTTTTCCCCATATGAGTATCATCACTTGTTCAGGATCATATAGCTATGGGATCCCATATGCAGCCATAATCAATAGCAAATCCCTTGATCCATTCAATATATATGGTCACATCTATAGATATTGATTCAGTCATATAGACTCAGCTAGGGAGTTCACAAGACAAAACTACACTAGATCCTACAACTACTACTTGATAGAGGATTGATGATATTACCCACAGTCCAACATAGATCAATTAGTAGATTATCACCACATGAAGGGCAACCCTTTTGCCACTTTCATAAACTCACAAGACATGATACAGACACATTCTCAACATTGTATCATAAACTAAATAAATTTAATGCTAAGGGCACTGTCTAGATCATACATCCTCTACCTCCATAGGCACCACCACCACTAGTGATATGAGTTACTTCATAGATATGGGCACTGTGATAGAGTCATCACTGACACAGATATTCATGACATAATCCATTAACTATATATATCTTTGTATTAAATATATATCTTTCACATGTGGCTATAGATGATAATTTTGATCTTAATACTTTCACTTTGGTATTTTCACATCTCATTGGTTATTAGGAGAGCAACCTACAACATGTTATACATTATCAATATTTCATTGGACATATTACACTACCAGTTACATGTGGCCCCAAGGTGGCCAATACATTATTTTCTATTTTTAGTAGAGACTCATATATTGGTTACACTTAGTAGTACATGGTTACAGGCAATGGATGCCATAGTTGATCGATCAGAACCACAAGTTTTACATAGATACTCTATGGTCTAATTTGATTTACATCTTACACAATGACACATATGAGAACCACAATTTTCACATAGATACTCTATGGTCTAATTTGGTTTACCTTAGGACTACATTATAGGTATCTTACATAGTTAAGTAGCATGCCATTCAAATGCACAGACTCCAAACTCATGCCAAGGATAAGGCTCCACTGATACATACAGATTGGTATGATGATCATGAGGAGATGACTTAATGATTTTGGATAGGTTCAGTATCTAACATTGGATGATCTTCCACCATATCCATCATTTGATTATCCACATCCCATGGATGTTTTCTTGGGTCTATAGAGAAATTACACTTTTCTTGTATATTGTTCATTCACTTTTCTAGTTTTTACTTGTGCACACTTCCTTCTCTCTCTTGCTCTTTGTACATAGTTTATTTTCATTCATTTGTACATAGCTTATATCTAGAAAACACAAAAATAATATAACATGTAAAAATACAAAAACATTCAAATGTTCCTTAGAAAACACAAATTTTATAGATTTTATGCATTGGTATGTTTACATTTCTACTACTTGTTAGATCTTACATATTGTTAGGTATCTTAGTAAAGTCAGTTTTATCATACATAAATACTTCAAATGTTTTTGTCGAGTGCTTGTAGATTACATATAGGACTCTAGTCCACTACACTAATCCAAACTTGCTATCATCTATCTACTAGGGGCATATACACCAGTCTAGGTTTATTCACTTGATACATCCACCCACAAGGGGGCATCTCCTACATAGTTGTTACTACCACATTATATCCTTACATTATATACATTTCATTTTATGCATTGATATATCTTGATATTGATCATTGCTACTCATTACTCATATTTTTTGTCAACTATCACTAGTTAGACTCAACATTTATACATCCTCACATTTACATAGATTTGTACTACATATTTATAGATGCTTTCATTTTTACCTTTCCTAGATTAGAATTGATTGTGTTTCATATGCTTTTTCCATTTTGAGGGCATTTGAATATGCCATTACTCTTTGGCTCTATTCCACTTCTATGTTTGTATGCCTTAGACATGTGCCCATGTCCCTTGTGTGTGCTTTCTTGATTATATATGCAGACATTTGAACATGTCTTTTTATGTGGCTCTAATCCAAATTACTTGTTGCTTGTGTACGTGAACATTTGAACATGTCCTTATATGTTTTCTATTCTCAGATTTAGTGATAAGTGCCCATGTCCCTTATGTGTTTTATATGTATGATTCCTTGTATGTGTTTTCAACATGACAATTGTCTTTACTTGTCACACACACCATTTATTAATGCCATGAGGGACCTCATGTATCTACCCTTCTTACTTGGGTGTCGTGATGGACATCATGCCCCATCCCCTGAGGTAGCTACTTAGATGTATTGTTATACACAATGATAACATATATCTTGACACCCTTTTTCAATGTTAGATTACAATATACATCTTACATGACTTACTTATGCTCATATACTTTTACATTTTGATGTTGTGTTTACACATTATATTGGAATATCACATGGTTATCATATATAAATGCTCCGGCTAACACATTTTTGCAAAGCTACTTATTTTGAGGACATTCTTAGTATACAGGCTTAGTTTCAAAAATTAGACATAAGTTAGACAGGAAAAAAGAGGGACTCAAAAAGTATTTTAGATCACCTAGATTTTAGACTAAATGGACATTAGCACCCATATTGGGACACTAAAATCATAGGGTGTAGCTTTCTAGAAGCCCCAACTTCAAGGTAATCTTGATTAGCCATACCAGTACACTAGGTATAGTACAAATTTGCATAGGTACAATCACATGTTTGATAGTTATGTTCAGATTTTGCTCAGATACACTCATTTTTGCTCAAATTCATACCAATTGCTTAGATTCAAGGGCATCATGCATAGCATGATCACTCCCATATTCAATTTAGATACATATATCTAGTTATTACATACTTAGTTTAGAATCAATATACTTAGATATCAAATTATGGGCATGTACACAACACATAGTTTCCACATACTTAGTTACACAGGTTGATCAGATGGAATGGCAAACTCCATGTCATTCTCTACATTATATACACTTTTTATCACATTCTAGGTTGTCACCAGTTTCATGCCTTATTCCATCTACAGTGATTGTCATTCTTGAGTGGCCCAAGGCTCCTAATGTACCTAAGTGGCCACAAAGCTAACATACACAATTAGATATACCTAGTTAAATACTTTCAGCACTTTGCATAGTTCAATTTCATATGCATCTACTATACATAGGTGGGAAATGATGGAGCCATAGACTACTTGATTTCTTGAGCCACCCATATGAGAAGGTTAGACACACTTACAGTCTTATCCAAGCTATTCATAGATCAAGATCCACTGAGCAAGGGTAGACAATGATGGAATCAAAATTAGATTGAGTTCTTAAGCCACCCACATATGAGGATTGATCAAGCTATCAGCTCAGTCCAAGCTATTCAATTATTTGATCATTGTATACACTCACACACACAGGTTATCACCAAGTTCATGCATTAGTTTGCATACCCAACAAGGTGTATTCATTATTTTCCTCTCTTTACTTAGCTTTACTTAGTTACTTCATTTACCATAGTCTTTTGCTTTTGATAATCTCTTAAGTAAGGATTGATTTTTGCATGTTTCATTGTAAGTCATTAATTTAGAGCATGTTTCACATATGCAGACCCAGATTTCACATACTCAAACTTAGCTACATGGGATTCGCTTCCTAAGTAAGTCCAAGTACACTTTTTTTTTCTTTATACTAGTCATTTTACTTTGCTACATTTCTAGCATAAAGGGAGGCAAATGTAATCACCTAAAAGTGGTATTTAGATGCTAAGAGTGTTGCTTGAGATAGCCTATTCCTATCTTATCCCTATACCTATCTTATATCCTTTACCATACATTTATAGCCATTTTCAAAACCATGGACATCTTTAGTCAGCTCAAACACAATCCCAAGATAGCTTTCCCAGATCCCAACCTAGTGTGCCCAAAAGTCTATCAGTTGGACACTAGTGCCACATTAAGGACACTAAAGCCACATGATTCTAGCTTCCCCAACTTGGTGCTAGTGTCCCTCACCCTAACTCTCCCAAATAGATACATTTTTAAACATATGCACCTCCTAAGGTTAGCCTAAGTACATTTTATCATCTGCATAAGCTACAGATCTCTATAAATTCAAGACTATTTGACCTCTATTGACTAGATGTAAAATAGATGTAAAAGCTTATCCAAATAAGAAATAATTTGAGTAAAATTAACGTATTTAATTCCTATTCTACCCTACTTATGCATACTACCATTTACGGTAGCCCTAAGCCTAGATTTCAAAGATTATCAATCTCAAGCACATTCAAGGCATTCAAGACCACTCGCATTCTAAAATTCACTTGCACTTGCACCAAAAACTTAGTGGAACAACTACATTGGGTTTACAACTACATTGGGCTTGATCGCTCCATAGAGTATTGGTATGTAGGCAACTCTTTTCATAGTAGAATGTTGAGGATGTCAAACCTATCCTATTAATGAACATGCATTTTTAGCTCATGTCATACATGCAAGGAGGATTAGGGTTTACACACTAAATCATATTTTTTAAGCACAATACAGAGTTTCAAATTTCATATGCATAGGAACAAGACCCAAAAATACATGTAGTACTCCCAAAAAATAGAAACAGTCCTATAAAGATGACATTAGCACTATTTTAAGGACACTACAGTAGCATGGTGCTACTATCTAGGTGAGGTGCTAATATCCAGTGAGGAATCAAACCTAGGTACCATGTTGATGACACTCAAACCTATTTAGAACCCAGTTTTCAAAACCCAGATCTTTGATGACAGTCACCTTTTAGATAAGTCTCTAATTTTGCATATTTATTACTATTATTAGAAAGTAAAAAGAAGTCAAAACCCATAACAAATCAATGGTTAATTATTACATATTATTTAACTAATTTAGAATTTGAACCCTTTAATCTAGCCTTGGATTTACACTAGTAAAACCCTACAAGGTTAAAACACCAAGCCATTCAAGCAAAAGTTGTGGAAAATGCATCCACGCATTGTCATACTTGTCAAAAAGGAGCTATAAAATTTATTGGGAGCTGACTTCATTAGAAGATTAGATTATTATGAATGGATATCAAACATTATCTTACTCAATGAGAAACTGAGGACATTTGCTTATGTACTGATTTCAAAGACATCAAAAAAGAATGCCTAAAAGACTACTTCCCTTTGTCAAACATTGACATGATTATAGATTTAACATCAAGATTCAAAATATTATCCCTCATGGATGGCTTCTCGAGATAAAATCAAATTTAAATTGCACCTAAATACCAACATAAAATAATGTTTGCCACTCTATGGGGGACATTATGCTATCAAGTCATGCTCTTTGGCTTGAAAAACACTAGTTTATGCTATCAACATGCCATGACTATCATTTTCCTTAACATGATGCATGACATTATTGAAGACTACATCGATGATATCTTGGCCAAATCTAAAACATGAGTAGGACATCCTGACATTCTACAAAAAATCTTTGAGAGACTTCATGAGTATAAGGTATGCCTTAATCCTAAGAAGAGCGACTTTGGTGTCACATCAGGAAAACTACTAGGGTTCATTATTTCATGCATGGGCATTGAAGTTGATCCTATTAAAGTCAAATTTATTGTGGATATGCCTCCACCATCAAATCTAAAACAACTTCATATCTTATAGGGAAAGATTAAATCTATCTGATGGTTCATTTTTTAGTTGGCTGACAAGTGTCATCCTTTTGCTCACCTTTTGAATAAAGGTGTTACAATTTAGTGGGATATAAATTATTATCAAGCTTTCAAGGAATTGAAGACCTACTTGGCTAATCCACTAGTTTTGATTCCACCTACACCAAGCCAACCTTTGCTTCTTTACTTATCAGTGACAACAAATGTATTGGGGGCACACTTAGCCCAGTATGATGGTTAGGGTAAAGAACATGTCATCTACTATCTGAGTCAGACACTTGTTAATTATGAGAATAATTGCTCAGTAATTTAGAAAGCTTATTTATTTATGATGTTTGCTTCCCAAAAGCTGCATCACTATATGCTGAATAATAAGACTATTGTTATTTCCAAGGTTGATCCGCTTAAATACCTATTGTCTAAGGCAACTATAATAGGTCACATGTCCAAGTGGATAATGATGCTAAGCAAATTTAAGATCAAATATCATAATCAAAGGCCACAAAGGGACAAGTTCTCATAGACTTATTTTTTGAAGCTTCTCTATTGGATATGCAACCACTTAGCTTTGACTTCCTAGATGATTGCATTTTGACTTTGGAAGTAGCTGTTATTGAGTCCAAATAGTGGACACTATTTTTTGATAACTCATTCACATCTCATGAATCTGGGGTTGGTATTTTTATTCATTACACTGTAAGGGGACCTCATTCCCAAGGAATTCTATATTAGTTTCCATTATACTAACAGCATGGTTGGGTATGAATCTCTCATTATAGGAATTTGTATCACCATACAATGGAAAATTCAATAGTTAATGGTATATGGGGATTCCTAATTAATCATTAACCAAGATATAAATTAGTACCAAATGAAGGATGAGAAGCTTATACAAGAATATGGTAGACAATCTCAAGTAACATTTTGAAGCTCTTTATTTTGAGCAAATACTAAGATTTCATAACTGATTAGCTAACATAATGAAAATTATTGGATCCATACTAGTAGTGGCCAATAGTGTTAAAGAGTATCAATTTCTCATTGAGAACCTTCTTCAACTAGCTCATGAATAAATGATTTAAAAATGGTATGTGATATTGATGGTCCCAGTGTCCCTTAGTACCAAGATATTTATAACTACCTTCATGACCACATTCTTCCTCTAGACCTATCATAAAACTAACATAATGATTTTAGCCATAAAATAACCTGATATACATTACTCAAAAATATGCTCTATCATATGGGCTATGATGGAATTCTACTCTATTGTATATATTTGGGAGAATCCCAATTAGCATTGAACTATGTATGCAAATGAACTTGTGGGGCTCACACCAGTGGTCTAGTCCTTGCCAAGAAGCTCCTTCAAACCAAGTATTACTTGGCCCATAATGAATATAGATGCTTGTATACATGTGAAGAAGTGTGATGCTTGTAAATGACATAATTATTTGTGTAGACACCAAAATTACATTACACAAGTGTATAACATGTTGTGTCAAAACCACCCTTAGACCCCCTTTGTAACAAGTCTTCCTAACCCATTCCTTTACCCTACATATTTAATTAATTAATTAAGATTCATTTGAATATTCCCTGTGCCACCTTGCCTAACCACCTTGCCCCAAGACCAATTTTCCCCCTGTGAGTCACCACTAGACTTGGTCTCCCAAAAATAACTAATTCTCACCCTATAAACCAATTACCTTATACCCAACCTCACATATTGATCATTTCTTAACGGGTATCACACTTAGCATGGAAAAATAGAAGAAAGGAGACAAAAATAGCCCTTTTGACCTATTTGTATGCCACCAACGTTAGTCAACCCAAGATTGACATTGGTGGGATCATCAACATTGATTACTTAAGAAACATTCTAAACCCATTTTGGGCCCCCACCAAACATTTTCTCTCTGAAGCAAAAACTCACTCAAGAGATTCAAATCACTCTTAACAAGCTTTTGGTGATTATCCACTATAACCAGGCTCATAGCTTCTCTGTACTAGTCAAATCCTAAACCAAAATTGATCTATTATGCAAAGAGCTTGAACTATGGTGAACAGGCAGCACACAGTCATCTCCATTTGGTCAGTCACCTTAACAAAGCTTTATCAAGAGTATTTCTTCATGTACTTATATCATTTAAGCATCTATATATTTATGAATTCTAATTATTTCTAATTAGCATTTACACAAGTCCCATCCATCCTCGAAGAGGAGTTGTAAAACTCCTTCATCTCCATACCTCTACCTTAACCAAACTAAACTCCTCATCCAAAATTATTACCATCTCTCGAACCCCTCATACGACTCTTTTCCAACCCCATTAACCTATCAAATATCCTTCCTTGCACTGAAGAAAACCTTCTACAAATTTTTGGCTCTATTTCCCCTACCAACATCAGTTATCTTACCGATGTCAGTCACATTTCCACTACCGACATTGATTACCCTACTGACGTCGATGACTTCCCTTTTACCCAAATCACCTTGAACCAGCCCAAACAGCCCTCTAACAAACCAAAATTATATTTTGCTTGCTTTGTGATACTGATTGCTATACATAGGTTACAGAAAAGGTACATGCAACTCTCTATCTCTCTCTTTAATTTAGTTTTTCATTTCATTTTTAACTCTTTGTATTAAACAGTGCACTGTCATCCCCTAGGAAGTTTTTCACTTCCTAGAATGAGCAAGTTGCTTGGTAGCCCACTCACCAACCTACTAAAAAATATTTTGTGGTAGTGTGTTCTTGCTTGCAATTGGTCCTCCCTAGCCAAAGAGGAGTTCCTAACTTTGTCTAGATATGATGCACACCAATCTGGGTACATATAATCACTAATCCCTAACCTTTCTTTCTCTGTTTCTCAATTCTTAAATTTAATCAAAAAAATAATTGAAACATTTATGGCACACCCAGTGGGACCCCTAGAGATTTCCTTGGATTCATTATATGATTTTTAAGCATTCATTTAAGTGCACAGTAGTGAATTTTTTATTTCTTGCATTTTCTCTCTCCTCTTATTGCTTAGAAAAAAGGAAAAAATAAATAAAATGCAATTATTTTTAATTTTCTTGTTTTAGAAGCAGTAAATTAAACTCTTCTTTCTCAGTCATTTTTTTTGCTTCACAAAATAAAATCAATATATTTTGTAGGTTAAAAATAATTCTTTTCTTCTTTTCCTATTCCTCTTTGTTTTCATCTGAATAAACACAATTTTAATTTGGGTTTAAAACATACTGCATTTCATTCTCTATATGTTGCATAATTAACACATCTAGTTAATTAAAGCATTATGAATGAATCATAGGTCACAAATGTTAAACATCCAAACCACAAACACAAAATAAGCACTTTAACATACCTGAGATAAGGCCCATTAGGATTTCATTTCCTGTTGGATCACCTTACCCTACCCGGTTATTCTTCTTGGACGTCATTACCAAGGGAAGAGCCTAATTTGTTCTTTGGCAGAGTATAAACTCTAATAAAATGGTATATTTTGACTAAGTGACCTAGCTCAGCTTCAGGCTCATGAAGTGGCGAGAGCAAGCTCCTGGC
Source organism: Torreya grandis (assembly GCA_037957365.1). Taxonomy (NCBI): domain Eukaryota; kingdom Viridiplantae; phylum Streptophyta; class Pinopsida; order Cupressales; family Taxaceae; genus Torreya; species Torreya grandis. Next base: position 1,480,431 of record JARHVA010003496.1, on the reverse strand, counting down.
ATAAGATACGTACTCAGTCTAACACAGATACTTTTTGAAAACCAAAACTTAGCTGAAACCATCCTTAGACTACTTTTTAGTACCTACAACAACTAATTCTTCTTCTCATTCTCTGTTTAAGGCATAAGCCAACATGACTAAACTTAATCTCTAGTAGTTAATATTAGTGGCTGCATGTTATTTTCCATTTTTTTATTTTTGAGTCTGTGAGGATGATTCTTTTCTGATTCATGAGATCAAACCAAATTTGACAAATATAAAAGTTGAATGATCTCTAAAAATCAAACTTTTTGAGTGTTTATCACTCTCATACATATTCTCTAAGATGTTTCAAATACCTGGATTTCACTCTCTAAATCCTAGAAACTCATTGTTTTCATACTTTCTAGACTTCCATAGTGACCAACATTGGTTATATATAACCGACATCGACAACTACCCCAACCAACATTGGTCATAAGTGACCAGCATCGGTGACTATGTAAATTTTTAAATTTATATTCTGCCTTAAATAGCAACTTCACACAGCCTTTTAAACTTTCTTTGAACCTCATTTATGTTCAACCTGACCTTAACATAGTGTATTTAGACTATTAGTGTATTCTTTTGCATGGTTTTAACATGAAGCCAAGTAAAGACACTTGTTGATTATGCAAGCCATCAACCACTTCCACCTTCCCCTTCTATTTTTGAATCCACAATGGAACAAGATATGGAAATAATGCCCAGCCCCAATTAAATTCTCATTGTAGTTGTAGGTGATCAACATTTTGCTTGATTTCTTGATCATAATGTACCCACCCTCCAACATTACCTTGCTGCCAACCAAACTTGAACCTCTTCAGGTGACCCATTCCTTGGAATGCAAACATCATTGATGGTATCAAATTTAGTTTCTATTGAACCTTCCATGGTTACCCAAACCATCACATCAATCAATAACCCAATTGTGCATGATGTTCTAAGTGTAGCATCACTCGCCATTCAATCCAACATCCACCCTGTCATAACTTGCTTACCTTCACAAGCACAAGGGGTACAATCTATTTTAACCCCATTTCATAACTTGGTAGTACCCATTCCATCAACTCTTGCACCCATTAATACCCAAATCACAACTCACCCCTCACCACAAATCAAACCATTGTCCTTACTTTAGTTGGGCAAGCCCCATTTCTTTCTATGACTCAACCTATGACTCACTATCCTTATGTTGTGTCAACACAACCACAACAACTAGTGTCATATATGCCTTCAACTTCTTATTCTCTTCCTTCCAATGTAGGAGGTGTTTCTCAAACAAATCCTCCTCCCAACCTCATCAAAATGCTCATGGATAAAATGATCAATCTGTTAGGTATGTGGAGCTAAAAGCTTCACCATGGAGCATAGACAAACAGGTTCGGGTCTACACAGACGCCGGCGTCGGTCAGGAGCGACCGACGTCGGTCAGTTGTAGTTCAGAGGCGCCGACGTCGGCAGTATGGTCGGCCGGCGACGGTCACAGGCGAACAGACAGGAACCGACGTCGGTTACCTGCGTGTCCAGAGAGCTATTTCCGAGGACAGAAGCGAGCGTTTGCATGATGAGTTTGAGTTGTAGACTCATGCTCGCGTCTCTATTGTTAGCAATGTTATTTTTAGAGCCTTTGTTGAAGAGGCTTAACTATTTGTTGTAAGAGCATGCTCAAGTCTCCTATTTCTATATGTAGGAGAGATCTTCTAAGCTATTGTATGATGATGAAGTGTATGAGAGTGTAATTGAGTACGAAGTAGAACATTGTGAATGTTTGAAGGACTGTACTTTAGAGAGAACTCTTAAGGAATAGAGATCTAGTGAGAGATCTTGTGTGCATCTGAGAGAGGTGTGGAAGAACAAAGTTCTTCATTTGTATTCCTATTGTAAAGAGTTTTTTTAATACAAGTTTTCAGGGTGTTTTCTTGTATATCTTGTTCTGTGCTATTTATCATTTCAGTTACTTATCTATCTGATTTATTTCCGCATTGATTGCTTTCATAAGTGTAATCCATTATTGGTTGATCCCCAACAATTGGTATCAGAGCTCAGGTTCACTAACAGGTGGTTCAGATCTGTGTAGTGTGTTCGGATTACAGGTTGCTCACAGGGATTTCTGTTTGAGTGGGAGAAGCAATGGCAGAGGAAAGTAAGTTGAGAATGGAAAAGTTTAATGGCAAGAACTATCAGCACTGGAGAATGCAGATAGAGGACTATCTGTATCAGAAGGATCTCTACTTACCGTTAGGTGGGATAGCAAAGAAGCCCAAGGACATGGAGGACGAAGAATGGGAAGTTCTTGACAGAAAGGCTCTTGGTTCTATAAGACTGAGTCTGGCCTCCACTGTGATATCCAATTTGTCACAGGCAAAAACTACGGTAGAGTTAATGACCACATTAGCTAATTTGTACGAAAAACCCTCCGCTTCAAATAAGGTATATTTAATGAAGCAGTTGTTTAATTTGCATATGCAAGAAGGTGGATCTGTTTCTAATCACCTGAATGATTTCCATGGTATTGTTAATCAGTTAAGTTCTGTTAATATTTCATTTGAAGATGAAATAAAGGCTCTTTTAATTTTATGTTCTTTGCCTGAAAGCTGGCATGGCTTGGTAATGGCAGTTTCTAATACTGCTTCTGCTTCGAATATTTTAAAAGTAGAGGATGTGGTTAGTGTCATTTTGAATGAGGAAATACGTAGGAAAAGCACAGAAGAGACTTCTGGGACATCCGGGAACGCTTTAAATTTCGAGAGCAGAGGAAGGCAAAAAGAAAGGAGCAAGAGGAGATCAAGATCTAAGTCTAAGGGAAGAGGCAGATCCAAATCCAGGAATGGCAGAAGGCCACAATGCTGGAACTGTGGAAAGTTGGGGCACATAAGCAGAGATTGCTGGTCAAAGCCTAAGGAGGACAATCAGCACGAAGGAAAGGAAGAGACAAAGGTTGCAGGTATTGCACAGGATGCTCTTATTTTCTCTTTGCATAATAACATAGAATCTTGGGTATTAGATTCTGGTGCGTCTTTCCATGCTACCCCTAACAGAGAATATTTCAGTGACTATGTCCACGGAGATTTTGGAATAGTATACTTAGGGGATGATGAGCCTTGTAAGATAATTGGCAAAGGTAAAGTGCAGCTAAAGATGTAGAATGGCAACACATGGGTGTTGAGGGATGTGATGCATGTTCCTAGTTTAAAGAGAAATCTGATTTCTGCAGGTAAGCTTGGTGATGAGGGTTGTACAGTAACTCTCACAGCAGATTCTTGGAAAGTGACCAAGGGTGCACTTGTTATGGCCAGAGGTAAGAGAGAAGGTACTCTCTATTTGTGTAATTGTATTACTAACAAATCTCCTTCAGTTTTATCTACTTCAGATGTGGATGCTAAATTGTGGCACTCAAGGCTTGGCCACATGAGTGAGAAGGGGATGTCTATCCTGAAGTCTAAAGGTATGCTTTCAGATTTGAAAAGTATGGATCTAGAATTTTGTGAGCATTGTGTGTTTGGAAAACAGAAAAGGGTTAGTTTTCTAAAGACTGGGTCTACTAAGAAAAGGCAAAAGTTGCAGCTTGTTCACACAGACGTGTGGGGACCGGCTCATGTAGCCTCTATTGGCGGATCACAGTACTATGTTACATTCATAGATGACGCCACAAGAAAGGTATGGATCTACTGTATTAAAAGGAAATCTGATGTTTTTGAGACCTTTAAGATATGGAAAGCCATGGTTGAGAATGAAACAGGCAAAAGAGTAAAGTGCTTGAGATCCGATAATGGTGGTGAGTTCTGCAGTCTTAAGTTCAAATTGTATTGTTATATGAATGGGATCCGTAGGCAAAGGACGGTTCCAAGGACACCTTAGCAGAATGGTATTGCTGAAAGGATGAACAGGACTATTATGGAGCGTGCTAGATGTATGAGATTGCATGCAGGGTTGCCCTTAGAGTTTTGGGCAGAAGCAGTTGACACCGCAGTGTACCTGATCAACAGAGGACCCTCTACAGCTCTGGATGGTGGAATTCCAGAAGAGGCATGGACAGGTAAAAAGGTTGATCTTTCATATCTCAAAGTTTTTGGTTGTGAAGCCTTTGTGCACATAGATAAGGAAAATAGAAAGAAGCTAGATGCTAAGTCTATGAGGTGCACGTTTATAGGCTATGGCTCAGATGATTTTGGTTTCAGATTTTGGAATCTAGGAACTAACAAGGTAATCAGGAGCCGTGATGTTGTTTTCAATGAAAGAGTGATGTACAGTGATCAGACAAGGAAGCTAGATCAAGTTGGGCAGAGCAATAATGAGTTGGACGAAGTTATGGTCCAAAATGAGCTCGCGGGAAAAAGAAATAATCACTTATAGGAAAACACAGAGACCGACGTCGGCAGGTTTGGCACCGGCGTCGGCAGTACAGAAACCGATGTCGGTCATACAGAGACCGACGTCGGCAGACCAGGCACCGGCATCGGCCAGGAAGAACCAGCGTCGGCCAGTAACAGGTCTACAGGTGGCCGAGGTCGGTCACTGTCAGAAAATTTGGATGGACAGATTGTTGAAAACGAGTCCAAGACACCAATCAGGAGGTCTGAAAGAGTAAGCCTCCAATTAGATACTCTCCTTCTTTATATTATTTATTTCTAACCGATGGTGGAGAACCAGAAAGTTTTGAAGAAGCTTTACAGGTGGAGTCCAGGAGTAAGTGGGAGCATGGCATGATTGAGGAGATGGAGTCCTTAAGAGAGAACCAAACATGGGATTTGGTTGAATTGCCGGCTGGTAAGAGAACACTGAAGAACAGGTGGACTTACAGGTTGAAGGAAGGTGAAGATGGTCAGATGAGATACAAGGCCAGATTGGTTGTAAAAGGGTTTGCACAAAAGCCAGGTATTGACTTTGGCAAAAATTTTTCTCCAGTTGTTAAGATGACTTCTATAAGGGTTGTACTATCTTTGGTTGCTTTTGAGGATTTGCATCTCGAGCAGCTAGATGTTAAAACAGCATTTCTTCATGGAGATTTAGATGAGGAAATTTACATGGAACAGCCAGAAGGTTTCGAGGTCAAGGGTAAGGAGAAACTAGTGTGCAGGTTAAAGAAAAGCTTGTATGGCCTCAAGCAAGCTCCAAGGCAATGGTACTTGAAATTTGACAGGTTTATGACTGAGCATGGTTTCAGTAGGTGTCAATCAGACCATTGTGTATACTTTAAGAGATTCGATAACGGTAGATACATTATTCTATTGTTGTATGTAGATGACATGTTGGTTGCAGGGTCTCACATGCAGGATATCTCAGAGCTTAAAGTGAAGTTAGCTCAAACGTTTGCCATGAAGGATTTAGGAGCAGCTAAGAAAATCCTTGGCATGAGCATTAAGAGAGACAGAGAAAATCACAGGTTGATATTGTCTCAAGAAGATTATGTGGACAAGGTGTTGAAACAGTTCAACATGCAGGATGCGAAACCGGTAAGCACACCTTTGGCAGGACATTTCAAGTTAAGCAAAGAACAATGTCCCAATTCACATGATGAGGTAGAGTACATGAACAAGGTTCCATATTCTTCCGCAGTAGGAAGTTTGATGTATGCAATGGTGTGTACTAGACCAGATATTGCCCAAGCAGTGGGAGTAGTAAGCAGGTATATGGCCAATCCAGGAAAGGAACATTGGAAAGCAGTACAATGGATCCTTAGATATCTGAGAGGAACCAGCAGTAGACACTTATGCTATGGAGGTTCAGATACATCTCTACATGGCTATGTAGATTCAGATATGGCAGGGGATTTGGATGGCAGGAGGAGCACTACAGGTTATGTTTTTACTGTAGGTGGAACGGCAGTTAGTTGGATTTCTAAGTTGCAGAAGGTTGTAGCCTTATCAACTACAGAAGCAGAATACATTGCAGCCACAGAAGCTAGCAAGGAAATGATATGGATGACAAGGTTCATGGAAGAGCTTGGAAGGGAGCATGGGAGTTGCAGATTGCATAGTGACAGTCAAAGCGCAATCCACTTGGCTAAGAACTCAGCTTTCCATTCTAGAACCAAACACATACAGCTAAGGTACCACTTCATACGGCAGGTATTGGAAGATGGTGAGTTGAAGCTGGAGAAGATCCATACAGACATGAATCCTGCTGATATGCTAACAAAGCCGGTTACTAAGGAGAAGTTGAATCTTCATTCAACTTCTGTTGGTCTTCACGATTGAGTTGAAGATGAAGGAGCTAGAAGATCTTGTTGTACAGGTATTGGTGCAGCTGGTTTATCTCCAAGTGGGAGATTGTTAGGTATGTGGAGCTAAAAGCTTCACCATGGAGCATAGACAAACAGGTTCGGGTCTACACAGACGCCGGCGTCGGTCAGGAGCGACCAACGTCGGTCAGTTGCAGTTCAGAGGCGTCGACGTCGGCAGTATGGTCGGCCGGCGACGGTCACAGGCGAACAGACAGGAACCGACGTCGGTTACCTGCGTGTCCAGAGAGCTATTTTCGAGGACAGAAGCGAGCGTTTGCATGATGAGTTTGAGTTGTAGACTCATGCTCGCGTCTCTATTGTTAGCAATGTTATTTTTAGAGCCTTTGTTGAAGAGGCTTAACTGTTTGTTGTAAGAGCATGCTCAAGTCTCCTATTTCTATATGTAGGAGAGATCTTCTAAGCTATTGTATGATGATGAAGTGTATGAGAGTGTAATTGAGTACGAAGTAGAACATTGTGAATGTTTGAAGGACTGTACTTTAGAGAGAACTCTTAAGGAATAGAGATCTAGTGAGAGATCTTGTGTGCATCTGAGAGAGGTGTGGAAGAACAAAGTTCTTCATTTGTATTCCTATTGTAAAGAGTTTTTTTAATACAAGTTTTCAGGGTGTTTTCTTGTATATCTTGTTCTGTGCTATTTATCATTTCAGTTACTTATCTATCTGATTTATTTCCGCATTGATTGCTTTCATAAGTGTAATCCATTGTTGGTTGATCCCCAACACAATCTTGAGACATATGTATCTGGTTTGAAGAATATTCTATCTTATGATCAGATCTACAATGAACCCATTCACCCCTCTATACCAATTCATCCATACCCAAACCAATGGGAACTCCCAAAATTTGCCCTTTTTTAGAGCAAAGAGGACCCACAGCAACACTTGCAAGCATTTAGACATGCTTGTTATTTGATTAGACAGGATGATGCGTTATTACTTCGCACATTCCCCATGTATCTTTCAAGATCTACTTTGGATTGGTATAGTTCCATCATGTGTCATTCACTATTCTCCTTCACTCAACTTGCACAAATTTTCCTTGATCACTTTTCCATTAATATTTCCAAAAAGGTTTCCATAACAGACCTTTATTCTATTTAGCAATTTGATGATGAAGCTATTGCCAATTTCATTACTCATTGGAAAGGTCTCATAAACCAACTCTCATTCTCCCTACATCAACCTGAGCTCATTGAGATCTTCTCTAGAGCATGTGCAAAACATATTTATCTAAAAATGCCCATCTAAATCAAAAATCTAAAGGGTCTACAAATGTTGTGGTTATGAAACCTGCTTCTTTTATAAGCATGACTCAACCCACAACACAATTAAATCCAATCAACCCAATAAAGCTCTTTCAACAATGGTATGAGCAATGATAATATACTCCTATTAGGGAGTCATATGCCTCTGTTTTAGAAAAGCTACTCGACCAAGGAGTTATCAACCTTCATACCATCAAATCTCCAATCCAATTTGATCCTTCTCGACCCATTCCAACATGGTTCAAAGAGGATGAGTTTTTAAATTATCATCATGCCAAAGGCCACAACATTAATGATTTTAAAACTCTTAAAAATATTATCCAAACTATGCTAGATAGGGGTGATCTTATTTTAGATAATCCAAATACTCCCCCAAACCAGAATATGGACATATTCAAACAACCCTTCCCTAATCATGTGCCTAACGAAAACATAGTCCACACTACTCTTCAAAATTATTCAGATCATAAGATTCATATAGTCAATTTGATCTTCCCCTTAACCCAACCATTGCCACAATAGGAGGTGCTTATTTTACCTACTCCTACCCCACAAATGGTAAAAGTTGGTTTGACTCCACATCTTATTTTGGAAAAATAACCTATTACTCCTCTTCCTCTTCCACATGAGGAAGAACAACCTTTACCACTCCCATTACCCCATGAGGAGTCACCAATTACCTTTACACTTACCTCGCCTACACTTTCACAAAATGGAGATCATGCTTCTCCTAACCCTCAAACAGATAGTGAGAGAAATCCTTTTTTACTTCCTCTTCAACCCGTAGAAGAAAGTGACTCATCCACTCCTCTTTCATAAATAAATGAGTTAGATTTCTCCACTTTAACATTTGACGAAGCAACCATTGAACCACCCCCAAACCAACCCATCTTTCCATTCCTCCTGCCATGCAGGATCTTACCTTGCATGTTCCTCATCCACATGTTGAAGGAACAATCATACCATTGCTCTATCCCCTTGAGGAGCCCTCATCTCCTCATTCTCCACTACTATAGAGGAAAATACCTCTTCATATATTAATGAAGAACATGACCCTATTTTGACTCTTTCTCATCTTTGGATGGAAATATCAGAGGCAAATAAATCTCCTCTCTCTCAATCATCCAAAGATAAATCAGTTGAACCCATACTAATGACATCTAAACCATTTTCACGTTTAGTGGAAAATCTTGAATTCATTGATTCTAAGAAATTAGATCAAGTGGCATTTTATGATCACCTTAAAATGCCTTATCCAACACAGAGAGTATCTCCTTTCACTACTAACCCTCTCACAACCACTTATCCTAAGGTTTTTGATAAGGTGTGTGTTGCTTCACCTAAGCTTTCAAAATCCTCCTCTTCTACTTTAGAGCCCTCCACCTCACATGCATCTACCACATTGAAATAGATAAGATCTTTAGGCAAACAACTAATTTCTAATCTAGTTCATCTACATATGAAGTTAGATTTAACCCCTCAAAAATAAGGGGGTGTCTCTCTCCCTAAACCAAAGAACAAAGGTAAAATCCCAAAACCTCACTGATCTACCCTTCTTTCACCTTTAACCTTACCATCTATTTTGGGTCCACATCCCTCTACCTTGGTGGGAGTGTCACCAACCCATGTAAAACATAAAGTGACATTACCTCCATTATTGCCATTACCATCTCACAAACCTTCAACATCTAGCACCCTCTTACCCAAAACTAAAAAGGTGGAAGTGAAACATGTGGGTTCAACACCACCTAAAAGGGTGTCACACAAGACTACACCCATCACCACCAAACTCAAAAAGGTGTCCACTCCACCTTTGACAACGTGTGTTAACCTATTTCAAGGCTCCCAAGTATTCTATATATGCCAGTTATTGCAAGCATCAAAAATAACTCTTCCCCCCATCAAACCATTTGATCCTCTTGGACCAAAACCATTATGGTTCAATGATTCACAAGTTTGTTTATATCATTATTTTCTAAGACATGATACTAAGAGTTGCAAAGCTCTCACAACAATCATTCGTCACCATTTAGATGTTGATGCTTTCTTAGGTGTTAAATTAGTTAAAACTCCTAACATTCAACACTTGGCATCTGTAATGCCTCACAAATCCCCTTTCACATTAACCCTAAAGATGTTATTGTACCTTCTCTATCACCTCCTTCACTTGTATTTCAGACTAACATGATCAATGTGACTACACGATCACAAAATCAGAAAGACAAAGGAAAGGAAAAGGTCTCTACTCCTTAGGTTCACCCCTTTACAAAGGATGTCCCCTCTTCAAATCCCAAGATTTCCATCTTGGGTGTCCCATAACAGTCATCATTGAGAGTTATCCAAAACTCCATGGTGAAGCAACTTCACCAATCCCTGATGAAGATGTCTTTGTATGAGTTAATTCAAAACTCATCCCAACATCGATAGGATCTCATTAATGCCTTACAAGTAGTTGAAGTTCAACCCAAAGACCCTCAACCCCTTGTAGCCTTCGTCAATTCTCTCAACACCATTTTTATGATCTCTTTTAGTGATTCAGAGATCCCCTCTTAGGATCCTGAAGATTAGGATTCTACCCTCTTTATCACTACCTATATTGATCAAACTCATGTCAAGAGAGTTATGATTGATGGGGGAGCTAGCATCAACATCATTTCAACCCACACTTACAAGTAATTATCACTGTCTAACAATTGTTTGTCACAAACGGATGCAGTGTTACATTCTTTTAATGACTCTACTGCTACAATTATTGGCACCTTGGTCTTGCACATCTATGTGGGTCCTCATAGCCTTATAAAGTTATTTTATTTTGTAGAGGGTGAATTCTAATACAACATATTTCTTGGGTGACCATGGATACGTGCTATGGCATGTGTACCTTCCACATTGCACCGTTGTGTTAAGTTTGAATATAATGGTCAAGTTCATGTCATTCCTGTCAACCCACCTCCATTCAAGACATGTAACATGACCTATAGCCCAAATGATGTTCTTATTCCTTTCAACACATCATGACCTCCATAACTCACTTCTAAAGCCTCCATAATTTTTTCTACCCCAGACATAACTATACCAACTACATAGGTTCAAGATAAGGATCTCATGGAGGAAACCTTCAAGCGATTATCACTTGGTGAATATCCTTTCTTAACTCTCAACATGTTCCATACCCCTCAAGAGTATGGAAAACCTCACATGAGTGCCAACTATGATCCTTGTATTGGTATGATCATCCCATATGGTCCACCCCATCTCAAAACCAATTTCACATATGGGGGAATTGATCAATCTCTTGTCATGGGTAATTCATCCTCTTCACCTCAAAATTTTAATAGCAAATTTTCTTTTTAAGTAAACCTAGCTTTGTGCATACTTATCTCTATAGGTGTGCTTGGAAAGGTTTTGGCCTAGGATGTTACGATTAAGGTACTCAGACGTCCATTCAATACCCTACCCATCAAACCATTGATAATGCCAAACAAAGGCATGGCATTTGTTATGTTGACCCAACTCAATCCATTAATACTTATTCTATTCCCATCATTGAAGAACCTATATCTCCTTCCAACTCCTCTTCTCCACCATCACCCACTGAATTGGAGGTATCTATACCTCCTAATTCTTTTTTCAATAAATGTCATTCACTTGGGCCCCCTTGCCCATCACTAGGGTAGGGAAACACAGTCCTTTCCTCTCATACATCCTCACATGATCGATGAGGATTCTCCCAAAATTAAAACCATCTCTTATGCAACTGATGATGGCATTATTACCTATATAGGTGTCGATGATTCCTACATCAAATGATCACTCCCTTTTGAGATATAATTTATGTTAAACAAATCAACCATCGACATTAAATTGCCTTCTCATGACGACCCTCATATTCTTAAAATAGGCCAATCTCTAAACTCTTTTGAACAAACTGACTACACCAGATTTCTCTATGACCATATTAAGGCTTTTATTTGGTCCTATAAATACATGCATGGTATTGACCCCTCAATCATAACCCATAACATTGTCACTAATCGTGATGCTAAGCCAGTTAATTAAAAGTTTCTCAAAATGCATCCTTGTATTGCTCTCCTTGTCAAGGATGAGCTCCAATGCCTCCTCTCTGTTAACTTCATCAAACCTATTGACTACCCACCATGGGTTTCCAACATTGTACCTATTATGAAAGCATCAAGGGGAATTTGTATTTCCACTGACTACCGTGACCTCAACCTTGCTTGTCCAAAGGATTACTTTCCTTTGCCAAGTATTGATCAAATTATTGATTTAACAGTCAGCCATGAGATTTTATCACTTATGGATGGATTCTTAGGATATAATCAAATCCTAGTTACCCTTGAGGATCAACACAAAATAACATTTATCACCCCATGGGGAACTTTTTGTTATATGAATTATGCCCTTTGGACTAAAAAATGCTAGTGTTACCTATCAGTGTGCCATGACTTATATCTTCCATGACCTATTACATACAATTATGGAGGATTATGTTAATGACCTACTCATGAAATCTAAACTTCATCAAGATCATTTTTGGGTCCTTAAAATCATTTCACTTGCCTTCTTCAGTATAACGTTCAACTCAATCCAAAGAAGTGCATTTTTGGTGTTCTTTCTAAAAAACTCTTGGGCTTTATTATCTTTCATCGAGGTATTGAAATCAACCCTGATAAAGTTTGGGAAATCCTTGAAATGCCTCCACCAACCACACTCAAAAAACTCTAGAGCCTCCAAGGTAAACTCTAATCGATTTATCACTTTATCTCTCAACTATCAGATCATTGTCAACCTTTTCACCATCTTCTCAAAAAGGAAATTCCTTTCCATTGGGATAAAAATTATGAGGAAGCCTTTGATGCACTCAAATGGTATCTCCTTTCTCCACCAGTCCTTATTCCACCTAAAGAGTACCAACACTTATATTTTTATATCTCTTCGACTGACCATTCTTTAGGAGCTATGATAGCACATAGGGATGATCACCACCATGAGAAATTTTCATTGGGATAAAAATTGTGAGGAAGCCTTTGATGCACTCAAATGGTATCTCTTTTCTCCACTAGTCCTTATTCCACCTAAAGAGGACCAACCCTTCTATCTTTATATCTCTTTGACCGACCATTCTTTAGGAGCTATGATAACACATAATGATGATCACCACTATGAGCAAGTAGGCTATTACATAAGCTAAATGATTATTAACTATGAAACTCACTACACTCATATCGATAAGTTGTGCGTAATTGCTATTTGTAGCTTCTAAACTATGGCATTACCTCCTCAACCACAAAACTTATGTCATCACCCACATTGACCCTCTCAAATACATGCACTCTAAACCTTACCACAACTAATGCAATGCTCAGTGGCTTATGCTTTTGGCTGAATTCAATTTGGAATTCATCCAATAGAAGTTCATCAAAGGGCAAACCATCACTAACCAACTAACTACTACTCCTCTCCTTGATAGCCAACCCTTAAATCTCAAATTCCCTGACGAGTCTATTGACATGCTTTCTATCAACGATATCACCTATCAAATGATGATGTTCTTTGATGGGTCTAAATGTCAAAATGGTGTGGGAGTGGGGGTTATCCTCAAACCTCTTGATGGTGAGTCAATGCCTTTATCATTTAAACTAGACTTTGATTGCACTAATAACATGGCCAAATATGAAGCCTTAATTATAGGGCTTCAAATGGTTATCTTCTTAGGAATCAAATCCATAACCATTTTTGGTGACTCACAATTAGTCATCATCCAAGTCAATGATTCTTATCTATGTAATAATGAGACTTTACAATGGTATAAACATCATGTAGATACCTTATTATAATCATTTGACCATTACCTTTTACAGACCATTCCTTACTCAACCAACAAGTTTGTAGACATAATGGCTTTTTTAGCCTCCCACATACCCTCTTCCTCCTCTTCCTCCAAAATCTACATCACTATACATCGCCTAACTTTGCCTTCTTACATTTCTTCTAACATCCTCTTTATGGGGAATATCACTAATGATCTACATGACTTATGGTATACTCAACTCATAGATTACCTCTCTTACTCTGTTACTCCTCCTGACCTCTCCCATAATACGTGGCATGCATTCATAAAGTGTGTTGAATGTTACACTATGCTAGGGGGACTTCTCTACAAATGGGGTTTTGATGGTCTCCTCTTTCGATGTCTCACTAGTAAAGATATTCCCTTTGATATTAAGGAGGTTCATGATGGGATTTATGGTGGTCATTTTAACGGTCACATAATTTGTAAACGTCTCCTTCACCTTGGCTATTATTGGCCAACACTCTCTCGTGATTATACTGACTATGTTAGACATTGTCTCAAATGTCAATAACACACCAACCTATTTAATGTTCCTATTGATTCCTTATAAGTTGCTAAGAACTTTTGGCCCTTCTCTCAATGGGGTTTAGACTTAACTAGTGAGATTAACCCCCACTCCTCTCTTCATCATCGATCAATCATAACAGCAACAGAATACTTCACTAAGTGGGTTGAGGCTACTCCTCTCATATCCACTAAGGCTAATAAAATCATTGGATTTATCAACCATCATATCATATGCCATTTTGGTGTACCTTGCAAAATCATAACTGAAAATGGTAAGCCTTTCAAAAATAAGATTGTCTAGTAACTCTGTGATGCTTTTGGTATCAAACTCAGTTTCTCTTCACCCTATTTCCCACAAGCTAATGGGCAAGTTGAAGCCTCCAATAAAACTTTAACCAAAATCCTTATGAAATTGGTTAATGTTGTTGGCAAGTATTGGCACATTCACATCCCTTATGCTTTATGGGCTTACTGTACTAGTATTTGCACTTCTACATGAGCTACACCTTTCTCCCTAGTATATGGGAAGGAAGCTATTTTGCCCCTTGAAGTCCAAATTCCTTCTCTTAGGATTTCACTACAAGATATTCTAACTAATGATGACTTTTACCAAGAATGTTTAGCTCAACTTGAGCTATTTGATGAATGTCATCTCGCAGCCCTTAACCATCTCCACATCTACCAAGAGCGTATCAAATGTGCCTATGATAAAAACCTTAAAAATCATGATTTCAATATTGTAGATCTCATCTTAAAGGAGAATCAACATGTGACTAACTTGAAAAAGAGAAAATGGGGCAAGTTTGCTCCTAATTAGCTAAGAACCTACATTATCACTCATAAATATGGCTCTGGAGCTTATCACTTGTCTTCTCGCGAAGGATGACCAGAACCTAAACCTCTAAATACATTGCATTTATGAAAAAAAATTAATTAATTGACACTTTACCTTCTGTTTAACTTAAGCTCATCCCTTGAGCAAACCACTATATTCATATTCTTTTGACCTTACCCTTATTCCTCCATACTTAGTTAACATATGAAGTGTTTTGGTTTTGTCCCAAAATGTGGAAAACCTATAAGCCTCTATAGACTTGTCCATGACTAAAGTAACAAAATGACTCAAAAAAGCAAATGCAAAAGAAAATACTATGGGATACATCAACTACTCCAAATCATGCCTAGCTCTTAAAAAAGTAGACTGCTCCCTTGAAGGACTACTACATTCAAATAGGTTGCTCCCTTAAAGGACAGCTATTAAAAACTAGCAAAATAATAAAGATTAGACCATACCCTTGGAGGTTGGCTAAGTCAAAAAAAAACCACTATCAAAGGTAAATATGATTTATAAGCTTCCCTATTGATCAACTTCATCCCATTGTGAGCTTCCTACATCGATCAACTTACACAACAAAATTAAAAACAAAGAAAAAAGTAACACAATAACTTTATGTCATGGACTTGTCTATATTCACTCTCGAAAAACCCACAAATAGGGCATACCATTATTACTCCAAAGGTTATGCTACCTCACTACTCCTATTCCATTTTACACCCTCTTTCCCTCAAAATCACATTTTCAAGGGACTTTGAGCTTACTTAACACAAGGTGATAACCATAGTTTTCTAACTAACGAATGGTCAACTAATGCAATGCATAAAAAAGGTTCAAATTTTAGAGCCTATTTACACTATTATTTTGGTTTGTGTCAATAACAAACACCTTGTCTCTTTCTTTTACCTTTCACTTCACATGTTGATTTTTCTTCTATTGATACATTTTCCAATAGAAGAACTCACCATCTCAACTCATAAACATAACAACATCTAAATCCTACACCTACCCCAAAACCAATGCCTAAAACCAATCACTTCTAGTATATACCATCACATATAAGGGACAATGCTAAAAATGCAACATGACCACCATTTTCCTAACTAAAAATAAATAGGAATAATGTCACAATGCCCAAAACCATCACTTATGCATACACCATCACATATGGAAAATGTAGAAACCAAACAAACATGACCAACACATTCATTTTTAGTATACACCTAATCACATATATGGAAGGTACTAAGAATGCAACTTAACCATTATTTTCCTAAAAAAACTAATACATAGGAGATAGACCAAGACCAAACCACTCATTTTTAGTATGAAACCAATCACATATATGGTAAATACTAAGAATGCACTTGAACCACAATTTCCTAAATACCAATACATAGGAAATCAACCATGACCAAAACATATGTTTTTAGTATAAACCATCACATATGGAGCATGCTAAAAATAGAAATTAACCAATCATATACCATTTCACATATGGAAAGTGCTAAACCTTTATCTCATAAACACAACCATTTCATTTTATGCATATACCATCACATATGGGAAAGCTAAACATGAAAATCTCATCTACTATGCATATGCCACCACATACATGGAAATGCTAGTAAACCAACATCATCATTATATCAATATCATAAGCATTCATCCAAAACCATAAACATATACATGAAAATAACATTAACATCATCATCACATCAAATAAAACATCTCATCATCATCATCATCATCATCATCATCATATATATATATATATATATATATATATATATATATATATATATATATCAACATCTTTCATCTCTCTCTCATATACATCTCACATCATCAGGTCACAGACTAGTATATATACAAAAAATGAATAAATACAAAAATATCTCTCAAAATCAGGATCAACACGACTTCCTCAAAATCATGGCAGATGTGATGAGATGGTGTCACCACTACCCTCTCCCTATCTCCATCTCTATACACTAGAACCTGAGGTCCGTGTCTCTAACCGCTCATGTTCCTTAAACTCTACAAATTTGGGAATCTATGAAAACTCATGGATCACCCTCTCATAGTATGTGATCTCATCCAGTGTAGTGTTGTATCTCTTAAGAGATATAGTCTATGGAAGACCTATGGCACCTACCTATCCTACTACCTGTACTGTTGCCTGTGGAGGAGGAGGAGGAACAACTACCAATGCCTGTGTGGCTAACCTCAATTGATCTCTCTCTATTGTCAATGAGGTCACTCATCCCTATAGACTAGCCACCTGACTCTAAAGATGGCCCACCTGACCATTTAACTCTAGGACCTCTACTTGTGAGGAATCCTATGAAAGGACTATAGCATCTCTCTCTTGTATGGCCATGTTCCTGACACATAATATTGTATCCCTCTCTAGAACTATAACATCTCTAGTCTACACAACTTCATCTCTCACCTAAATAGTAGCATCTTTGGCCTGTAATGCCACATCTTTATCCTGAATCATGGCATCCCTGTCTTGTATGGCTATATCCCTCTCCTATATGGCCACGTCTCTAGCCTATAAATTAGCATCTTTCTCCCATGTCAAACCCTGTATTTATAGAGTTAACCTCCTAATTAGTACAACTGGGTGTATCCCTACCCACCATGCTTAGTATGCACTAGTGCATCCAGTATCAACCACATTTTCACCTATCGGTAGCTCCTCAAAATCAAGTCCATCTATCTCCAATGACAAAGGGAGTCATGCTTCGATGTCATCATGCTTGTATCTGGGGAAAGCAGGTGGAACATCTTGCACAACACTGAGCTATCTCCTGACTCGTGCCACAAGTATCATCCTGAGCTCCCTTTCTCTCCTACCTCTAACCCAAGTGTGCTCTACAGCCCAATGAACTCCTCCCCTTGACCTCTAAAAATTGGATACATCAAGTAGGGGTGTGAGATAATATCTCCTAGACTCAAGTCGTCTAGTAGCCCTTTGTAGTACGTGAAATCCTACACAATACCATCAACCCATATCTATGTTATGGCCTCTCACCATCATCTGAACCCAACTCTAAATCCCACTACAATCATGTATAGTAGTCCCAGTGGCCACGTAACTATGATGTGCTCATACACCCAATAATGTAGTAGGTGCCCAACACATAAACTATAGCACTTGTGTAGATGCAAACCCCATAACTCTCTATACAACTAAGCCAAGTATATAGGCCCCCATGCAAAAACTATCCTCTACTCTATCATCTGAGCCAAGACCCCTATCAAGGTGATCAAAAATCTACCACCATCTAAATCTGGCAGTATGTACACTATGATGTTGATCATCATCAGGGTGTTAAGACAATCTTCCTCCTCATCCACCAAAAATAGAGGGTCATAAGCGAATGATGTTGAGTGATATATAACCTCACCCACATGCTCACCAAAAAATGACACCATATGGATGTCATGCTCCTCCTTCATGCATACAAAATCTTTCTCACTTTGTAGTGGTAATCTAAAGATCCTATATACATCCTCTCATGTGACTTTCATCTCACCAGTCGATAGGTGAAAGGTGTTGGTGGTATGATCCCACCTCTCAATTAGTATAATCATCAAGCTGACACCTTGATAAACTTGATAATATCATCAAACTCTGCCAAGACCAACTACAGCCATGTGGTCCCACTCATCTGTTGACACATTTCTCTTGATCCTAGTCAAAAGTGTCAGAAGACAGTCTCTTAGGGTCAACTCATGCCTCGCCTACAACCACAAACACATAAAATTAATCAAAAGACCTTTTTAACCACTACCTTAAACATTTTACCTATCTCATGGGAGAACTACATTGGCTTGAGGCCCTTTCAAGCTATGTAAGTAGCACTCAGTAGACATAGGGTCTTCTAAGGCTAGCTCAGTTGTCTACCCACCTAACTATCCAACCTATCCCTTTTTACCCAAGGCCTTATGCCCTATCTCTCTTAAACCAGGCCTTTCAGCCAATCTCTCACTATTTAACTAAGCTAAATCTACTCTATGCCACATGATTTGCCTATTCTCTAAGGCCTCATAGATTTACAACTCTTTTTCTCCCCATTTTTACCCCTTTTACTTTAATAAGACCACCAACGTCAGTCACTTATCGATCGACATCAGTACCTAGACTATCAACATCGGTGCACAACATATCGACATCAGTGCCTTTGCCACTAATATCGGTAGGTAGACCTTAATCAATGTTGATAGATTACCACCGATGTTAGTGACTGGTTCAGCTCTAAGGTTGAACCCTGCCCATTACCCATTTTCAATTTTAAACCTAAACTACCCTAAAACCCACCCAAACAATCCTAAATATGTTCTTATCCTCCCCACTACCCACCACTACTCACTAGCAACCTATTACACCGCCCACTCAACTCTAATCAATAAAATTTCCAAAAAAAAAAAAACTAAAGGTTTAAAGGACCATACCTCATTTCTTTGTCTCCATCAGGCCAAGATGACTGGTGCCTGTGCTACCATGCCTCCAGATGGGTCTCCACCTCATCCTACCATTTGCTCACCTTTTTTGTATTTTTTTTGCTCTCTGACCAATCAACATGCAAATGAAATTGGTTGACTACTTAGCCCCTTTTTTTTGGGCTTGGTTAGCCATTGACATCAATCGTTTATGCCCTAAGCCACTGATGTTGGCTATTTTACAACCAATATCGATATAACACTATCGATGTTGGTACCATGTAATAGCATTTTAATGCTTGCACATCATATTTTACAATCCCTTCTTTATTCTAAGGCAACCTTACACACATTTTTCCTTTACACACTTGATCATGGGGATCATTTTCATCTCCACTCATGCCCACTATTACCCAAACACACATTTCATTACGCACCCACTCATTACATCTAAGTTTGGTGTCTTGATCATTCATGCTATCTAGTACACATTGATAATACTTTACATGTATGATTATTAGTTGATTTGGATCACCAATAACTAATCCTATCACCTGCAACCTATTGTGTTTTCAGGGGCACTTCCTACCTCAGATACCTAGAACGCATTTCACCATTAGAGCTAGAGTTTTGGTTGATCCTACCTTCTTAGCTATCACTAATAGGTTTTGCCTTGGTAACTTTAACCAAAATCCTCCATAACCACACCTATTTTCAAATTGTCAACATAATTTTTTAGTACTTTACGACCATGATGTCATCTCTACACTACTAACCCACAACTAACCAGTCACATTTAGTCCTTGTCAAATTGGTCATCAATTTTGGGTTTTTCCCAATCAGTTCCCATTTTGAGGGGGAGGATATCACACCCCATGCCTAGACCACTCAACTTTCATTTTTATCTTGTAACTTGCTAGCACAACTTACTAAGATAAAAAGGGGTAAATGTAGACACCAAAATTATGTTTCACAAGTGTATAATGTGTTGTGTTGAAACCCCCCTTAGACCCCCTTTGTAACAAGTCTTCCTAACCCATGTCTTTACCTCACGTATTTAATTAATTAATTAAGATTAATTAAATATTCCTTATGCCACCTTGCCTAGCCACCTTGCCCCAAAACCAATTCTCCCCTTGTGAGTCACCACTAGATTTAGTCTCCCATAAATAACTAATTCTCACCCTATAAACTAATTTCTAACCAATTACCTTATATCCAACCTCACATATTGACCATTTCTTAATGGGTATCACACTTGGCATAGAGAAATTGAAGAAAGGAGCCAAAAATAGCCCTTTTGACCTATTTTTATGCCATTGACATCGATCAACCCTCGACCGACATTAGTCAACCCAAGACTGACATCAGTGGGATTACCGATGTTGATTACTTAAGCGACATTTTAAACCCATTTTGGGCCCCCCACAAACATTTTCTCTCTAAAGCAAAAACTCACTCAAGAGACTCAAAGCACTCTTAACAAGCTTTTGGTGATTATCCACTATAACCAAGCTCACAACTTCTCTATACCAGTCAAATCCTGAATCAAAATTGATCCATTATGTAAAGATCTCAAACTAAGGTGAATAGGTGACACACAATCGTCTCCGTTTGATCAATCACCTTAACAAATCTTTATCAAGAGTATTTCTTCACGTACTTATATCATTTAAGCATCTCTATATTCTATGAATTCTAATTGTTTCTAATTAACATTTACACAAGTCCCATCTATCCTCAAGGAGGAGTTGTAAAACTCCTTCATCTCCATACCTCTACCTTAACCGAACCAAACTCCTCATCCAGACTTATTAACATCTCTCTAACCCCTCATACGACCCTTTTCCAACCCCATTAACCTATCAAATATCCTTCCCTACACTCAAGAAAGCCTTTTGTGAATTTTTGACTCTATTTCCCCTACCAACATGAGTTATCCTACTGACATCGATCACATTGCCACTATCGACATTAGTTACCCTACCGACGTCGATGACTTCCCTTTTACCCAAATCACCCCAAACTAGCCCAAATAGCCCTCTCACAAACCAAAATTGTATTTTGCTTGCTCTATGATACTGACTGCTACACACAAGTTATAAAAAAGGTATATGCAAATATATATCTCTCTCTTAGTTACTTAAGTAATGTTTTAAACCCATTTTGGGCCCCCTACAAACATTTTATCTCTAAAGCAAAAACTCACTCAAGTGATTCAAAGCACTCTTAACAAGATTTTGGTAATTATCCATTGTAACCAGGCTCACAACTACTTTATACCAATCAAATCCTGAACTAGAATTGATCCATTGTACAAAAAACTCAAACTACAGTGAACAAGTGGCACACACTCATCTTCATTCAGTCAATCACCTTAACAAAGCTTTATCAAGAGTATTTCTTCAAGTACTTATATCATTTAAGCATCTCTATATTCTATGAATTCTAATTATTTTTTATTAACATTTACACAAGTCCCATCCATCCTTAAGGAGGAGCTGCAAAACTCCTTCATCTCCATACCTCTACCTTAACCAAACCAAACTCCTCATCCAAACTTCTTACTATCTCTCTAACCCCTCATATGACTCTTTTCCAACCCCATTAACCTATCAAATATCCTTCCATGCACTCAAGAAAGCCTTCTATGAATTTATGACTCCCTTTCCCCTACTGACATTGGTTATCCTACCAACATCAGTCACATTACCACTACCAATGTCGGTGACTTCCCTTTTACCCAAATCACCCCAAACCAGCCTGAACAGCCCTTTAACACACCAAAATTATATTTTGCTTGTTCTATGATACTAACTGCTACACACAAGTTACAAAAAAGGCACATGCAACTCTCTCTCTCTCTCTCTTTACTTTACTTTGTCATTTCATTTTTAAATCTTTGTATTAAACAGTGGACTATCATCCCCCAAGAAGTTTGTCACTTCCTAGAATGAGTAAGTTGTTTGGCAGCCCACTCACCAACCTACTAACAAATATTTTTTGGTAGTATGTTCTTACTTGCAAGTGGTCCTTCCTAGCCAAAGAGGAGTTCCCAACTTCATTTGGATATGGTGCACACTAATCTGGGTACATATAATCACTAATCCCCAACCTTTCTTTATTTGTTTCTCACTTAAATTTAATCAAAAAAATAATTGAAACAATTTAATTCATGTATCTATATTACCACTCTAGTAGATCATAACAACATGGTCATTTTATACTTGGGTGCTAAATCTCATAGGGAAAGTAAACCCTACTTCCTTAAATGGCCATAATCACATCATAACTACCACATGTTACTTTACCAAGTAGATATAAGCCATTTCCCTCACATATATAACTAATAAACAAATTTCCAACTTTATTCATTACCATATCATCTATAACTATGGTGTTCCCTCCACCATTTCCAATGCTAATGGTGGCCCATTAAAAAATAAATATGTCAAGGCCCTCTATTCTAAATTTTAAATCAACATAAAAAGTCCATGGCCTTTTACCCTCAAGGTAATGACTAAGCTGAGTCCAATAAGACCATTATAAAAATCCTAAAAACCATTGTCAATGACACTGGTCATGAATGGCATCTATAATTATTCCCAACTTTATGGGCTTACTATACCAGTACCTATACACCTATAGGTGTTACTCCATATTTCCTGATTTTTGGCTCTGAGGCCATTATTCCTATTGAGATCGAGTTGCCCTCTCTTCACATTTCTCTATAGACAATCATTGATGATGAAGAGTATAGATTGGCCAGCTTGTAAGAGTTGGAACTCTTAGATAAAAAATGACACGCTGCATTCGATAATTTTAGAGCATACTAAAATTGACTTTACTATAGTTATAATAAGCATATTCTCCCTCAAGAATTAGAAATTGGTGATTTGGTGCTAAAAGAGAATCAAAAGAATACCAACACCGAACACAAGAAGAAGGGTAAGTTTGAAGCCAATTGGCTTAGGTCCTTTGCTATGATTACAAATTATGTTGGGTATATAGACTGGCTACACTAGATGGGCAAGATCTTAAGGAACCCATGAACATAATGCATCTAAAGTGATACCATGCTTAATTGAAAATAAGCCATTGTCTATAGGAGCCCTCGCTTATGGCCACCATTTTTACCTTCTTTCTTTTACTTACCATTCGCTAGACCATTTTTACTCCTCTTATCATATAATTTCTTGGACCAATCTTTATTCATTCCATGTGCCATTCCTATCATCGATCATGATTTTTATTATGAATAGGTATTATAGGTAGATTCAATGACTATTGTTTCAAAGGCACTTTAGAATGATCAACATCAATAGCTTCTTTGTAGACAAGTGTTTTAGAGAGTGTCAACAAAGGTGCTACCTACTTGACAATTCCTTGAAAACTTATTCTAATTATTTCTCCTAATATTTATTTCCCCTTTGTGTGTCGTTCTTGTTCCAATCTTATTGTTGCATGATATTTTCATATGCCTCAAATTCTATTATTGGTTTTTAATGGTATTACTATTACAACTAATTTAGCTATTATTTGAGCCTAGACCTAAAGGTGATTATCCTTTGATATATGGTTGATTTTACCTTTGCATATATTACCTTAGTTTCCTTATTCCATAAAAATTAAAAACATTGAAAAGAATTAGAAAAACCTTAAAAATCATAAAATCATGAAAATTGGCTTATAATTTCCATGCAAGATATAAAGCCCTAATTTTTTTTCTAGGATGGAGCCTCTTATATAGACCAATTCATTTCTAATCCTCATTACCCAACTACTATCCTTCCATTTTTGGGATAACTACATCGGCTTGAGGTCCACATGGAGTATATAGGCAATACTTGGATGCATAGGACATCTCAAGTTAGCTCGACCACTCTCATACCTTAACAAATTTCACTCTCATTATTTCTTCAATTTTTAGTCTCATATTTCTTCAATTTTCACTCTCCACTTTCCATTTCTATTCCTTTATGCTCTCATTATTTTGCAAGGCATACCAATGGGCATTGTGCATTTGAAATTGGTTCACTCCACTTTTCATTTTCATCTCCATTTATCTTACACTCTCATCTTTTTATCAACAATCTTTACCTAAACACTCTCTCCATTTTGCAAGTAAGCTTTTCTTATTTTTTCTCTATTACATACACCTACTTATCATCATTTTTTTCTATCTCATATCCCTAGGATAACTACATTTGGCTTGAAGTTCGAAGGACTATGTAAGTAATGTCCACTTCCATGGGGCATTTGGAGTCAACTTGGCCACCCCTTATTTTTTATTTTATTCCCCCTTCTGTCTAGGTTATTGTCTTATCCTATCAGTTGACCAAATACCTAGGAGTAATGCCTTACATTCACACACATACACAAATGATTCACTACTTCCTTTTTCTTGGTGTGTCTATGCATTTTTCTATCATGATTATCTTTGATTATTGTTGATATGTTTCTTTGAACAATTGGATGTTTTTTGTTGTTTTTATTTCAGTTTATGTTTACTTATTTCTTTTCATGTTTGTTCGTTTCCCTTTTTTTTTGTCACCTCGACTCAATCCACATTATTGACATGGGCACCATCATGATGCTTCCTATTATGTAGTTGTAGTTGAGTCTATTCATTGGCATAAACTAGCATTCTCATTATGGTTTTTATTATTGGTGTGATGTTGACATTTGTCTAGCAGATGGGGGTCAATTCTTATGCATGTTATGGGTTGGTCATCATGGTCTTTTATATCATGATGCATATTGTATTGGTGTTGAATAAAAAATATGGACATGGGAAGTCTAATCAGCAATGTTGTAACAAGAGATCTCCTTGTCTAATACCTCCCAATCAGTTCATCCCATGCTTAATCATTACTTTCTCCAAATAAACATTTGCCTTATTGGGGAAAATGTTTTAGACTATTCAAATCATCAAATCTACCCTATATGGGTGCATCCTTATAAATCAACTATGATTTCCCTTTTTGGGGCCAATGTATATATGTGTGTGTGTATATATATATATATATATATATATATATATATTGTCTCTTTTTGAGATCCCATGAGTGCCTTTCGTATCTACCTTCCCTCCTGAGGGGGCATCATGGGTCTGATTATTTCTTTGACCAAGTTTTTTAATTTCTTCTTAATGGAATTTTTTTTTTGAAAAGATGTTACTGTGTATAGTGTTGTTATAGTAGTTTTTTTGTTTTTCTTTAAATTTAATATTACTTGTTAAAAACTCAAATGAAAATCAGGGTTTATGGTGAATACATGTGGATTAGGATATGTTGTGCACTACTTTAAATCTAGTGGCAGTGAGAGCTTATTTTTGGCTTAGAAGAATAACCTACACACATGTAAACACTTAGACAAAATTAGATAAATAGATAATTGGGTGAGTTGCTTGGTCAGAGACTAGTCCTGGGAAGTCATGAGCTTCCTTGAATGGATGTCAGCTCACTTATTTACACAATCAAGTGGATAAACAACATACAAAATTATAATAGATAAAATATATGATAACAATGATAATTAAGATTCAATCCTTGTTTAATTTATCAATATAAGCATAATATTCATCCTAATAAGTCATGGTAACATTTACATCATCCTATATGACATCTAATTGGTCTTTAATAGTTTCAAGAGAGCGAGAATAAACAATAGTGCAGAGAGTTAGCTCCAAACTTATGTCACTCTGATCAGCAATTAAGGGTTGGGATACTATAAGGAGATCTATGATATTGATTATGTCATGTATTATACTTGGTAGAGTCATCTACATATAAAGTCCATATTCAAAATAATAGAAAATCAATAAGGATTGTGGACAAGGGTCTAAGATTAAGGTCTCAGGTTTTGAAAATTAAACATAATTGATCAATCCTGATCCTAGCAAGATCGGTGTTGATTCGAAGGATCAGTGTTGATTCTAAGGATCGGTGTCGATTCTAAAGATTGATGTTGATTCTGAGGATCGATGTCGATTCTCTTTATATCTAAGTTTAATGAAAAATTGAGAATAAATTGGATAACAAAGACAAATAAAAGGATACATAGGGATGTAAATGGTATTTTAGAGACTATACAAGAAGATAATAGTAAAATAATTAATAGAAAATAAAATAAATATATGATGACTTACCTTGGATGTGATTACAAATAAAATGAAATTCTTCTCCACAAACGTAAGCAGTCTTTTAGGCTCATGATAGAGAATGTAGATTGAATACATTAAAATTTTAGTAGAATGTCATTAATGACATCTTTAATTCTCCAAAAAATCTAACAGTCATTTAAAGTTTTGAGTTTCTAGGTCTTAAATTAAATGGTTGGCTAGGTACTTATGGATCGACATCAATCTAGAGAATCAGTATCGATCATGGGTGAATCAGTCTCGATTCACCCAAATTAGCAGTTTTGTTTCAATTGTGGGTAAAATTGGCTTTGATATACATAGAGTTGTTGGTAACGAAACTTTACAAGGTTAACATGGTTTGGGGGTATATTCTTTAGGTTATTAATAGATTTAGGAGGTTAGGGAGGGTATAAATCTAATAGTAAAGGCAAGTTATCAGGTTATCAATGGTAAATATATTAAACCTTAAGATAGGGATTATTATATAAAATAAGGGCCTATGTACCTAATTAATTGAATATAAGGTATGAAATTATAGTGTCTATATTTTCCCCTCTTTATGGAGCAATATGGAATATGTGCCATGAGACAAAACCATGAGAGGTCCACTACCCCTAGTTTATATGAGGAGGTATCCCCCTCAAACTAGGAGCTAGAGAAGGATAAGGAATGGGTGATGGGTTTGAAAAATGGAATAATGTATGGGATGGGTAGATAATAGATGATCTCTAATAACATAAATGGATAACAAGAAGTATATGTTTTACACTAATAGGATATGAGGTGATATAGGTAGATGCCCCAAGGCAAATCCTATAATAAAATGCCATAACTATGAATAGCTGGGCTGAAATGAAGGTTAAATAAGAGGATAAATGATAAGGTTGTTTGATCGAAGAATCTGGTGTGTTATATTATATATGCACTACCTATAGATTGTTATTCTCAAGGGATATTACACTCTTGAGACCCACTGAGGGGAGATACCCAAAAGCGCACACATCTCATGTAGGTTGTGGGACTAATAGGGGGTCAAAATCTACAAACCTCAAATGGTATAGGACAAATAATAAGGTAGGTGTGATAAGGTATTAGGATAAATCTAAAGAGCAGGGCAAGATGCATGTAAAATTACAAATAGTGCAAAAAAGGGGAAAATTGGTGCCAATCCAAAATGAATCAATGACGAACCACCAAATCATTATCAATCCAAAATAGATTAGTGTCAATCTGAAGTTGGGTATATAAGTAAGTTTGACATGGAAAAGGGCTCATTTTTATATTGGTGAAAACAAAATGATGATTGAAATCTCAAATGACAAGTGTGTTATGAAATGAGATGGAGGCTAACGGTAGCAGATTAAGGCAATGACAACACTCAAGGATGAGGTAAGTTCATTATTTTACTAATTTATTAAAGTTTTTGAATTTTTTTAAGTTTTTAGGCTTTATGGAGTTAGGATAGGGTTAGGATTATGGTAAGATGGTGTTAAAAATTTAGCATCAATTCTTCAGTGAATCGATGACAATTCACAAGGAATTGATGTCCTTTTACCTAAACGATGTTGATCCATATGGAGTGGTATTGATCTATATGGGATTGGCATCGATTTACACAAAAAATGTAAAGGGCTTAGAATAGAGTTTAGGTTTGGGATAAGTTAGAGTTTTTAGGATATTTTAGGCTTATAAGGGATATTCATGATAAGCACAAATTTTACTACAGATGCGAGATTGAGTGTCACCCTTACTAGAGTGACTATGAGTTCAACTAGGTCATGATGATTAGGCCCACTTAAAGGCTATAGGCTTGGGAAGAGTGCATCACTACAAATCCATCCATTAAGGCATGGGCTTGTTGGTTGCTATATTGGAGCACTGGGATGTTACGGCTAAGACCTTTTGGCTTCTGATTGGGGAAATGACCATCACAGAGGAGGACATCTACTAAATTCTATGACTTCTAGTATAGGGAGTGCCTATGAATGAGTAGGGATGAAGAGTATCAATAACATGCCTATATGGTGATGATGTGGAGTTTATCAAATTTCTTACTGGTGGTTTTGCTTTTGAGCCTCTATATATAGTTGATATAGTGGGGAGAGGCATACTCACTATGATGTTATTGGTTATTTCCTATTATGCACACCCAAACTCAGGAGGAGGTAGATTTTTATACAGTTTGACTGGTGTAATTGCAAACATGATAAAGTACCATATAATTGTTGTATCAGCATCTACCTTGTTGATATAGAATTACAAGGAGCTCTAGGGTTGGAGGACCCAAAGGTGATATGCGTTGGATGTCACTATTATTCTATAGTGTTGGGCTTATGAGCACATCAAGATAGTGTAGCCAATTGGTACCTTGTGGATATGGTGGTACGATATTGAGTATAGCATGACCTTCTGTAGATGAAAGGTTGATCTTACACGAGGCTTTACAAATGGCATTGTTTAGGACCTCAATTACTACCAAGGGGTCCTAACGGGACTGAGAGATACAAACATCATTTGGAGACCCTATCTAAGATCTCTTATGTGAACTAAGGTGGAGGTAGAGCTCATAGGCTTATGAATGGAGATGTGGGTGATGGGGAGGAGAATGGAGTACCTAAATTACCTCTATTTTGGATGAGTGTGGTGACAGTTCAAGCTAGTATAAGACATTCCATGGACCCTACATGTATATAGGCAATATGAAATAGAGCAAGAGATTCAAAGACCAATCACTAGAGATGTCCCTACAGAGGAGGAGTTAGTGATAGTAGGAGAGGATGTGGGGTATACTCCCACATATACAACATAGTGAGTAGCATGATAGGATAGGGTGGTGTGTCTGCACCAAGTAGGAGGGGATGAGGAGATGGAGGAGGCTGAGATGGGAGATGAAGAGGATGGGGGAGGGGAGGAGATAGACATGTCAAATATTATCATAGAGAGGGATACACTCAGGGCTTAGTCTATCAATTTACATGAATAACTAGTTGTAGTGCAAGGGGATCTGATCATAGTTTAGATTGAGTGGGATATAGTGTAGACCCAATTAGATACATTAAAAGTGGGGTTAAACTCATTGTAGTTGAGTCATGATATGGTGGTGGAGGTTTAGGATTAATACTAGGCAGAGAGTGATGCATTGAGGAAGGGGAGAGAGATCTATTAGTGCAAATAGTTGGAGAGGTGGTGAGGCCAAGCATTGAACAGGTAGGGACTATGAGCATTGAGAGATATAGGGAACTAGCTACGGAGATGAGATGCTATGAGCAGATCATTTTAGATTAGCATCCATAGATTCCTTAGTATGCTACCCATATATTTGAATAGGGTAGGTCCTCTAAGCACACACGTATAATGTCAGTGAGCATGAGGAGTGTATCATGGAGTAGAGATAGGGGTAGGGACAGAAGTGGAGATGGGAGTGGAGATGGTGGTGGAGCCCTGGAGAGCATCCACCTAAGCAGGCTATAGTTTACATAATAGCCTATGTATTGATGAATTTATATTCAATTTACTAGCTAGAGAGCCATAGTCATGTATACAAATACTTTGATGTACACTGATCATTTATATTTATGATTCATGATTATGGATTATGTTGTTCTTATGGTTTTTATTTATGGATTATGGATATGTATGGATTATGCTTACATAGATGCTTACATTTTATGGATTATGTGATTATGGATTTAGATGATGTCATTTATTAGGATTGTTACATGTGATGGATTTATATTTAAAATGCTCATGGATTATGGGTATTATGGATTTAATTTAGATCATGGATTATGGACTTTTATGTGATGTGATTGGATTATTTGATTTACGGATTTAAATGTTGTAAAATATTGTATGGATCATGATTATATTATGGTGGATGTGTTTTTGATATATGGATTAATGCTTAAAATTTTCATGATTAAATTAACATGGATGTGACTTTGATTATGTGATTATGGATTTAATGAGTTGATCAGGTTATGGATTATGGGCTTTTATGTAAAAGTGTTTATGGATTATGGATATATATTTGATTATTTGAGAATGGATTATATATTTTATGTGATGTGTTTATGGATTACGGATTTAAAACTTTAAATTGTCTTAAATTATGATTATGGATTTTGAAAAATGTTTATGGATTATGATTATCATGGATGCAAACTATAACTCAATGATTTTAAGTTTATAGATTTTTAAATTACTAGATTAGGATATTTGTTAATATAGGTGGAAAATTTGTAAATAAATAGTACAAATTTAATTTACAAATGGATTTATTAATTCAAAACTAAGGTCAAACCTATAATCTTTTTGTGCCAATCCATGTAGACTGATCAATGAGGGAAGTCTATTAAATTAAATAAAGTTGATCAATGTAGGAAGATTTCTAGGGATATTTAATGCATGATATTCATCTTTCGATTGAGTGGTCTATATTTTGAGATATGATTTTTTGAAATAGCTATCCTTTGAGGGAGCAGACCGTGCTTTTGATATTTTGTAAATTTTTGTAGATTTTTTGGATTTACAAAGTTGTCCTTCGAGGGAGAAATATATTTATTTTGATTTTCTTTTATAGATTCTCGACTTTGATTTTGATCCCAACATTATTATTTCATAATGTGTTGGCCTCAGGTATTCTATGATAATTTCCCAAAGCTTTGTTATACAAGATAAAAAACTTATTCTCAAAATGAATTAGTGATAGGAAGGGATTTTAGGGGATAATAATTTGGGGCTCCTTATTGTTATATGTGAAGCTTATCTACTCAGAGAATGCCATGAATAGATCTAAGGTATTCATATTTAAGGTTAAAAATGGGCAATGCCACCAAATAACCACATGTATTTATATATCATTATATGGTATAAGAATAATGGGGATATGAAACCTAGAAACTAAACAAGGCAGACCCAAGTGATTAAGATTTATTAACAATAGAAAGGATGTAGATGCAATGCATTAAGAGGTTCTCATTCTAATTTTCCATCAAAATAGTCCAAGCGATGTGCCCCATATTCATACTTATGGGTGTTGATATATGGTTTAAGCCAATTTAGAGAAATTTTTCCCCTTTTACTTTTTTACATATTAGTAACATGTTGATTTTATTTTAAGACAAGGTCACCAATATTTAATTCAAATTATTTTAGATGCTTATTATAGGCAAATTTTATTCATTCTTTATATACATGGAGATGGTTAAAGGTAGTCGATCAACGCTTATCCAAGAGTTCAAGCTAGGCTATTCATTCCTAATGGAAGTCATCCTCAAAAATGATATCTTTAAGGGATATGCAAAGGGAAGGAATATGAAATTTGAGAGGAAGTACAAATTTAATACCTATTATAACATAAATGTGTACCCTTAGAGAGGGTTATTAAGGATCCCTCCAATTGAGCTATAATATGGGAACAACCCTAGGCTATGGGTCACCTATGGTAGGATTGAACCTCCAAAGAAAGCTGACTTCCTCTTGATGGATCACCTAAACTAATGATACTATTGGGAAAAGGGTTAGAAAGGGGTAAATGGCTCCTAAGAAAGATAACAAGGTGATGCACCAAATACAAAGGGGAGACTCCCATCAGCTTGAACCCACACTAGATCTATAGAAGACAATACTAGCTCACACAACCTCTCAATCTAGCTCATTGCATAAGTATTTCATAGACTAGACTCAGGAAGCAATGAATACAAACAAAGAGGAGTTATAAGACTCACTAAGAGCTTATATAAATGGTAATAATAACACTAATCTAGACCTACAAATAGCTTGAAAACACCCTAAAGGAGGTCATAAAGGAGCGCAATGGATAAGGAAGATTTTTTTTCACTATGCCATCATGCACAACTCACTTAACACAGATTCAAGGCACGAGATAGGTAAAGAAAGTCTTATTACATCAAGAGGTAGTTCTTACAAATGCTTTATAGTGTTTAGCCTAATCAAGAGGATAATATATTGCTATATCTCAAAGAGTCACCTAATGCTCCCAAAAAATGAGCATCTTGCTCTTCAAGATGAAAGAGTCTTTGTGAGAATCCAAAATCTAAGAGAGAGAGATTACAAATGGAAAAGAAAAAGAGATATAGGAGAAAGAGGAGAAGAAAGAAGAGGGAACACACTAACCAAGAACAATCAATGAGCTTCCACCCTTTCAATGAATGTCCCACCATCTTTTTGGTCCAATTAAGATAATTCTTTATTGACAAGTTATCTTTCCTTTGTCCCAATAGCCCACGAATCTCTTCATTAGTTAAGAAAATTACATGAGAGGATAAGAGTTTGTTGAAGGTGATGAGTCATGATCCTTTCAAAGGAGAAATATCCTTCAAATATGAATAACATTGAATGATCCACTATTTTTTCCAATCCCCAAACCTGTTCTTTGAACTTCTACGCCACCTTCCACTTGACTTGCTTGTGAAGACAAAATCTTCATATCTTTTGATCCTGATAGATCCATGCCATGTCTACCTTAAGTGGTGGTAGGTACCCCCTTCATTGAAGATATAGGCATGTTAAAGGATGAGACACTTCTCCATAACCATATATATTTGTACCTAGCCCAACCTAAATATAGATTTACTATATATTCAAAACCAATCTAATTATCGGTTTTCATATGGTCTTTATTTCGATGTAAAGCCTATAGGTCGCATAGCTTCCTTCTAAAAGAGTAATGAGAACACTAATGGAATAACCCTACAACTTTTAGAGAATAGGGTCGACAGGTTCTAAATATTTGACTAGTGGTCATGTTTGAGCTTTAATGATGGAGCTTCATCATTAACCATCCTAACTGTATAACTATGTCTGCTCAATGGCATTCGACTAAGCTCTAATGGTAATGGGATGATCCATATAGGACTTGCTTCCATTTCAACTTTAGGTCATATTTTCTCTACATGGAATCCCTTATCTTTTGACTTTTAACAAAAGTCATTGATCTTGATATGTGCCTTCTCAAACTGTGTCAATTATCAGCTCCCCATTCACTATGTAGGATCTTACTAACTCTTTGACCTTATGCACACCATCAATCTACTTTTGCATACCTTGAATGCGTACTATTTATTTTCCTAGTAGTTGATATGGTTATGACATTTGGTAGTTCCTTATTTGTTCTCAAGATTCATTGACTTATTGACCTCTCACTCACCATCAATCTACTTTGGTACGATTGATCATG
Organism: Torreya grandis; assembly: GCA_037957365.1. Lineage (NCBI taxonomy): Eukaryota > Viridiplantae > Streptophyta > Pinopsida > Cupressales > Taxaceae > Torreya > Torreya grandis. The sequence continues at coordinate 1,446,882 of JARHVA010003496.1, read as the reverse complement.
CACTATTGATCTACTTGGACCCACTGACTTTGTTAGTCACCATGCACTATTGGATCTTCATTTAGGTACCCAAGATCTTGACACTTGTCATCCATGCATTCATGCTAACCTTTTGACTTGATGGTGACCGTTGATTCTTGGGTTCATGATCAAATGTGCTCCGTTATATTTATGAGACCCACTGACACTATCAGGTTACTATTCTTCATTGGATCATTGGTATGATTCAACACTGATCATTGATCTTGGATCATTTGAATTTGAATGACTATTTTATGAGGCTTAAATTTGATATTTGCATGCATGTTTAATGATTTTTAAATCCCAATGGTTAATTTTCATAGCTTTAACTTGACATCCCCACACATGTTTCATTTTGTAAGTCTAAATATAAAGCTTTATATCTTGAGATAACAAGTTCATCAAGACATGAAATTTTCAAAGAATGATCTAGGCATGAATAAATTCATGTCCATGTAATCTTTTGGCTCTGAGAGGCCTCCAAAGTGAACTTATTAAATACATAATCAAGCTAACCCATTCATTTTTGGATGACAGTCCTACGATGGTCTAGTCCTTCAAAGCTTGTACAAGTCATTTGATCATTCACTCAAAAAGGAAATTTACTCATTGATTTAATCCAAGAAAAATCTTGGTATATGGATAAACATTGGCCAACATCTTTGGCAACTTAACTAGGAAGTATGCCTATTATGCTTGAAAACCTAGACCATTTGTCTTGGCTAGTCCATTGGGCATGGAGTCTCTATTCTAGTTCAACATATTGATTTGAAGCTAAAACTAGTTGCCAACCTCTAGATAACTCCTACTAAAATAACAAGGGAAAAAAGAAACAAAATAAATAAAGTGCCCAAGGCACTTTAGAAAAGGAAACATAGGAAAGGAATGTGCACAAGGCACTTAGAGGAAAATATGAAATCTACTCTAATATATATAATATTTTATAATAATTTACAAGCACCTCCTTCTTGGGTCAAATGGGAAACTTCTAGTATCATTCACTTGTAACAAACCAAGGATGAAAAATACCTTGCTTTGGAGGAACTAGAAATGGTGAACCAAGCAACTTGATGGCCAATCCTTTTGATGTGCTCTCCAATAGATGAAATGGAACAAACATGTCTCCAATGTAGCTATATTGGTCCAAATCTTCCAAGATTGGTTCATGTTGGATTGCAGGAGCCCTTTCTTGATGTTCCTCATCTCCCTTGAGAAAGCCTTACATGAATACTTCATTTAGGTTCATGAGAGAAACACCACTTAGTTCACTTGATGGTTTAAAAATACCATATCCCTCTCCCTTGTCCTTGTGCAAATTAGGATTGATCATGCTTAGAGTATCATGTTCATAGGTTCCTATAAGAAGGGCATGTCCCTAAATATCTTCTAAATCTTTTGTTATGGTTTTGAATCGATGCCACCAGCCTTCAAGTTTTTCACTGGTATGGTAATCAAACTTCATCTCTTAAGTATTTGAGATGTCTCTTTCATCAACTTCACTCAAGATTTCATCTTGATCTTCAACCACAAATGAGGGTTGTCTTAACCATCCAAGGTTTGAAATATCACACATGTCTTACTCAAGATCTAATCTACTTTCCTCTTGCTCCAACATATCAGATTTATCCTCAACTGAAACCTCATCTTGAAGTGGACCAACCTCAGGCACCTAATTCTGATCCCCTTCTTAATTTATGTAGAATGGACCTTCAGTAGTCTATTCAAGGTCTACCCCATGTTCATCTTGAGGATTGTCTTCTTCAGGCAAGTTTGCAACATTAAGTAATTCTATTTAAGTCAAGAATTCCAAGCACAAATGTTTTCATTGATCTTTTAAGTTGCTTGAGTTGACCTTAACCTCCATAATAGGATCATGAAGGTTGTCCTCTTATGGCTCACTTATGATCATAAGCTCCTCCTTTATCCTATGTAGAATAGGCTCTTTATCCAGAAGGAGATGGTGGGAGGGTGAAGAAGTTCACCTTGCTTGCAGCTTATGAAAGTATCCTTCTAGCTAGGGACTTTGAATGGCTTCTTTGGTAGCTATTGAGGAAATGAGATAGTCTCAGAACTCTTGTACACCAAGCTCATTGAGTTAAGCTATGGTTGCTTGATTCATTTCTTGAAAAACTAACTCTTCCACTACCAGAACTAGTTCTTGGACTACCTCGACTAATACCTCTTCCTTATTTATGTCTTACTAAATTAATTTCCATGATGGAAATGAGTATGGAATAGACACTTTTTCTTCCTTTTGAATGGTTATAGGAAAAGGTAGCCTCACAAGTGAAGGCATGGCATAGCCAGGGTCGAATGTGTTAGAGAAGATCCATGATGGAGTAGCTTCATGCTCTTAAGTGGGAATGGGTATAGGGGTAGGAGAGGGAAAACTAATTAGCTCAAGTTTGACATACTCTTTCTCACACTGCTCAAACACTTTTTCAATAGATAATACCCACCCTTTAATTCTTGCTTCTCAGCCTGTAGATAGTCAACCTCTTCAATGGATGCTCACACATTCTAAAACTCTTGTAATAAGATACTTATCCCATCTATGGCATGAATGGTGAACTCTTATCCAAGTTTAACCCCCTCATTAATTTTCATGATTATTCTATGTTGGTCCATTATTACCTCTCTAATTTTCTACAAGGATGGACTTTGACAAGGTTGACTAGGGGGATGATCAATAACTCTTGAAGGTTAAGCTTGAGGCTCTTGGAGGGGGGAGGACACATAAAACTGATCCAAATGAGTATGCTACTCTTCATAAGATATCAATATACTATCTACATTTTGGATCATGTGTTTTATCATTATTAAGTCCTCACTTTTACAAGATGACCATTGTTCGCCCTCACAAATTGACCATCTATTCTTGACCAATTGAAGAGCACTCCTTACCTCTTATAGAACATGGATAGGGATGTCTAGATAAAACTCCAAACCCCTACCAATCTTCCTTATCATCTCAGTATAAACTGATAATGCTTGCTTGACTCCTAACAAAGATGTAATAAGATAAGCCTAGTCTTGACAAGGGGAATTAGAAGAATGATTTGAATGCAAAAGAGGTTGACATTGGTCATATGCAAGGGTGGGAGGAGGGGAAATTCCATGATAGGGCTGATAGGTTGTTTGAGGGCCACTTGTGGGGAGCATATAAACATTATTTGCTAGATAAGTGTGATGCTAAGGTAGAGAATAAGCATATTAATCAAAAGATGGTTGATTATACATAGTAAATTATGATGAGTAGTCACTTATTTATGCTACTTAAACTAGTTGATAGATGCTTGGAGTTGCCATTGATGTTTGAAGATGTGCCTCTAAAGGTTGATTGGATGAAGAGAACACCAAAACTCTTCACTAATAAATAATGCAGTAAGTCTTATTGGGTGTGCTAGAAACTATTGTAGCATCAATTTACACCCTTAAAAAGGGTTCTTCAAGCTCCCTCCAATTGAGCTATAATATGGGAACAACCCCAGGTTGTGGGTCACCTATGGTGGGGTTGAACCTATAGAGAAGGTTGACTTCCTCTTGATGGATCACCTAAACTAATGTTACTACACGGAAAAGGGTTAGAAAGGGGAAAATGGCTCCTAAGAAAGCTAAAAAGGTGATGCACTATAGCCATATAAAATGTCAAAATTGGTAGATTGAGTGTGGTTTTTGACACCCAACCCACAGGTCCCTCTTGTATGCTCTCTTGAACCTTCTAGATAGCTTTTTGCTGATTCTCAATCATCTATAGACTTTTGATCCCTTATTCTAGCTTAGCCAAATCTCATTTTCCATGCTTATTCCATCCCTTAGGTCTTGAGCCTATAAAATAGGAGCATTGGGGTTAGACTATAGTGCTAGATCATAGGGTATTCAACTTCCAACACTCCTATCTAATCACATTTTGAGCCCAAATGGTTGTTTTCTCCCAATTACTCTTCTTCATTATATATTTAATATATGACCAATATATCTTTATAATATCTCATTTAAAGTTTATTTAGAAGGGGTTGGCCATTAAAAACTATTGAGGCAAGCTTCCCTATTCTTTGCATACAACCATCTAATATAGTTACAATCCTATTCAAACCCTCACAATAGTCCCTAGCCACCTCAAGCATACCCAATTTAGCATTTTTGCATCTGCATAACACTATTTCACAAATCACATCAAGTGGGATAACTACATATGGCTTGATCCTTCTTCAGAGTATTAGTATGTAGGCAGTGTGCCCACATAAGGGGTATGGATACAATACATCTTACACACATTAACCCCCCTTATTTCTCAAGTTTCATTCAAGCACACTGAAGGCTTAGGGTTAAAGATTGAATCATCTCTACAAAGAGCTTCGTCAATATTCAAGACTAGATATTTCATAGGTAGGCTCACACAAGGATAGTGCATAAAACCTAGAAAACTCATATCTCTATGACCAATTTGGATAATAGCGACAGGACTAAGACTATAGCACCAGACCTTGAAGTGTCTTATTTTCGGTACTCTTGTCTTTTCATTAAACAAAATCTAGATTTAGGTCCATGACACTGTCACAATCTTGCATAGTCAGTATCAACCTCTATCTTAGCCATATCATCCCAATTTTAAGATAAGTTACATTTCTTTTCTTTTATTACTACTTTTAGAAAGCTACGAAGGTCAAATAAATTATAAAAATTAGTATTCTATTCATTACAATATTATTTACTGATTTAGTCAACTCAAACCTTAACTAAATTAGGAATAAAACCTCAATATTCTCAAAACTGTTAAATCATTTGGTAAACCCAACTTACTTCATTGTGCATTAAAACCTTAGAAACCCTAGGGTAAATTCCTTGTTGATTTTTATAATGATTTTTTACTAACATATTTAGATCAGAATTTAACTTTAATTTTTAAAATTATATAGTGATTTTAACATTATTTTTTTCAAAACCCTAGTTGCATTTACTAGGTCCCTTTAAATCAAGAGTTTTTCCAATATTATTTTAATTTTTTACTAGCATATTTAAATCAAAATTCACATTAAATTTTTAAAATTTCTTAGTAATTTAAAAAAATATATGTCATTTTTCAAAACCCTATTTGCATATACTAGGTCCCATTGCTTCTAAGGTATCACCTTACATGTTTGTGAGCTTCGTATATTTTTTATGCATTTTTTAGTTTGTTGTTCTTAGACTTTACATTTCCTATATTTAGTACTTTCCTTCCATAGCGCTTTGCTTATTTTAAATTATTACAAAAAAAATCAATCAATTTTCAAATTATTTTCCTATTTTAACAATGGCCCAATACATTGGTTTTGATGAAACTGATAAAAGGAATATTCAAGAACTCTTAACTAAAAACCCTGGCATGTAAGATGACATGCTTAAAATATTATAGGAGGAATAAAAAAAAGTGAAAAATGGTTGATCCTCTCAAACCACATAGCAAATAGTTGAAAATGACACTATGGGGGTAACTATGTCTCAACAACCCCCTAGAGTAGCCCAACCTTCTTATGAGGCACCACTAGTTACAACTAGTACATCTTTGTCTCCTAATGTGGTAGCCCTTGTGCAAGAGATAAAATATCTTCAATCCAAGGTGTTACATCTCAAGCAAGGTGCCTCTAGACCTACACAAGCCTTAGATTCTTTTTCTCTACTTCATACACCATTGACACGTCATATTGCTTCTACACCCTTGTCACCAGGTTTTGTTCAACCCAAGCTCACTTTATATGATGGAAAGGGTGATCTAGAGACATAATTGAGAGTTTTTAATGTAGCATGCTTGAACTATATGCCAAATTATTGCCTAATAACCAAGCTATTTCCATGGAGTCTAAAGGATTATGCTTTACAATGGTCCTCTAGTTCATTGAATCAATTGATTAATGCATTCAATCCTTTAGCTGACATGTTCCTAGATCATTTTAGCATTAACATTAGTGATAAGGTTTTCTATGCCCAAGTTGCATAATAGAAACAAAGGTCAAATGAGCATCTCACAGATTAGGTTCTTTGATATAAGACTATCTTGGCTAAGATGACTAACCCCACGACCGATCAAGAGTTACAAGATCTTTTCAAATAGAGTCTTCTACCAGCTTTGCATGAGTTAATAATGTTCAAAAGATTCTCTTCCTTCACTAAGTTATGCCATACATTAAAGGAAAGGGAAGTCAAACTAATTTCAATGGGCAAACTCAAGCACACAAGTATATTAGAAACAATAAACAAGAGTAATAGAAAAGTCCCATAAAAAGTCAAGGTCAATGATAATGAAAGTTAGAATCAACCTACAGTCAATACAAATTTAGAGCCCCCTCAACAAGTGGTTTTATCAGTACCTCCTCGATGAAATTTAACCAATCTATCGATATCTCTAGCCAAAGTTTTACAACAATTATTAGAATGTAATATCATATCTCTCCCTCCTATTTGACAAGTTGATCCAGCAAAGCCTCTTCCATGGGGATATGATTAGAATGCATTTTTTGATTTTTATAGGGCATCAAGCCACACAACAAATAGATGCATAAGTTTGAAACATATACAGAACTTGATATATGGTAATATTATTGATCTTAGTGCTCCAATTGAGCCTTTTTAGGTAAAGCAAACATAAGATAAAGCTTTGAAAATCTTCTCAAATCCTTTCCCATAAAATTCTAAATAAGAGATAGGGGATACATCAAGTGTTCACCATGCATATCATGTACATCCTCTACCACCTACATATCAGGCACCTTCAGTTGAGACACATCCTTTAAGTAACATGATCAATGTGTATAATTCTAGAGTTCTAGCTAGACCTTCCATCTCCTTCTTAGAGTAGGAGATAGTTGAGGATGATTCAGATTACCATGCACTCTTTATTAGAGCTTATATTCATAATCATCTTATTCATAGTGTTCTCATAGATAATGAATCTAGTGTGAACATGTGTACTATGACATTATTGTAGCATTTGGGATATTTAGAGCAGGATATTACCTCGACAGACATAATTATTAGTAGATTTAGTGGGCACATACAGAGTTCATTGGGTGAGATTGTACTTCTTCTATAGGTTGGCCCAACACATGTGGCCACACAATTTACTATTGTTCCTAATGTAGGAGTTTTTGATATGTTATTTGGTTGACCATGGATTTAAAAACTTCAAGCAGTACCTTCTATAATTCATAGATGTTTGAAATTCATTAATGTTATTTAGGGTATTATAGTTGATGGAGTTTTATATGAGTTACCAACCCCACTTCAGAGACATCTACTTTATAGTCACCATATTCAGCTTCTCCACTAGTTATAATTCTTCCTCCAATTCAAATTTAGATATAGTTGAGGCCTTATTCGCCAGCATAGAGAGTTCATACACTTCTATGGATGCCTCTTTTAGAGTAGACATAGTTTCAAGACTCTAGAAAATTTCTAGCTACATTATTCACACCAAAGGTAGTATCATTGAGGTCTCATACCTCTACACATAGAGCCCATGTTCAGAGAGCTTCTTCTACTACAAGATGAGTCCCTAGAGCCCTACAGTTGTATCCACTTCTTAGATTTATAGGGGGACCTCACAATTGGTTTCCAATATAGAGATTCTAGAGCATTTATAGCATACACAACTTTCAGAGCCACAGTCTTAACCCTTTCATCATGCTTCACGATCATGCATGATCTTTCTCATTGATACAAGACATCATGATAGGGAGTCTCCCATGAGACTCATCAGTTAGTATCATCTCTCCTCAACCTTACTTGTACGTAGGTTCTTTTTGATTGATTGTACATAATTTAAAATATAAAAAAACCAAAAACATTCAAATAACTCAAAGTCCAAAAATAATTAAAATTTTCAAAATCCAAAAACATTCAAATATGTCAAAATCTAAAAACATTCAAATAATTCAAAAACCCAAAAATATTTTAGTTGTATGCATTATCCATGCTTTACATTTCTACTACATGCTAGACTTACATTTTGTTATTCTACGCTATTGTTTGTTGATTTATCTCCATTACCATGCTTCACTTGATCTTCTTTGATTGTGTGTCATGACATCCAGATCCTTGATTGCTTCACTCTACCCATTGAAGGGCATCTTAATTCTACATTCGAGACATACATTGACATATCTACCCATTGGGGGCATCTTCTACATGACTACACCATCTAGGTTATGTCATTCCTAGACCACACACTCTAGTTATCATCATGATATACATTACTTACTAGCTTACATAGATTATTATATCAAACTCATTATTATATAACACTTGTGTATTTCTTAGCATCTACCTAGTTTTGTACTCCATGTTTTACATAATTTCACTTCTTACTTTGATTAGTTAGATGTGATTATATTTCTATCATATTGCATGCTTTCATATCTTACTTTACGTAGCTAAATGTGATTGCATTTCGTAGTTCCTATTTTGTCTTTTGTATGTGCCTTACGACATTTTCCAATGTCCTTTGCTTATACTCTCCTATGTGTTTGTGGCCCTCATGCCAACCTTGCTTGTTTTCAATTATATGTGTATGTGGCATTTGAATATGCCTTATATGTTTATTTTCTAGTTTGAGTGACATGTGCCCATGTCCCTTGTTTGCTTGGCCCCTTGGCCACTCTTGTATGCTTTTTGCTTCTTGTCTCGTGTGCTTGTTACTTGTTTGCTTCTAATTGTTTGCAAATGTCATGATCCACATCATGCATTATCTTGCTTGCTTAGATGCAATGATGGACATCATACTCCAACCCTCCTTGACAACTAACAACTAACCAAACTTTTTAGTTTTAGTTCAATACATTGCACATGCTATTACATTGTTACATCTATCTAGGCATATCCCTATCGATATAATAATCTCTAATACACACTATGTTATATCTTGAGACATCTTTTTTATTATCATTACTATATCATATATTTCATAACATAACACACTTGTAGGGATCTTTCTTCTGAGCACAGTCATTATAGGGTCTTCATTCCTACCTTCGAAAGAGAGGGAAATAAACAAGGGTTTTGTCACAAAGATCAGAGCTCCTATCAGTTAAAAAATCAATTTTCAAAACACCCAAAACAATAATCAAAGGTCAAAATAGGTAGAACAAACCAAAAAAATAGTGATGATTACAAAACAGTTGTCAAATTCAGTAAATAACAATAACACTAGGCATGGACAACACCATTGGATAGCAGGGTGTCCTATTTTTAGCACTTCTATCTAAATAGCAAAAAAACTAATTTTTTTAGAAATACAACTCAGCTATAGTTTTGTCACATATAAATCAATTCAGATTCATTGGTTTTAGTACAATTTTTATTAGAGAATTCAGATATAGGGGCATCATGTATGACATAATGGCTCTCACTTCCAATTTTAGATTGGGCAATTGGTATAACTTCCAAATCAAAATCTATGTTATAGACACCAGTGATTGGGGGTAATGTGTATGACACATTAGTCTTCTTTTCTTTTTGAGTTTAGTATATTACCAAGGAATTCTCAATAGTTGTGTGCCTTATTCCATCTACAGGTGGTTGGCATAATTTTGGAGTGGCTTTCATATAAGCTTAACCTCTACATTCCTTAGTGGCTTCCACATAAGCCTAGTTTCTAGTTTCAGAGTGGCTTTCATACAAGCCTAATTTCCTCTTTTCAGATCGGCCAAGATTGGCCTACATTCTAATACATATTTGACTATCCATGTCATATTGTCAAATTACAGAGGATTCATGGGCTTTAGGAGCTATCTCATATGACACACATTCATATTGATATTAGTTTATAGCTTCACTTAGTGGGCAACAATGGAGCTAAAAGACTAGCTAGCCTTTGTATTCTTGAGCCACCTACTCAGAGGGATTGGACACATAGTCCAAACATTGATTAGCACACACATGACCACCTAGCTTCACTTAGTGGGTAATGATGGAGCCAAAGGGCTAGCCTTTATATTTTTGAGCCACTCTTGAGGAATTGAGCACTCAGCTTCATTCATGATATTACTCTTGGTACAACACATACCTAGTACATCTAGCATCACTCAGCATCACAATAGGTTTTGTATTGGTTCATGTACCTAGTGAGGTGTATTCGTTCCTTTCTCTTCCTCTCTCTCTTACCTAGCTTTGTACATTCTTATTTTAGATATAGCATATCTAGTAAGAAATGATCTACTCCTTATTTTTCTCTTGTAGATTTAAACTTCAAGATGTGCTCTTTCTACACACATAGCTTCATGAGCTTTACCCTTACAGGTAAGTTTAGGTATGCTTTTTATTTTTCCTTTATCCGAGTATTTCTCTTTGTTGCATCACTAGAATAAAGGCAGGGGGAATGTAGTCATATAAAATATCAAAATTGGTAGCTTGAGTGTGACTTGTGAAACCCAACCCATAGGTCCCTATTGCATGCTCTCTTGGCCCTTTTATTTTTTTTTTGCTAATTCCCAATCATCTGTAGACTTTTAAGACCTGATTCTAGCTCAGCTAGACCCCATTTCCCATGCTTATTGCATCCCCCTATATCCCAAGACTATAGGATAGGAGTGTTGGGGTTGGTCTATAGCATTGGACCCTAGGGTGTCCCATTTCTATTGCTCTTATCCAGACACATTTCAAGCCCAAATGACCATTTTCTCCTAATTCCTCTTCTTCATTGTGTCAGCCTAGTGTGAATACATTTAACCCATGACCAATAGATCTCTATAAAAGCCCATTCAAATTTTATTTATAAGGGGTTGGTATTATTACAAATTAGGTAGAAATACAAGTAAAATTATTGAGAAAAACTTCCCTATTCTCTGCATCTAACCATCTAATACAACTACAATCCTATTCAAACCCTCACACCTATCCCTAGCCACCTCAGGCACACCCAATTTAGCATTTTTACATCTACATAACACTATTACATAAATAATATCGAGTGGTATTACTACACATAGCTTGATCCCTCTTTAGAGTATTGGTATGTAGGCAATGTGCCCACACAAGGGGTGTGGATACACATTTAGTGCATCTTACACACACTACCCCCTATTTCTCAAATTTTTATTCAAGCACACTGAAGGCCTAGGGTTTTAGATTGAATCATCTCTATAAGGAGATCCATTAACATTCAAGACTCAAGATTTCATAGGCAGGATCACATAGGGATGATGGACAAAACCCATAAAATTCAAATCCCTGTGACTAGTTTAGACAATAGCGGTAGGACCAAGACTATAACACCTGACCTTAAAGTATCCTATTTTCGATGCTCTTATCCTCTCACTGAATAAAAGCTAAATCTAGGTTTGTGACACTGTCCCAATCCTACATAGCCAGTATAAGCCTCTGTCTTAGTTGTATTAGCCTAGTTTTAATATAAGTTACATTTCTCCTCTTTCATTACTATTTTGAGAAAGCTACGAATGTCAAATAAATTATACAAATCAATATTCTATTTATTACAATATTATTTATTGATTTAGTCAATTCATACCTTTAACTAAATTAGGAATAAAAACCCAATATTACCAAAAATATTAAATCATGCACCAAATATAAAGGGGAGACTCCCATAAGCTTGAACCCACACTAGATCTGTAGAAGACAATACTAGCTCACATAACCTCTCAATCTAGCTCATTGCATAAGTATTTTATAGACTAAGTTTAAGAAGCAATGAATGCAAATAAAGAGGATTTCTAAGACTCACTAAGAGCTTACATGAATGGTAGAAATAACACTAATCTAGACCTACAAATAGCTTAAAAACACCCTAACAAAGGTCAGAAAGGAAGATTTTCCTTCACTATGCCATCATGCACAACTCACTCAACATAGATTCAAGGCAAGAGATAGGTAAAGATAGTCTTATTGTATCAAGAGGTAGTTCTTACAAATGCTTGACAAGGTTTAGCCTAATCAAGAGGAGAATATCTTGCAATATCTCAAAGAGTCCCTTAATACTCCCAAAAAATGAGCATCGTACTCTTCAAGATGAAAGAGTCCTTTTGATAATCCAAAATCTGAGAGAGAGATTAAAAATGGAAAAGAAAAAGAGATATAAGAGAAAAGGGAGAGGAGAGAAGAGGGAACATGTTAACCAAGACAATCAATGAGCTTTCACATTTTCAATGAGTGCCCCACCATTTTTTTGGTCCAATTAGGACTAATTCTCTATTGACGAGTTATATTTCCTTTGTCCCAATAGTCCCCCAAATCTCTTCATTGGTTGAGCAAACTGCACTAGAGGACAAGAGTTTGTCAAAGGTGATGAGTCATAATCCTTTCAAAGGAAAAAGATCCTTAAGATCTGAATAATATTGAATATTCCAATACTTTTCTCCAAACCCCAAACCTATTCTTTGAACTTCTACACCACCTTCTACTTAACTTGCTTGTGAAGACAAAATATTCATATATTTTGATCTTGATATAGCCATGCCATGTCTACCTTAAGTAGTGGTAGGTACCTACTTTATCAAGGATATATCCAAGTTAAAGGATGAGACACTTCTCCATAACCATATATATTTGTACCTACCCCAACCTGAATATAAATTTACTATAGATTGAAAACCAATCTAATTTATTGGTTTTCATATGGTCTTTATGTGATCTATAAATTTGACTCAAGAGAGGATGGTTAGTATGGTGTTAGTTCCAAATTGAAAACAAAATGAAAAAAACACACTAATAGCATAACATCTCTAGGCTTAGACGCTAGAGAGAGCTTAGTAAACAAAAGCAAATGACAAGCATAACTAAAAATCAAGGGATAAAATACAAAAGTTCCTTCACCTTCCTTAGATGCTCCAAATGCCTTTGTAGTGGTGGCTTGCTTAGCTTGTGCTCATGAAGTCTTTGGAAATGGAAGCTTGGCTACCTCCATCTCTCCTTGGCACCTTTGGCTTATAGCTTGGCTTGGCTTGGAATCAATTTGGCATGGTAACACTAGTTGCTTGAAGCTTTTGGAACCAATTTGGCATTATAACTTTGCGTCAAAAAAGCTTAGAAATGATGTTGTGAGGCCTCTTATTTATAGATTTTTTAGAATGTCTAGAATCAACCTGAACCGTCCATCTCAAGATTCAAATGTGTGGTTAAAGATTAATTCAATTTTTTTGAATTAAGTTTTTAATTATCATCATCATGACATTGGAAAAAGGGGCAATTAAGAGGCATGGAGGGCATCATGAAAGGCATTGATGAGGCATGGGAGGCATGAATCCTGATATTTGTGGCATTTATGGCCTAGGGATGTCTTCCTAAGAAATGAGGTTAGTTGATGATACAGATATTCAATATTCATTTCTAAAAATAATTTTTCAACAAGTTTCCATGGAATTATTACTTAGGCCTTTATGTGCAAATTACTCAAATTGATCAGAATGCTCTGTTATTGGTCTAAAATTTGATTGGATTGGAATTGGAAGTCACTGTCAGATGTGTTGGAACTGTATTCTCATTTAGGATGTTGCTAACAAAAAATAACAAAGGCACAAGTCTTATGTAAAATATTTGATAGGAAAGAGCAATCCAGAGCACCCAGGTGAAAATTTGGCATTTTGACTCAAAATGATTTGATCAAAGTTAGCTAGCCCATAAACTGCATTACCCCATTTAGTGAAACCCTGGCCAAAATTGACACTTGAACATGTCAATTTCACACAATTTAGCCTATTTTATTATTTTTTAGGCCAAACTATGTATTTTGGATGGAAATTGACCAAAATCCTGATTAGATGTTATTGGTGGCCAGATTTAGTGTCTATAGTTTGCCCCTGTTTAGGAAGGCATTACAAGCTATAAGAATAGTAACGTCTTTTAAAAGAATGAAAAGGTCATGTATGCCTACAACTATAATGATGATAAACTAACTGTATGATTCCCCCTCGAGCGAATGGTTGGCACAAGTGGGTTGGTGAACAGTCCTTCGAAAAGAAAGAAGTGAAAGGAGGGGACCATAGAAAGGAAATATGATGGGGTGAAAACATAATGATATTGAAAAAGTAGTCAAAATCATTGAGAATGCAAGTCAGATGGTGTATAATGGTTTTCCTAAAGGTAGTTATAAGCATTGTATACTGATAGTGGCAACATGGTATGATAACACAATGATTTGCCCAAAGGTGATTATAATCATTGAGAAGATGGAGATGCTCCAATTAGGATAGACCAACAAGGTAATAACATGCCCCTGTATGGGCAAAAAAAGTAAAGTGGTGACAATACAATGATTTGCCCAAAGGTAGTTATAATCATTGAGAAATGTAGGTGGGATGGTGTGCAATGATTTCCCCATAGGCAATTATAATCAATTGACCCCAATTATGGCAAACATGATAAACTTGGTCAAGGATGATGATAACTTAATACAGAAGGTAATGATGAATTGGAACAACCTACTATTAGGGAGATGCTCGTCTGAATTAATAAAGGTTGAAATTCTTTCATGTTTAATTACTCTGTTTGGGATATGATTAGGATGGAATCAGGATGTTTGTGTCAAAGAGATGTCGCCATTATTGAATAAACTTCTTGAAGCTAAGGTTTGTTGTAGTACATGTCAGTAGTCATCATGGTATAACATCATGAGGACTTGGTCAAAATATACATGAGGACTGACTCCCGTAATCTAATACTGAATAGAAAATAATGCACCAATGATAAAAATCATGATGATAATGTAAACATATGAATATGGATGGATTCAAGTGTAAGTGTGGACAAAGAATCACCCAATGAACACACATAAATTGAATCAAGGCAATTGTGTTGAAAACAAACAAATAGACAAACAAACAAATAAAATAAGCCAAAACAAATAAACAAACAAGGTAATAGAAACCCTATGAACATTGCCCTTAAAAAATAAGTGACAACTTAACAAATGAACAAAATGGGGGAATAGAAAAAAAGTAAGGGGGTAATCGAGCAGTCTCCATATACACTAGGCTAGTGGATGTTGCCTACATAGTTCCATGGATGTAATATCTAATAAAAAAATTTAAGCTAAATGTAGTTCTCCCAGGGAATGGGAAGAATATGATAACTGAGGAAACCAAACATAATGGATCTGATAGAAGAAGAGGAATGGTCTTGAAAAATGGTAAGTGTGTGAGAGAAAAAGGCCAAAAAGGGTGGGCAAACTAAATGACAAGTGATTTGATTGTAACTTAGTAAGGGTTTCCATAATCCTTAAGGCAAAGAAGCGGTCAATGTTTTTGTTCTTTTTTAATGATTTTCCAAATATTTTTGGAATTTTTTGAAGTATCTCAACTCAATCGAGAATGATGAGACACTAAATGGTTCAAGCTCATAAAATGATGAGAGCGTTCAAACTTAGGTTACTCGTAAAATGGTGAGAGCGTGGTTTAAGTTGCTCATAAAATGGTGAGAGTGTGGTTTAGGGTTGCTCATAAAATAGTGAGAGCATGGGGAAAATGGTGACTAAGCTGACCTCAACAAGTATTGAGCACTGCCTACATAGTCTCAAAGTAAGACCTCAAGTCACTATAGTTTTACCTTTTAACAGAGGAATTCGACTAGTGTAGCAATCAATTCAAATAAAATAGGCACAATTGGTAAAAAGGCATAGTATGATATAGGGAGTGGCAAGTTGGTATGTCAAGGCTTAATGTTGCCCCTGGTTTTTCCATAGGCAATTATAACCAGGACATAATGGCATAGATCAAAGGTACTAATTTTCCCAAAGGTGGTTATAATTAGTAACAAAATTGGTGGTAAGAAAGGAATAACAAACGAAGGATGTAATTACCAAAACTTCTATCATATTGTCCCAAAATATGATCTCCATCTAAAGTTATTGAACCAACAGATGAAACTGATTAGATACCTTGATGCTAAAAATGTGTAATGGATGACAAAAATCGAGGTCAAACAGGCTAGGCTTTAGAACACATTGGGCTGATAGGTTAAAAGCAGAAAGTGGATATGGTGAAGAGGATGGATAAGGGTGATATTTATATAAAGAAGAATAGTGATAAAAAAGCATAACTAAAATGGTCCTTACAAACAATACACCTTAGTACTCAAGCATAGTATCATTTGAAGTGAATAATATTCATCGGTTCTAGAAATTCCTCTATGTCTGGTGTAGCAAGCTTGTATGCTCCTGATCCATAATTTATAGTGATGATGAAAGGCCCTATCCAGTTTGGTTTCGATTTTCCTTTATGCTTTTTCTCAGTCATGGTATTCTTTTGCTTTCCTTTAAGAACAAGATCACCAAGTTCAAATGTTCCATACTTAACAGGTTGATCATAGTGGCCTTTGAGTCAGTTATGATATGCTTGAAGATTGTTAAGCATGGTCATGTGTTTCTCATCCAATAGGTCTAGCTCTTGCAAGTGAGCTACTCGATAGTCATGATCATCCAAGACATGCTTGAAAGAGATGCGTAGTGAAGGCAATTTGACCTCAATGGGAAGGATGGATTCAGTACATAAACAAGTGAGTATGGAGTGGTTCATGTGGGGGTATGATGATTGGTATGATATTTCTAAAGGGAGGGGAATATTTGGAGGTGCCAATCATGACTGACATCATTAAAAATCTTTTTAATAATATTGACAATGGTTTTATTAGATGCTTCAGCCTGGCCATTACCTTGAGGGTAATATGTTGTAGATAAGTGTTGTGTAATGTTATATTCAGTACATAGCTGGTCTACATCCTTATTTTTGAATGATCCTCCATTATCAGATATAATGTCAGAAGGAATACCATAGTGATAGATGAGATGGATGAAGATGAATTTGGAAATTTTCTTTCTAGTCACGTAAGTGAGGGGTATAGCTTCAACCCACTTAGTGAAATATTCAATGGTAGTAAGGATATGTTTATGTGCTATAAGATGAAGTGGGGTTAATCTTCCCAATGAGGTCAAGTCCTCATGTAGAAAATGCCCATGGTGTCAACATCAGTTTTAGAGTTTTTACTGGGGCATGAATCAAATTAGCATGTCATTGATATTTGTCACATTTTTTTTTACATATGTAGTGGCATCTACATCCATTGTAGGCCAATAAAAACTAGTACATAAGAGTTTTTTAGATATGACTACCCTACTAGAATGGGCTCCATATATTCCTTCATGAACTTCTCTTAACGCTAATGTAGACTCTACTAAAGTTAAACAACAAAGTAGAGTTTCATCAAAACTATGATGGTAAAGGGTGGATCCAAGTACAGTATAATGAGCAGAATGATGAATGAAGACTTTAGTTTGTTTTTGAGAGAGAATAGGTGGTAGAACTTGGTTATGAAGGTAGTTATAAAGGTCTAAGTACCAGATAGAATTAGGACCAACAATATCACAAATCATGGAGATGAGTGAAGGTTCATGAGTTGGTGTTGTCAAACTCTTAATGAGGAACTGATACTCTCTAGGTTTATCTATTTGTTGAATCAGAGACCCAATAGGAGCCATGGCATATGCAGTTCTATTACTAGCCCTAGGTATATGCTCAAACTGAATATTGTTGATTTGTTGTTTAAGAGTGTTAACCATGGCTTTATGTGGAACCAAGATGTCATCTTTGGTCTAAAAATGATTTGTAACCTGATTAATGACTAACTAAGAATCACCATAAACTTGGAGATGAGATATATTCCAATGCACTACTTGTAGAAGCCCTAGAACAAGTGCTTCATACTCAGCCATGTTTATACAAGGAAAGTTGATTTTGAATGATTTAGGGATTAGATCCCCCTCTAGTATAATAAACAATGGCCTACCCCCGATCCATGTGCAATGAATGAACCATCAAAGTATAGCTTCTAGGGCTACTCCTCAAGGGGTGTGTCAATGATGGTCATGATGGATTCATTAGGAAATAGAAACTTGAGTGGTTGTGTGTCTGTGAGAGGTGCTTCAGCAAGTTGATCTACAAGAACTTGTCCTTTGATTACCTTCTGATTAACATACTCTATGTCAAATTTACTGAAAAGCATGATCTATTTATCCATTCTACCTTGTAAAGCTATTTTGGATAGTAGATAATTGAGCGGATCTACTTTTTAAACGACCATGGTTTTATTATTCAACATGTAATGGTGAAGTTTTTGAGCTACAAAAACCATGGCTAAACAAGCTTTTTCAATAGGTGGATAGTTATGTTCATATGTAACCAAGGTATGGCTTAAGTAGTATACAACATGTTCCTTTCTTTTGTCATCCTGTTGAACCAAGAGTGCCCCCAGAGCATGGTCAGTAGCTAATAGGTATAACAAAAATGGCCTTCCTAACATAGGAGGTAATAAAACAGGTGGATTGACAAGATAATCATTGAGCTATTGAAAAGTTGTTTAGCAGTGATCATCCTAGTGAAATGCAACTCCCTTCTTCAAAAGGTGTGTAAATGGATGGCACTTATATGCTAATTGAGAGATGAAGCATCGAATGGACTAGATCTTACCCTATAAACTATAGAGTGGCTTCAAATTAGTTGGTGGTGGTATCTCGATTATAGCATGGACTTTAGCCAAATTGACTTCAATACCTCTACGAGACATGATGAAGCTAAATAATTTGTCTGATGTTACACTGAACACACATTTATTTGGATTTAATCTAACTTTGTACTCTCATAATATTTCAAATATCTTATGCAGTACTACTAGATGGTTGGCCATGGTTTTGGTTTTTCCTAATATGTCATCGACATAGTCTTCAACAGTATCATGCATCATATCATGGAATATGATATTCATGGCCCTTTGATATGTAGCTCTAGCATTTTGAAGACCAAATGGCATCACCTGATACAAAATGTTCCCCATGGAGTGGTAAATGTTGTTTTGTGTTGATCTTCTAGTGTTATTATGATTTGATTGTATCCTAAAAATCCATCCATGAGTGAAAGCATTTCATAACTGGTTGTGGAGTTGATGATCATGTCAATATTAGGCAAGGGAAAATCATCTTTAGGACAAGCTTTGTTGATGTCTTGAAAATCAATACAAATTTTGATCCCTTCAGGCTTTTTGTTGACAGCTACAACATTAAAGATCCATTCAGAGTAGTCAATGGATCAGATACATCCTGCTTCTAAGAATTTTTCTAACTCTTTCTTTACCAATATAGCAATGCAAGGATGCATTTTGCATAGCTTTAGTTTTACCAATTTGGCATTAGGATTAACCATAAGGTGGTACAGAACCAAGGCGGGGTCTAAACCTGGTATGTCAGAATAGGCCCAGGCAAAGATATCTACAAATTCTCTCAATAGAGATGTAAATAATTCATGTTCTTCCTTAGTGAGGGATGCACTTAATTTTATCCATTTCAAGTTTATGGAATCCCAATATTTACCTCTATTGTATCTTTGACTAGAAGGGTCGAACCATCTTCTAGGATAGTAGGCAATGACTTGAACTATTGGATTATGTCAGGGTCCTCCATTAGGACTTATTTTTCAACTTCTCCTAGGCATGATGAATCTAAGTTTGCTAATGGGAGATCTAGCCATGTAACAAAAATAGTTAGAAATTCTTGGAGAATTTGATCAAAAACTTGTTGTTACTCAAAACTGAACTCAGGTCCATAGGTAAGTTCATCATTAGTGGTCTCCTAGTCTAAATTTGAAGAAGAATGAACACCCTCATCTAATGGTACCTCAAACAGGTTTTCACCACTAGACTGGCCTTTATATTTGCTTTTTCCCTAGTCAAAAATCATCTCAAAGAGGTTTTCACTTTGGGATCTATATGTTTTACTTATTTATTTTTGGCTAATGGATGTTCACTCACTCTCAAAAATAGGCTACAGTATCCAATGTGATTGAGAATCTTGATTTGTGATCTCCCAATAGAACATTGTCTCTAAGGCCTAAGAAATCATAGAATGACTCATCATTCTAGAACTCATCAATCGACAGACTGGATTCTTGTTGGTCCTAATCTATTAGTTGGGGATAATATAATGGTAATGGGTTATGATTAATGGTAAGGGTAAGGGTACAAATGGCATTGTTATCAAATAGGTTGGTTTCAGCTAGGTCATTAAAGGTGAGGTTATGATCGGACTCTACTTCACTATCAGCATCATCATTACTAGTCATTGGTGATGGAGTTTGAATAAGATATGTGGGGTCACTTTTGGGCAATTTAAATCCAAGTCCATAAGGTCTTTCATATTTAGTCAAGGAAATTGTCTCGATGGTTCCTTGGTGATTCAATTTGAGGCATCTTCCTTAATATTTGTGACACTTCATGATCCTATTGGGAATAAGATACTTTGCACTTTTATAACAATCAACTTGGTTTTCGTTGTAGAACCATGATTCATCTCCTTCAAGAGGGTCAGATTCTAGGCCAGATGTTGGTACAAATATGACAGGTCATGTATCTTTGTTCTTTTTTTGCCAATGCCTATGTGGGGTGACTTTAGGTTGCCCAAAAGTTTTCAGATTCTGAGGAAGATTGGAAACATGAAATGTATCATGGGTCACATATTCTCTCGATCCATTATCTGAAATAGTGAAATGATTGAAAGCTACAAGAGGTGGTATGTGGGAAAGAGAACCCAAAGTATTAGGATCTATGCAATTATCTGATGAAGGATCAATAAGTATAGCCTTTCCTTTATCCTATTTGGAACTTGGATTCATACTGTACTGATAATTATAGCTTTGAAATTCAGCCTCAAGATGCTTGTAGTGTTCATATGGGTGTAAATCTCCCAGAATATTCACTTCCATCCCTAAGTGGGAAAACTTGATACATTAGTGCAGTGTTGATGGGAATGCATGAATCTCATGTAACCAAGGCCTGCCTATAAGTATGTTGTATGATAACTCAAGATCAAGCACATGTCAAAGTGTATCATGGGTCAAAAGCCTAATGATAACTGGTAAACTAATGGTGCCTTGTGATTCTCTTTCCTAATTATCATAGGCTTTAATAGTTATTATTTTTGGCTAGAGATCTATCATTGTGTACACAAGAAGCTTGATGAGTTCTAGGGACACTATGTTGAGGCCAGATCCTTTGTATATAAGGACACATTTCACTTTATGCCATCTTATATAAACTTCTATGTATAATGGATTGTTATGGAGTGGGCCAAGGGAAGACATATCACTTTGGTTGAATATGACTTGTTGGGATGGAGCTAGGTGTCCAACCAAAGCTTGAAATTTATCAGGGGTATGTCATTAACAATAGTGGATTGGGTCAAAAACTCATTCAAGATGTTTTTTTGGATTATTGACATTTGTAACAAATCTAAAATAGAAATTTTTGCTAGTGTCTTCTGTAATTATTCCATAATATCAAACTTCTTGTCTTGGTCAGTAGTGAATGGTTTATTTTGAGGTTGAATGGTTGGTTAGATCATAGGGAAAGTGGCAGATGGTTATGGGTTGGAGATAGTAATCTTTGACCTCTGAATTGTGATTGCACAATCAAGATTAAATACTAGACCATTATTGCTAGTTGTTGTTGGAAATGGTGTGGGATCAGATAAGACAAGTCTTAGTTGTCGGTGCACTTGCATGTGGTCACATGGCAAGAATGAGTTGTCACTATAAGATCCAAAAGTGGAAGTCCTAAGTTGTTGGTTTGCCTGTATACACTCCCAGGTCAAAGAAGGATTATCCATGTAAGTTGGTTGAATAGTATTGTTTAGCAATTGTCTACATTGATTAGTATTGGGCCTAGGATTAATGGAGATGGTATTAACACTACCCCCTACAATATGACCAACAACCTTATTATAGTCATGTGCAACTGCATGGTAGGTTTGTTGGTTGTTACCATTCTGACCTTGGTTTTGTCCATTGTTTTGTCATTGTGGATTATACTATTAATTTTGTCAATTCTACTAGTTCAGCCTTTGATTTTGGTATTGTTAATTTTGGTATTGCACTAGTCGTTGTTGTTGTTGCTAATTATTCTGATGTTGTTGATTGTTATTTTGAGGAAAGGGGTTTTGATAGATCCCAAGAGTTTGATTGGAAGTGGAAGCACCATTATCCAATTTTATCTCCCCATTCTCTAGCATATTCTCAATTAAATGCTTGATTTGGACACATCTTCATAGATTATACTCATAAACCTGATGATAGTCACAGAATTCATTTTCATGGTACCAATCAAGATAAGGAATGTCTTACGGATAATGCTTTGGTATAGGCCAACTGATTAAATTGGTGATAGCAAGCTTGTGAAATATAGACTCAATGGGTTCTTTTAGGTCACTAAAGACACGACGTGCAAGCATGTTTCTTCTAGGAGGAGGGGTTTACAATGATAATGGTTGTTGTACTTGTTGTATAGGTTTTGGTTGTTGTGCTTGTGGCATTGGTTGGAGAGGTTGTTGGGTAGGAGTAAGTTGAAAAGTTGGTGCAGATGATGTCTGCACAATTTGAACATGATGAGATTTGGTTACTCCATTTCCCATATTATTCATATTATGATTGAATTGTTTTGATCTTTTGTGATTATTAGCTTGTGTCAGTTGTGATGCTTGCACTTGGATGGGATGTTGGTCATTTCCCTAATTGGTACCTTAATTTTGATTAGTTGAATTAATCTTGATGAATCCTTTATTGATGAGTGCCCTCTTTATCAACAAACCTTTATCAATGATCTCTTTGAACATATGCACACATTATAGTTCTAGATGATAGGTTATCTCACTATGCAAATTTTTGGTAAACACAGTGGCTAATTATTTATTTGGTAAACTATGGGTGAAATAGCTTCTAAGGGCTCTCTATCACTGTAAATAACTTGCAAAACTCTCCCCATATTTTTTCTTTGCTTGTGTCATGTCCACTAATGAAATCTCATGCTCGAGATTATAGGAAAAGTGATGCACAAATTTATCAAAAAGATCATCAAAATCCATTACAAAATTCTTGGACAACTTTAAAAGCCTTTGGTCCCCCCTCTAGATATGAAACTTCGGTCTTGTAAAAAATAATTTTATTGTTTCTCCAGCACTAGTCTGTTGTTTTCAGATTCCTGGTTAATCTGGTCTTGCTTATGCAGGTTCCAGGCTATTTTGTTTTCTGGAAGTGCTTAAGGTTTATCTCTCTTCTGATGTAAAGGGTTTCGGGGCCCCTTCAAAACCTATTTTTACCTTAATCTAAAACTTTAAAAACCACTCTAAGGCTTGTCTAGCCAAGCTCCTTGGAAACAACAGCAAAAGGTATATGTTGTTATATGCCATTGGTTGACATGTGATAAAGAATTCAGTCAAATGAGCCTTAGGGTCACCTTTCCCTTTGTATTTATCAAATTTCAATGGTTTGTATCCTAGAGGAAATGGTATCTACAAATACTCCATGTTAAATGGATAGGAACACACATCATCTAATTTGAACTTTTTAGTTTATTTACTAGCTTGAATGGCAACAATTGCATCCTTCATCTATTGTAATTCTTGGGATAGGAAACTAGATGGAATATTGGTTTGAGGGAGAATTTGGGTTTGGATAGATGGTTGGGAGGTCACAAGTGGAACATTTTGACCAAGGTATGATGAAGATACATGTTGGGGTATATTGGCTAGGTTGGGGAATGGACCAGGAATACGCATACGTGGATTAAGATATACATGAAATTGCACATTTGGTTGCGGGATGTTTGGGTTCAGGTTGGCGATAAAGGTTTGAGTTGGGGGATTTTGTGGTTGGGATGGAGGGATATAACTATATTATGCCTATTGTGGTTGAAAAAGGACATGTTGCTGACTAATCGAACCTTACTGCTGAGTGGGAACTTGTGGACCAAGACCCTATCTTTAGATTTATGGCACATTTTGAATCAATGGTTGTCTAGTAGGTACCTGAGAAACATGAGGACCTCCTTGTTGCACAAATCCCTGTGAGGAAGTGAAAGTAAGTTATAGATTCATCATCAATCGTTGACCTATATTTACACATTGTTGACTAGTCATTGCTTAGTTTTGGATTGGCATATTAGTCTGTGACTATAGAGGTATGTTCATCATTACCTTACAAGGTGAAACATTTATTACCCCTAATTGAGGTGGAAATGTATTCATACTTTGTTGCATTGATACACTAGACTGTGTCTGTTGTGAAATACTACTCACTACCTATTGAGGGGGAGTAG
The DNA here is from genome assembly GCA_037957365.1 of Torreya grandis. NCBI lineage: Eukaryota > Viridiplantae > Streptophyta > Pinopsida > Cupressales > Taxaceae > Torreya > Torreya grandis. Next base: position 1,422,744 of record JARHVA010003496.1, on the reverse strand, counting down.
GATTCGTCACATTCTATCGTTGAGGCATGACATTAGTTGTTTAATTACCTAGTCTTGTATATTTCACACTTGAGGAAGTAGTCGGTTCATGTTGGGGTATAGAAACTCCCACTCCCTTGTATGATGATCTATTCATAAGACTAACTATAGGCACATGTTGTTGGCTAGTTGTTTATGCATTAGTACCACTTTGATTAGGACTGGACATTGTTTGCACATTATCTACTACGTTTGGCTCACTATTCAGTGTAGAGGCTGAAGACACTTCTTCAATAATGGGTATATGCATCAAGTTATCTATTGAAGTAGTTTGTACAAATGGGTCAGAACTCAGATTCTCTTGTCTAATTAACTCTATCAACACTCTTGTCAAAGGTACTAGGTTAATATGAGGCTTAATCACCATGTTCATCTAATTGAAATCACATGCTAAATTCAGGTAGGTTTGGTATGCTTTTTGCATTTGGTTAAAGTGATCTTCCATGATTTTTTTGCCTTGATTGGATATATTAAGGTCTTGACACATTATTTGGACTAGAGCCATAGGATTGCTAGAAGAAGCTTGTTGATCATAAATGATATTATGGGGCATTCCTACTAGACTTGGTAAATTTTCATGAGGGAAATCTGCTGGAAATTTGGACCCTACCTCTATATATCTAACCAAAATCTCATCTTTGTTCTCTAAAAAATGTCACTCAAACAAAAATGGATCATACGTAGAAGTCATATTAGTAGAATATGACTATTGAAGAACTGGCTCGACCACCGTGGGTATTGTAGCTAGGTATTACATGGTTTGTTCTTGGTCCTATTCTATGTAAGGTGGTGTGTTAATGTGATAGTTGGCCAATGGATCTTAGCTTTGTGCCCCTGATTGAGTATTATAAGAGGGATAAGAATCCATTTCATAAGCAATATTATCTACATAAGGCTCTTGCACCATTTCTTCTTGTGTAACTACATTACTAATCCTTGGATTATACATGAGTCCACTACGAGAGTAGGAATACATGTTGGGATCCATAGTTAATACTTTGCAATAAAATGTCAAGGAGTTCTACAAACTTTAAAAAGGACAATGTCTAAAACAAATGATGTTCCAACTTGGTCTAAATTTGTCAAAAGGATCAACAGGTTTATGTAAAGGTTTGTGAGGAAACAAGCTAGAGTGAAGTATCTAACGTTTCACTATTCACACAAAGGTAAGCAAGTAAATGGACTAAAAGTCAAAATTCCAAATTCTAAGGTCAAATTGTTTCAAATCAGTCTAATCTAGGAATTTAAAAGTTGCTAGGTCTTTTGGCCAAACATGACATCAAAAGCTAGGCTCAAACAAAGCATGTGCTAGGACTCTTGGCCAAATGGCACCAAAAGCTAGACTTTGAAAATAGATAAAAGTTTTAATCTAATGAATTTAAAACACTTCTAACAAAAACTAGGCATTTGATTCTTGGACATGAACTTAATCAACTAGGTATAAGGTATGAAATAAAAGGCACTTTAGGAATAGTTTACTTTTTTTTTTTAAATGTATAAAATTGGGTTATTTTTGACAAACAAGCTAGATAAAAGTGAACGGTATAACTATGTTTTGGACAAAGGATCACAAAAGTACACTTGGATTAGTTTGAAATGTGTAGGAACAAATTTAGAACTCTATGCAAGAGGATCTATGAAACTATATTTGAAATGATTTGGGCAGCGTAACAATGCTATACTACCCAAAATGTGCAACAAAAAGGTTTGTTTCAAAGACTCTCTAAGGCAAAGACATTTTTCCATAATTTTGACAGCATAACACAACTTTTCTTGACTCAAAATGTTGTGGTGTATAGACTCAAAATGCAAGTGTTTATCACAAAATGGCTTAAGTCTATTAAGTGATCACAATGATTATGAGTCTTAAACGGCTTCCAACCCAAATTGGAAATTAAACCTAAGTTCCCTCAAGTTTGGTGCAAATTGTGAACCCACTTAACACATCAATCCTATGAACTTATAAAAGTGTAATTCTGAATCTAGATTATAAGTGAAGGACTTAAATAATGTTGCTAAAGGTCTAGACTCAATTGGGTAGCATAACTATGCCAAAGTGGATGATATGACTCTCAAGCTTTTGATAAACTTTTGAATAAGGCAAATTGATGATCTCACACGGGCATCATAACACCTCTTTGTTCAAAAGAAAATTTGGACTATGTGTTTGGTTTTGGGATTATTTGTCTACACCAAGTTTTGACTCTAAATAAGACTTTGATCTAGGATAAGACTAACTAATTAACTATTCTTAGATACTAGACTAACAAGGTTGCTTGGTATTGTTGGAATTCATCAATATACATCATTTGAGAAGATTTTAAGTGTTTATCCAAAAGTAAATGTGCATGATATAGTAGGGTTTTTACACCCCCCCTTCTCTCAAATGACAGTACTATGACATGGACCTTGAGGCACACCTTACACCAACAATACTTCCATGTCAAGTGGAGATTTGTCTAAGATCTAACAAGTTTTTGAACAATCTAAGGGAGTCAGTTGCACAATGACTTTCACACCAAACAATGAAAAAGAAAGCATAGATTTTGAGTTCATATCACTTGGCTTGTTGTAAAAAGGTCTAGTCCTTTTTATAACCACTACATCATGTTATTCGCTCAATGTAATGAGATGTCCAAAGTGCCACTACATCTCGTGTGCAACTCCAAAGGAGCCAAATGAAATCAATGCTGGGAGATGAAACCCCGGGTCAAAGCTTCCCTAAAGAACTTGTGAGAGGTGATGAAGTCCCCCTCACAAGCCAAGATACATAAAAATAAAGAAATCATGAAAGTAGAAAGACTTTAGGGTTGTTTTAAATATCACCCAAACTTTGATGAGTTTTTGGGGAGTGCTTTAGATGACTTTCTTTCTAAGCCTTGGACTAGGTTACTTGCAATAAGAATGGTGCTTTTGGTTCCAAGGGTTCCCTATAGAGGACAAATGGAAGAGCATACACACAACATTCCACTTTTTACCAAACAAAATTTTTATTTAAACAACTATTGTAAATAATAATTGATAAGTGTATTAAATTTTAAACCCAACATGAAATATTTGGTGGCGTTCATTTGACCCCTTGGTCTTAGTTGCAAACTTTGAAAACATTCACCAAAAACACCTAAATTATTTGTTAAACACCAAAACAAGGTTCTAAATTTATTTTTAAGCATGAAAAAGGCAATTTAAACATGTTTTGAGCAAATATCCAACTTGGTCTTATAGCAAAATTGTTAGCATGTCCTTTAGCTTTGAATCTCTTTTTAGCTTGAAACAATGAACTTTGAAAAAGTAGCTCTTGGGTCTATGTTTTTGGAAAAACACAGTGACTGACATCTATTATTACCACTGACATTAGTTACTCTAGCTAATCAAGATCTAATTGATGTCGATTTTAATAACTGACATCACTTAATATAGGTAACCAATGTCAGTATTACTTGTCGACGTCGGTTACTGTGTAAAATTGTCGCAATCAAAAATGGAAAAATAAAGTTAGAAAATCAATTTGCAAGATTTTTAAGAGCTCAAATAAATATTTTAGAGTTACAAAAGGATCTCCTTTATGTGTAGGATGCATCTATTCCCATCAGGTGTGCCATTATGTGATCTAGGAATTTGACTCAAGAGATGATGGTTGGTATGGTGTTAGTTCCAAAATGAAAATAAAATGAAAGAAACACACTAATAGCATAACATCTTTAGGCCTAGACACTAAGGAGAGCTTAGTTAACGAAAGAAAATGACAAGCATAACTAAAAATCAAGGGATCAAATACAAGAGTTCCTTCACCTTCTTTGGATGCTCCAAATGCCTTTATAGTGGTGGCTTGCTCGGCTTGTGCTCATGAAGTCCTTGGTAATAGAAGCTTGGCTTATAGCTTGGCTTGGCTTGGAATCAATTTGGCATGGTAACACTAGTTTCTTGAAGCTTTTGGAACCAATTTGGCATTATAACTTTGCATCAAAAAATCTTAGAAATGATGTTGTGAGGCCTCCTATTTATAAATTTTTGAGAATCTCTACAATCAACCTAAACTGTCCATCTCAAGATTGAGATGCGTGGTTAAGGATTAATTCAATTTTTTAGAATTAAGTTTGTAATTATCCTTATCATGAAATTGGAAGAAGGGGAAATTAAGAGGCATGAAGGGTATCATGGAAGTCATTGATGAGGCATGGGAGGCATGAATCCTGATATTTGTGGAATTTATGGCCTAGAGATGTCTTCCCAAGAAATGAGGTCACTTGATGATGTAGATATTCAATATTCATTTCCAAAAATAAGTTTTCAACATGTTTCCATGGAATTATTACTTAGTCCTTGATTTAGGTTAATTAATTCTTAATCATGATTAAGCACTTTGTGTGCAAATTACTCAAATTGATTAAAATGCCTTGTTATTGGTCTAAAAATTGACTAGATTGGAATTGGAAGTCACTGTCAGATGCATTGAAACCATATTCCTATTTAGGATGTTGCCAATAATAAATAACAAAGGCATAGGTATTATGCAAAATATTTGATAGAAAAGAGCAATTCAGAGCACCTAGGTGCAAATTTGGCATTTTGACTCGAAATGATCTGATCAAAGTTAGTTGGCTCATAAATTGTATTACCCCGTTTAGTGATACTCTAACCAAAATTGGCACTTGAATATGTTAGTTTCACATCATTTAGTGTGTTTTAGTGTTTTTTAGGCTAAATTATGCATTTTGGATGGAAATTGGCCAAAACCCTGATTAGATGTTATCAGTGGCTAGATTTAAGTGTCTACACTTTATATCGTTGCAAAGCCTACAGATCACATAGATTCCTTCTAAAAGGGAAATGAACACACTAATGGAATAACCCTATAACTTTTAGAGAATGGGGTTGATATGTTCTAAATCTTTGACCAGTGGTCATGTCTGAGCTTTAATAATGGAGATTCATCATTAACCATCCTAACTTTATAACTATGTCTACTCAATGGCATTTAACCAAGCTCTAATTTTGTGACGGAATAATCCTTGTAGGACTTGCTTCTATTTTAACCTTAGGTCATATTTGTTCTCTATGAAGTCCCTTATCATTTGAATTTTAATAATAACCATCGATCTTGATTTGGGCCTTCTCAAATTGTGTTAATTATTAGCTCCCCATTCATTTTGTAGGATCGTGTTGACTCTTTAACCTTATGCACATCATCGATCTACTTTTACACAACTCAAATACGTACCATTGATTTTCCTGGTAGTTGACATAGTTGTGATACTTGGTAGTTCCTTATTTATTCTCAAAATTCACTAAGTTGTTGACCTCTCACTTGTCATTGATCTGCTTTTATATGATTACTCATGCACCGCCGATCTACTTAGACCCACTGACCTTATCAGTCACCATGTACCATTGGATCTTCATTTAAGTACCCAAGATCTTGAAACTTTTTAGCTATACATTCATGTTGACCTTTTGACTTGATGCTCATCATTGATTTTGGGTGCACAATCAAATACACTCTGTTAGATCTTTCGGACCCATTGACACTATTAAGTTACCACTCATCATTAGATCTTTGTTACAATTAAATGCCAACAATTGATCTTAGATCATTTAAATTCAAATAGCTATTTTACGAGGCTTAAATTTGATGTTTGTATGTATGTTGAAGGAATTTTTAATTCCCAATGGTTAATTATCGTAGCTTTAACTTGACGTCCCCATGTACGTTTCATTCTAGAAATCTAACTTTGAAGCTTTATATCTTGAGATAGCAAGTTTATCAAGACATGAAATTTGTAGAGAATGATATAGGCATGAATAACTTCATGTCTATGCAATCTTTTGGCTTTGAGAAGCCTCCTAAGTGAAATTATTAAATGCAAAATCAAGTTAACCCATTTATTTCTGCATGAGGTCCTATGACGATCTGGTCCTTCAAAGCTTATGCAAGTCAATTAATCATTCACTCAAATAGGAACTTTTCTCATCTATTCAATCTAAGCAAAATCTTGGTATGCAAGCCAAAATTGGCTAACATCTTTTACAACTCAATTGAGAAGCATGCCCGCTATGCTTAAAAACCTAGACCATTTGTCTTGGCTAGTCCATTGGGCATGGAGTCTCTGCTCTGGTTCAACTTATTAATCTGAAGCTAAAAGTGGTTGCCAAATTCTAGATAACTCCTCTTGAAACAATAAGGTCAAAAAGAAACAAAACAAATAAAGTGCCCAAGGCAATTTAGAAAAGGAAACACACAACAAGAAAGGAATATGGACAAGGCACTTAGAGGAAAACATGAAATCTACTCTAATATATACAATATTGTACAATAATTTACAAGCACCTCCCTCCTGGGTTAATTGAGAAACTTCTATTAACTTTCACTTGTAACAAACCAAGATGAAAAATACCTTGCTTTGGAGGAACCATAAATGGTGAACCAAGGAACTTGATGGCCAATCATTTTGATGTGCTCTCTAATGGATGAAATGGAATAAACATGTCTCTAATGTAGACATATGGGTCCAAGTCTTACAAACCTGGTTCATGTTGGACTGTAAGAGCACTTGCTTGATGTTTTTCATCTCCCTTAAGAAATCCTTGCATGAAGACTTCATTTAGGTTCTTGGGAGCCACTGCACTTGGTTCACTTAATGGTTTAAAAAGACCATATCTCTTCCCCTTGTCTTTGTGCAAACTAGGATTGATCATGCTTAAAGTAGCATGTTCATAGGTTCTTTGAAGAAGGGCATGTCCATTAATCTCTTATGAATCTCTGGTTATGGCTTTCAACCGCTACCATAACCCTTCAAGTTTTTCACTGGTATGTTCATCAAATTGCATCTCTTGAGTATTTGAGATGTCTCTTTCATCAACCTCACTCAAGATTTTGACTTGATATTCAACTACAAATGAGGGTTGTCTTAACCATCCAAGGTTTGAAATATCACACATGTCTTGCTCAAGCTCTGATTTGCTTTCCTCTTATTTCAACATATTAGGGTTATCCTCAACTAACACCTTATATTGAAGTGGTCCAACCTCAGGCACCTAGCTTTGATCCCCTTCTTCATCTATGTATAATAGACCTTCAGTAGTTAATTCAAGGTTTTCCCCATGTTCAGCTTGAGGATTATCTTCTTCAGGTAAGTTTGCAACACTAAGCAGTTCTATTTCACCCAAGAAATTTGAGTACAAATGTTTCCATTGATTTTTTAAGCTGCTTGAGCTAACCTTGACTTCCATAATAAGATCATGAAGGCTATCCTCTTGTGGCTCACTTATGATTGCAAGTTCCTCCTCTATGCTTTGTAAAATAAGCTCTTTCTCCAAGAGGGAGTTGGTGGGAGGGTGAAGAAGTTCACCTTGCTTGTATCTTATGAGAGTATCCTTCTAGCTAGGAACTTTGAATGGCTTCTTTGGTGGCTCTTGAGGAAAGGAGAGAGAGTCTCATAACTCTTGTACACCAATCTCATTAAGTTGAGCTATGGTTGCTTGATTCTCCCACTGCTCAAACACTTTTTCAATGGATAATATCCACCTTTTCAATTCTTTCTTCTCAACCTATGGATATTCAACCTCTTCAATGGATGCCCACATATTCTAAAACTCTTATAAGAATATCTTTATCACATCTATGGCATGAATGGGGAATTCTTGTGCAAGTTTAAAACCCTCATTGATTTTCATGATTGTTCTACCTTGGTCCATTATTGCCTCTCTAATTTTTTACAAGGATGGATTTTGACAAGATTGACTAGGGGGCTAATCAAAAACTCTTAAAGGTTGAGTTTGAGGCTCTTAGAGGGGAGAGGACACATAAGACTGATCCAAATGAGTTTATTGCTCTTCATAAGATATCAACATATTATTTGCATTCTGGTTCATGTTTTTTGTCATTACTATGTCCTCATTTTTACAATATGACCATTTTTCACACTCACAAATTGATCGAGAAATGGATATGGATGACTGGAGAAAACTCTAAACCCCTACCAATCTCCCTTAACAACTTAGTATAAATTGATAATGCTTGCTTAACTCCTGACAAGGATGTAACAGGTTAAGATTGGTCTTGATAAGGGGAATTAAAAGATTGGTTTGAATGTAAAGGAGGCTAACCTAGTTATATGTAGGGGTGGAAGGAGGGAAAAGGCCATGATAAGGTTGATAGGTTATTTTAGGGCCACTTGGGGGGAACACATAAACATTGTTTGCTTAATAAGTGTGATGCTAAGGTAGAGAATAAGCATATTGATCAAAAGATGGTTGATTATACATAGTAAATTATGATAATTAGGCACTTAGTTATGCTACTTAAACTAGGTGATAGATGCTTGGAGTTGCCATTGATGTTTGAAGATGTGCCTCCAAACACTGATTGGATGAAGAAAACACCAAAACTCTTCACTAATGAATAATGCAGTAAGTCATATCGAGTGTGCTCGAAACTATTATAGAATCAATTTGCACCCTTGGAGAGGGTTCTTTAAGATCTCTCTAATTGAGCTACAATATGGGAATAACCCCAGGTTATGGCTCACCTATGGTGGGGTTGAACCTCCTGAGAAGGCTGGCTTCCTCATGATGGATCACCTAAACTAATGCTACTATGATGAAAAGGGTTATAAAGGGGAAAAGGGATCCTAATAAATCTAACAAGGTGATGTACTAAATATAGAGGGGAGACTCCCATAAGCTTGAACCCACACTAGATCTGTAGAAGACAATACTAGCTCATATAACCTCTCAATATAGCTCATTGCATAAGTATTTCATAGACTAGGTTTAGGAAGTAATGAATGCAAACAAAGAGGAGTTATAAGAATCACTGAGAGCTTACATCAATGGTAGAAAGAACACTAATCCAAACCTACAAACATCTTGAAAACACCCTAAAGGAGGTCAGAAAAGAGGATAATGGACGAGGAAGATTCTCCTTCCCTATGCCATCATGCACATCTCACTCAACACATATTCAAGGCAAGAGATAGGCAAAGAAAGTCTTATTGCATCAAGAGGTAGTTCCTACAAAGGCTTGATAGGGTTTAGCCTAATCAAGAGGAGAATATCTTGCAATATCTCAAAGAGTCCCCTGATACTCCTATAAAATGAGCATCTTGATCTTTAATATGAAAGAGTCCTTGTGTTAATATAAAATCCGAGAGAGAGATTACAAGTGGAAAAGAAAAAGAGATATAGGAGAAATGGGAGAAGAGAGAAGAGGGAACGCATTAACCAAGAAAAATTAATTATCTTCCACCTTTTTAATGAATTCCCCACCATCTTTTTGGTCCAATCAGGCCTAATTCTCTATTGACAAGATATCTTTTCGTTGTCCCAATAAACCTCGAATCTCTTCATTAGTTAAGCAAATTGCACTAGAGGACAAGAGTTTGTCAAAGGTGATAAGTCACGATCCTTTCAAAGGAGAAATATCCTTAAGATCTGAATAACATTGAATGCTCCACTACTTTTCTCCAATCCCCAAACCTATTCCTTGAACTTCTATGCCACCTTCCACTTGACTTGCTTGTGAAGACCAAATCTTCATATCTTTTGATCTTGACAGAGCCATGCCATGTCTACCTTAAGTAGTGGTAGGTACCTACCTTTTTTAGGATATATCCATATCGAAGGATGAGACACTTCTCCATAACCATATATATTCATACATACCCCAACCTGAATATAGATTTACTATAGATTGAAAACCAATCTAATTTATTGGTTTTCATATGGTCTTTATATCATGCAAAGCCTATAAGTCACATAGCTTCCTTATAAAAGAGAAACAAACATGCCAATGGAATAACCATACAAATTTTAGATAATAGGGTCAATAGGTTCTAAATCTTTGACCAATAGCCATGTTTGAGCTATATGATAGAGCTTCATCATTAACCATCTTGATTGTATAACTATGTTTGCTCAATGGTGTTTGATCAAGCTCTAATGGTGATTGGATGATCCTTGTAATACTTGCTTCTATTTTGACCTTAGGTCATATTTACTCTCCATGAAATCCCTTAGCTTTCAACTTTTAACAACGGTCATTGATCTTGATTTAGGCCTTCTCAAATTATGCCAACTATTATCTTCCCATTCATTTCATAGGATCTTACTGACTCTTTGACCTTATGCATACCATCGATCTATTTTTACACAGCTCGAATGCATACTACTGATTTTTTTGGTAGTTAACATGGGGTCAACACTTGGAAGCTCCTTATTTGTTCTCAAGATTCACTGACTTGTTGACCTCTCGCTCATCATCGATCTACTTTTATACAATTAATCACACACCATCAATCTACTTAAACCCACTGACCTTGTCAATCATTGCACATCATTGGATCTTCATTTATGTACCCAAGATCTTGACACTTATCATCTTCATGTTCATGATAACCTTTTGACTTGATGTTCACCATTGATCTTGGGTGTATAATTAAATGTGCTCCATTAGATCTTTGGTACCTAATAACACTATCAGGGTGTCACTCACCATTGGATCTTCGATATGATTGAATGTTGACCATTGATCTTGGATCATTTGAATTCAAATGGCTATTTTATGAGGATTAAATTTGATGTTTACGTACACGTTTAAGGATTTTTAAATCCCAACGATTGATTATCATAGATTTAACTTGACGTCCCCATGTATGTTTCATCAAGACATGAAATTTTTAGATAATGATCTAGGAATAAAGAACTTCATGTCCATGCAATCTTTTGGCTCTTAGAGGCCTCATAAGTGAACTTATTAAATGCACAATCAAGCTAACCTGTTCATTTCTATATGGCATCTATGATGGTCTGGTCCTTCAAAGCTTGTACAAATCATTCGATCATTCACTCAAATAGGAACCTTGATCATCTATTCAATCCAAGTAAAAGTTTGGTATGTGGGCAAAAAGTGGCCAATAGTACCATAGAATAAGGAGAAAGGAGTAACACCTATAGGGCTTTGAATACTAGTTAAATAATCCCATAAGGCAAAGGGAACATGAACATGTTAATTCTTGCCTGCTTCATTAATGACTTTAGTTAGGATTTTGACAAGAGTCTTATTGGATGCCTCGGCCTATCTATTACCTTGAGGATAGCAAGGCAAGGAGAAGTTGAGATTAATGCTAAAATAATCATAGATCTCTTGAACCTTTTTGTTCTTAAAAGTTTTTCCACTATCTATAATGATCTTATGAGGGATGCCAAAGTGACAAATGATATGTTGACTAATGAATTCAACAATTTTATCTGCTTTGATTGAAATAAGAGGAATAGCCTCCACCCACATAGTAAAATACTCAGTGGTAGTAATGATAATTCCATGATGTTGGGAAGATTTAGGATTGATTTGACCTATAAGATTGAGCCCCCACTGGGAAAAAGGCCAAAAGTCTTGAGCTACCTGTAATGCTTAACTAGGGACATGGGATAGGTTGGTGTGCTACTGACATTTGATGCATTTATTAACGTACTTATAATAATCTTGATTTAAAGTGGGCCAATAATATCATAACTGTAAGATTCTCTTAGCAATGGTGTGGCCACTAAAATATCCACCATTTCACCTATCATGAGCTTCATGGATAGAGATGGTAGCTTCATGATTCTAGAGACAACTAAGAAGGATACCATTAAAACCATGCTTATAAATAACACCCCCCCCCAGTATGATGAAATGGGTAACATGATGATAAAAATCTCACTTACCATTTTTAGATAGATCTGGAGGAATAATTCCCCCTTGATAGGTAATCAAATATCTATGCATATTAGAGATCTAATGGATTTTCCTCCACACTGTGGATGGAAAGAAGGTTGGTTTTGGTAAAGACAGGTTGATTAATCCTATGAATGAGGACAAACAACTTATATTATTGAGGTGAAGATGGGATAAAAGAGACCAAGGAAGCCATAATATCTACAAACTTATTAGTTGATCGAGGTGTGGCTTGGATAGCATAATGCTTGAAAGTGGCTAGCAACTAATTAGCCAAGGTCTTATACTTTTAAAGGGTGTCATTATTACATTGATAGATTCCTTTAATTTGATTAACCACAATCTAGGAATCATCATAGATATTAAGTGTCTTAATACCAAATGCTAAGGCAGTTTAGAGACCTATGATTAAAGCCTCATATTCTACCATGTTATTAGTGTAGTCAAAATCAAGCTTAAAAGATAGAGGGATAGGTGTCCCTCCAAGAGGGATTAAGATAATTATAGCTTCCCCACCACACTCACATTTATATCCATCAAATAATAGAGTCATTTGATATTATGGATCTATTTGAGACATGGAGGCTATAAATTCATCTGGGAATTCATAATTAACTGGTTGATTATCAGAAAGAGGTGATTTAGAAAGTTGATCAACAATGATTTGACCTTTAACTAACTTTTTATGGATAAACTCTAGATCAAATTCCACTAAAAACATGAGCCATTCAGCCATTCAATAATAGGATTGGAATGTATAAACTTCAGGGGATCAATGTTCGTGACCACATAGGTTTTGTGATTGAGAAGATAATGACGTAACTTATAAGCTACAAAGACTAGAGCTAGGCATAACTTATCTAAGTTATAATTATGCATCTAATACTCAAAAAGTGTATGACTAATATAATAAAATGCTTGTTCTTTATGTTGTTCATTTTTGGGTGAATATTTTGTCAGCCAGCTAACTGGTGACCAAAATAGTTCCTATCACCACAGCATAGGGAGATCAGTCAGCCAGATATGCAGCTTTACTACATAAGCCGGAGACAAATCTCTCCTCTCATCAAGGGGAGGTTCCTTATAGATATGTAGGAGATGCGGGAGGCTATATACTATATAAATAAGTTGAAAGTAAGACACAGGGGTGGGATAAACCATCCATCTCTCTTTTTTAGAGATGATGCTAACAAACAGAGGAGAAATCTTGGGTGATTGGTGAAAATACTTCTCTTCTTTCATAAGTAATGTTCAGCCAAGAGCTAGATCCCTTCTTAGATAGTAGAAATCCTAATGAAATGACAGAAGGCACTTCTCTTCTTTCAGAAGTGCTTGCTCTTGCAAACAATAGGACTATTTCTGGTAAGTAACTTGTAACCAAAGGTGCAGAGTAACCAACAGCTTGAAATGTAGCGCAAAGTCTCCACCTCAACTGCCCAAGAGTGAAATATGAAGAACAATGGGGGCACAAAGTCATCCCAAGGTCCTTTACACAGAAACATAAAAGAAAAACACACACTGAAGACAACTATGACAATGCAAAGTCTGAAAGTAGTTGGCTTTAGGACACCTTCCTTATCACCTCCACTAGTTCTGCTTATTAAATCAAATAAACAAGAATGCTTTCAGAAGATAGACATAAGAACAATCTCCTAAAGTAGCACAGGCTATCATAGCACAAAGTCTGCAAGTAACTTGCTTTCTTATTCAATCAAAGAAATATGAACTACAATCTGAGCTCAAAGTCTCAGTAATGCATTTTAGTTTGGGCAGAGTTTCGCTTTTGGTAAGGGGAAGATCTCTCCTATAACAAATGAGAGATTACAATATATAGCACTCCAAGAAAGACTTGGGCACTTGTTTTCATGAAAAAAGCCCATGCTGCAGTCAACGTCTTCAATGCGCCTTTTGTTCTGTTTGGAGGGACCATGTTGGGAACAGTGCATTGCCTCAACTATGGCATGTCCATTCATCTAATGTCTCTTCCTTGGTATGGACTATCTAGTTCTTTCTCTGATGTCTACACAGCTGTCCAATTTGCCATTACTTCATGGAAGAAAAATAGGCTTGTGTCCTTGATTTGGTGCGCTCAAAAGTCTACTTGATCCACTGTTTCACCTACTAGAAATAACTCTTTTGAAGATATTTCTGGTCCTTTGGTCTCGCTCCTCTCTTCACTGCTTAAGCGCTTCTTTGCTCTCTAGTTAAACCATCGCTTTAATTGAACTTGCCTTTGAAATCGTCCATGTTGCTTCTTTTTCCTTTATAGCCCTTCTTGTCTAAGTCTTTGGGGGGTCATTTCTGCATCTTTGACAAGTGGAAAGTTTCGCTATTATGAAACTCATTGGAAACTTACAGAAAATGGGATCCATGACACGTCTTGCCCGAGCAACTTCAAAAGGGGAACGCGTATGCAAACAGTTGTCACGTTTCGCTGAGTCATAACAGGACACGTGACGTATTTCACTTAACTTACAGAAGCATTAAAAACCTTTTGAAAGTCCTGTGGAAGATGACATGTGGTGACTTTCACTCTGCTTTATAATGGACACATGGCGGCTTTCGTTGCACTTTGTCTTTTTCCATCGGGCACTTTTTTGCAGGCTTTTCCTTTACTTTCTTCGGGCTCTATTCCCCGGTGAATTCCTTCGAACATAATGTCTGAAGGACTATACTTTGCCTTTTGCCTTGTTCATTTTTCCAAAGGAGTTCACTTTGTCTATTTTTGCTCACTGCCCTCCGCAAGGGTTCTTGGCCTTGGTTCACCGCCCTCCGCAAGGGCACTTGTTCCTTTGGCTTTGGGGCAGCCCCTTGAACCTTTCGATTGAACCAACCAATTGAACCAACTTTGGTTCAACAGTTCAATAGTTTAATCGATTCATTCTTTGTTATTTGGCTAAGTCTTTTTGATCTTTTGCACCAAGCGCGTTGAACCAATTGGTCGTTGAACCCGTTGAACTAATTGAACGTTGAACTCGTTGAACTGATTGAATGTTGAACCCGTTGAACCAATGCACCAAAATGGTTCAAGCTTCAATGGTTCAACGGTTCAAGCTTTTGAGACTCATTAAGTGCTCGAGGCCGCGGATCTTTTAAACGGTTGAACTTTGAACCTTTGACATATGTGCATAGCCCTTTGAACCTTTGAACCTGCAATTCCCTTTACTGAAAAAGCTTTGGAAAATGAGGAATTTGTAAGCCCCCCAATAAATTTTGAGAAGGGAAGAGAGGAATTTTGGCCCTGCAGGCCCAAAATAACTCATATGTTGTCCCAAAAATAAAAAGTCATTTTTTGGGGGACAACACTCATCACGATGGGTAAGCATGGCTCTGAGGGCATGATCAATAGAGTAAATATATAAGAAGAAAAATTTTCCTTATTTTAGAGGAGTGAGAACTAACGATGAAAGAAGGTAGCTCTTAAGAGCTTTGAAGGCCTCTTAACAACTAGAGTCCCAGTTAAAATAGATATCCTTCCTTAGAAGGTGATGGAATGGTTGGCATCGATCTGATAGCTGGGAGATAAAATGATGGATAGATTATAGATTGTAATTTACCTTAAAAACTATGGATCTGCTTAATATTAGATGGGGGTGGCATTTTAAAAATGGATTTAATTTTGGTAGGGTTGACTTCTATCCCACAAATGGAAACAATAAAGCCTAAAATCTTACCCATCAATACTCCAAAAATGCATTTCTTGGAATTTAGATGGGTACAAAATTGGATTAAGCCAGCAAAAATAAATTTTAAGATGGAAAGGTGGTCTTTTCATAACTTAGATTTATCGAGGAGATCATCCACATAATCTAAAACAATTTTATGGATGATATCATGGAAGATATAAGTCATGGCTCTTTGATAAGTGGCTCCTACATTCTTTAGGTTGAAAGGCATAACTTGATAACAGAAGGTCCTATAGGGAGTAATAAATGAAGTCTTATGTTGATATTTTGGTGCGATAAGGATCTGATTGTATTGAGAGAAACCATCCATAAGTGACAACATTTCATGCCTAGTGGTTAAATCCACTAACTGGTCAATATTAGGGAGAGGGAAATCATCCTTCAAACAAGCAAGATTAAGTTCTCGAAAGTCAGTACAAAGGTGTAGTCCCCTTGTAGGATTGGTGATAGGAACGATATTGGACACCCATTGAGGGTAATCGATAGGCTGGATAAAGTTAGTGGATAAGAAGCATTATAACTCTTCTTTGTCTAAAAGTGCAATGTAAGGATGAATCTTTCAGAGCTTTTGCTTTATAGGTTTAACATCAAGGAATGTGACAATGTTATGGATGATGATAACAGGGTCGATACTAGGCATATCGCTATAAGACCAAGTGAATGCTCCATTATGATCTATTAGAAATGCAATGAAATCTTGGTATTCCTAGGGATCTAAGGATTTACTAACCTTAACTATTCATGGAGTCTCATGGGATCCTATGTTAACATCAATGGTGGCCTCATTTAATAAACTAGAGGTTTCAGATGGAAAGGATTTATGTAGATGGGAGTTCTCTGCACCCAAATGAGTTAAGATCGACTCATCATCCTGGCACTTAAGAACATGGATGGTGAGAAAATCCTACCCTATCATATCTAGGTAGGATAGAGGAATGGTTCTGGCCTTTCCATCGTGGCAATAGAAAAGAGGTTTTATAGTAATGGCATTGACTAAAAGAAAAGTATGGGGGAATGGATATGACATTGTCTATTAAAAAAGGGTGTTAGATGGTGAGGATGGTGTGTCTTCTTCATGGATAGGAGGGAGAGTAATCTCGAGGGTAGTTTTGGGATTTTTGTTGAAACTGAGGCCATGTTTTTAATTGGGTTTTCTAAAATCTACCAACACAACCTCGTGTGGGCATTATTCGTAGCATTCTATATCGAAACCCTTCTGAGCACACTATTGTATGTATGTCTTTACAAAGTGGGGTTTATCAAGGAATGAATTTTTTGATGTAAATGGTTTAGCATGGGTTTGGTTAAAAATGCCTAAAGAAGGCTGCTCAATTCCCCCATAAATCAAATAGGTGTGGAGGAAAGGTAAACCAAAGGGAATAATTTCTCCTAAATTTGGATAATAAGGCTATTGTATGTTCAGATGTCCATATTCTTGTAGAGTGGAGAGAGTATTAAGTGTCAATAACTGATATTCTCTAATTAAAAGCTATTGAAATGTGGAATCAATAGACTCCTTACTAATTCTTGATGCAAGGATCACCGTACTAGTTGATGCCTCATTGGATGATGATGGGATAGTACTTTATAATGGTATTAAGACATCATTTGGTCAGAAGGTGAGGTTTCAAGATTTAAATGGATGAGGATTAGCTGTGATGTTATGGATTTTACCTTCATGTTCAAATTTAATACATCGATGCAAGGTAGAGGGGATGTAGTGCATAACACGTATCGAGGGACATCCTAACAAAATGGTGTATTGAAACTTCCCTTCTATTACATAAAATAATTTAGGTAGAACATCCATGCCTACTTGAATGTAAAGAACCACCATTCCTAATACAAGGGTGATAGTATCATTAAAAGCTCATAAAATGGTAGGAGATTGGGCTACAACTATTTTAGGTAGCTGCAGTTGTTTAAATGTATGAGAGGAAATGATGTTTATACTACCACCATTATCAATCATGACTCATTTGAATTGAGTTTCATCAATCTGGCCAGTGATAAATAGTGTTGGATCTTGGTCATCAGGCTGTAAGGGTGGTATTTCTAAATCATGAAATGTTATGGATAAGGGCTTTTGAAGTGATGCAATGAAAGCCAATAAAGGTTGGGGTTCATCAGCTTGTATCTCGATGGCCTGTAAGACTTTTATCATGGCCTCGTGGTGCTATGGAGAATTTTGGACAAGTTCATATACAAACATATTGATCAGAATATAATGAAGCTATTTTATAACATATATATGTATGAGTTATGAAGCATTATTGTTTTGTGCTTTTCCTAAAATAAAAACTTTAGGTTCAGGAGCATGTATCATTAGACTATTTGTGATAGGAGCTGGCGCTTTGGCAATAGACACTTCAGATTTTTCATGATTATGGGTCTTATGACCCTGTGCTTTGGATCACATAGCTATGTGAACTACATCTATCTAAAACAAAGGGAGATTTGTTATATTCTCAAAATCATCCATATCTAGAGAGAGATTAATACTGAGCTCTATTAAAGATTTAATCTTCTTTTACAGCTCATTCTGATACTATTATTGGGGATCAACCAACAAACTTGATTACTTTTATGTAAGCAACTAAACACGGAATTAAACCAGAATAATAAGTTACTAGAATCAGAAACAACAAAGAATAAGAGATACAAGAAACCACCCTGAAAACTTGTATTAAACTCTTCCAGAAGAAAATACAATGAAGAAAATCACACTTTCTTCTCACACCTCTCAGATGTACAGATCTCTTTCCCTCAAGATTTTTTCTCTCTCAATTACAATCAATTCCAACAACCTAGATTGATACACATATACAATAAATGTCTTGTATTGTTCTCATACACACAAGCTATGAAGATTTATCCCTATTATATAATATTAGGAAACATGAGCATGCATTCTCCACCGTTAGATATACCTCTTAATCAAGGGCTCAAAATAGTCCTACTAAAGATAGAGATGCGGACTTAAGACTAACACTTAATCTTATCATGCAAACATTCTATTCATCCATGAAAATAGACTTTTTGGACGCACAGGTAACCAACGTCGGTCCCTGCCTGTCTGCACATGACCGACGTCGATTGAACCATAACCAACACCGATAGCTCCCAATCGACCCCTGACTGACGTCGGTCGCTCCTGACCGATGTCGGCGACTGTGTAACTCTAGCAACCTGTAATTTGCTCATTTGGTGAAGCTTTTAGCTCCACAACTCAACAATCTCCCACTTGGAGATAAACAGTTACACCAGTACTTGTATAACAACATCTTCTAGCTTCTCCATCTTCAAACTCAATCTTGAAGACCAACAAAAGTTGAATGAATATTCAACTTCTCATTTGTTACCAGCTTTGTTAACATATCAGCAGGGTTCTTATCTGTATGGATCTTTTCCAGCTTCAACTCACCATCCTCCAATACCTATCTAATGAAGTGGTACCTAAGTTGTATATGTTTGGTTCTTGAATGAAAGGCTGAATTCTTAGCCAAATGAATTGCACTTTGACTATCACTGTATAGTCTGCAACTCTCTTGCTCCTTTCCCAACTCTTCCATGAACCGTGTCATCCATATCATCTCTTTGCTAGCCTCTGTGATTGCAATGTATTCTACCTCTGTAGTAGACAAGGCAACAACCTTCTGCAACTTTGAAATCCAGCTAACCGCCGTTCCACCAATAGTGAACACATATCCTGTGGTGCTTCTTCTACCATCTAAGTCACCTGCCATATCAGAATCTACATAACCATGTAGAAAAGTGTTTGACCCTCCATAGCACAAATGCCTACTGCTGGTCCCTCTCAGATATCTGAGAATCCACTAAACTGCTTTCCAGTGCTCCTTCTCTGGATTGGCCATATACTTACTGACAACTCCCACTGGTTGGGCAATATCCGGTCTAGTACATACCATTGCATACATTAAGCTCCCAACTACGGAAGCATATGGAACTTTCCTCATGTAATCTACCTCATCATGTGAATTAGGACACTGTTCTTTACTCAACTTGAAGTGTGTAGCCATAGGTGTGCTTACCGATTTTGCATCATGCATATTGAACCGTTTCAACACCTTGTTCACATAATCCTCTTGAGACAAAATCAACCTGTAATTTTTTTTCTCTCTTAATACTCATGCCAAGGATTTTCTTTGTTGCTCCCAAATCCTTCATGGCAAATGTGTGAGCTAATTTTACCTTAAGCTCAGAAATATCCTGCATGTGTGAACCTGCAACAAGCATATCATCTACATACAGCAACAAGATAATATATCTACCATTATCCAATCTCTTAAAATAAACACAATGATCAGATTGACATCTACTGAAACTATGCTCAGTCATAAACCTGTCAAATTTCAAATACCATTGTTTTGGAGCTTGCTTAAGACCATATAAGCTTTTCTTCAACTTGCACACAAGTTTCTCCTTATCTTTGACCTCAAAACCCTCCGACTGATCCATATATATTTCTTCATCCAAATCTCCATGAAGAAACGTTGTCTTAACATCAAGCTGCTCAAGATGCAAATCCTCAATAGCAACTAAAGACAATACAGTATGAATAGAAGTCATTTTTACTACAAGAGAAAAAATTTCACTAAAATCAATACCTAGTTTTTGTGCAAATCTTTTCACTACCAACCTGGCCTTATATCTCATCTGTCTATTCTCTCATTCCTTCAATCTGTAGATCCATCTATTTTTCATTATTTTCTTTCCCGCTGGCAACTCAACCAAATCCCACGTTTGGTTCTCTTTCAAGGAATCAATTTTCTCATTCATGCCTAGCTCCCACTGATTCTTGGATTCCACCTGTATTGTTTCATCAAAACTCTCTGGTTCTCCACTATCAGTGAGCAATAAGTAGAATAATGAAGGGGAATATTGAATTGGAGGTTTACTTACCCTTTGTGACCTCTTGATGGGCGTCTGAGACTCATTCACAACATGATGTCCGCCCAAATTCTCTGACAGTGACTAACCTCAGTCACCTCCAAGCCTGTAACTGACCGACATCAGTTCCACATGACCGACGTCGGTCACTGTCTGATCGACATCGGTTTCTGTATTGCCGACGTCGATTCCTGCCTGACTGACGTCAGTCTCTATGTTTTCCTATCTATGATTATTCTTTCTCGCGAGCTCATTTTGGACTGTCACCTTATCCAATTCAACATTGCTCTGCTCAGATTGATTCAACTTCTTGAGCTGATCACTATACATCACTTTCACATTAAAAACAACATCATGGCTCCTAATTATTTTGTTAGTTCCTAGATTCCAAAATTAGAATCTGAAATCTCCAGAGCCATAACTAATAAATGTGTACCTCATAGACTTAGCATCCAGCTTCTTTCTATTTTTTTATCAATGTGCACAAAAGCTTAAGAACCAAAAACTCTGAGAAATGAAAGATCTACCTTTTTACCTGTCTAAGCCTCTTCTGGAATTCCACCATCCAGAGCAGTATAAGGTCCTCTGTTAATCAGGTAAACTGTAGTGTCTACAGCTTCTGCCCAAAACTGTAAGGGCAAATCAACATGCAACCTCATACTCCGTGCATGCTCCAATATAGTTCTGCTCATCTTTTCAACAACTCCATTTTGCTGAGGTGTCCTTGAAACCATCCTTTGCCTGCGTATTCTATTCATATAAGAATACCAGTTGAACTTATAGCTGCAAAACTCACCACCATTGTCAGATCTAAGGCACTTCAATCTCATACCTGTTTCATTCTCAACGAAAACTTTCCAAATCTTAAAAGTGTCAAAAACATCAGATTTCTTCCTTATGCAATAAACCCATACCTTTCTTGTAGCATCATCAATGAAAGAAACATAATACTATGATCCTCCAATAGAAGCAACCTGAGCTGGTCCCCACACGTCTATGTGAACAAGCTCCAACTTGTGTTTCTTCTTTGTTGACCCAGTCTTAAGAAAATTCACTCTCTTCTGTTTCCCAAAAATACAGTGCTCACATAAATCTAGATCTATGCTTTCCAAATCTGAAAGCTTACCTTTTGACTTAAGAATAGTCATTTCCTTCTCACTCATGTGGCTAAGCCTCTGGTGCCACAACTTTGCATCTACATCTGAAGTAGATAATATAGAAAGAGAATTATCAGTAATACAATTACATAAATAGAGAGTACCTACTCTCTTACCTCTGGCCAATACAAGTGCACCCTTAGAAACCTTTCAAGATTCAGTTGTGAGAGTTACTGTGCAACCCTCATCCCCCAACTTTCCTGTAGAAATCAGATTTCTCTTCAGGATGGGAACATGCATGACATCTCTCAACACCCATGTGTTGTTATTCTACATTTTCAGCTGCACTTTTCCTTTGCCAACAATTTTACAAGGCTCATCATCTCCTAAATAAACTATTCCAAAATCTCCATGGACATAGTCACTGAAATATTCTCTATTTGGGGTTGCATGAAAAGAGACACCATAATCTAAAACCCAAGATTCTATATTATTATGCAAAGAGAATATAAGAGCATCTTGTGCAACAATACCTACAACTTTTGTTTCTTCTTTACCTTCATGCTGATTGTCTTCTTTAAGTTTTGACCAGCAATCTTTCCTTGCATGCCTTATCTTTCCACAATTTCAGCAGATTATCTTCCTGCCATTTCTGGATTTGGATCTACCTTTCATCTTTGACTTAGACCTTGATCTCTCTTGCTTGCTCTTATCTTTTTGCCTTCTCCTGCTTTCAAAACTTAAAGCATTTCCTGATGTTTCCTCTGTGCTTTTTCTACGAATTTCTTCATTCAAGATTACACTAACAACATCATCTACTTTTAAAATATTTGAAGTAGATGTAGTATTACTAACTGCCATTACCAAGCTATGCCAGCTTTCAGGTAAAGAGCATAAGATTAATAGATCTTTAATTTCATCATCAAAAACTATTTTGACTGAATTTAATTGATTTACAATTCCATGGAAATCATTTAGATGATTAGATACAGATCCACCTTCCTGCATTTACAAATCAAATAATTGCTTCATAAGATATACCTTATTTGAAGCTGAGGGTTTTTCATATAAATTTGCTAAAGTAGTCCTTAACTCTACCGTTGACTTTGCCTGTGATAAATTAGATATCACAGTAGATGCCAGACTCAATCTTATAGATCCAAGAGCCTTTCTATTAAGAACTTCCCATTCTTCATCTTCCATGTCTGTGGGCTTCTTTGAAACCCCACCTAACAGTAAGTATAGATTTTTTTGATACAGATAATCTTCTATCTGCATTCTCCATAATTGATAATTCTTGCCATTAAACTTCTCCATTCTCAGTTTACTTTCTTCTGCCATTGCTTCTCCCACTCAAACAGAAACCCCTGTGAGTGACTTATAATCAACAAACACTAACCAGATCTGAAACACCTGTTAGTCAACCTGAGCTCTGATACCACTTGTTAGGGATCAACCAACAAATTTGATTACTTTTATGTAAGCAACTAAACACGAAATTAAACCAGAATAATAAGTAACTAGAATCAGAAATAACAAAGAATAAGAGATACAAGAAACCACCCTGAAAACTTGTATTAAACTCTTCCAAAAGGAAATACAATGAAGAAAATCATACTTTCTTCTTACACCTCTCAGATGTATAGATCTCTTTCCCTCAAAAGTTTTCTCTCTCAATTACAATCAATTCCAACAACCTGGATTGATACACATATACAATAAATGTCTTGTACTGTTCTCATACACACAATCTATGAAGATCTATCCCTATTATATAATATTAGGAAACATGAGCATGCATTCTCCACCATTAGATATACCTCTTAATCAAGGGCTCAAAACAGTCCTACTAAAGATAGAGATGCGGACTTAAGACTAACACTTAATCTTATCATGCAAACATTCTGTTCATCCACAAAAATAGACTTTCTGGACGCATAGGTAACCGACGTTGGTCCCTGCCTGTCTGCACATGACCGACGTTGGTCGAACCATAACTGACGTCGGCAGCTCCCAGTCAACCCCTGACCGACATCAATCGCTCTTGATCGACGCCGGCGACTGTGTAACTCCAACAACCTGCAATTTGCTCATTTGATGAAGCTTTTAGCTCCACAACTCAACAACTATGAGTAGTGTATTACTTCCTAAGGTGGATGTAACCCTAGTAATTTGACTGTGGGGATGGTCATGATCTAATTGTTCTGTTAAGAGGTTGTCTTCTTCTAATAAGTTTCAAACCATGACCTTTAATACATTACAACTTTTTTGTGTCATGACCTGCTATTCGATGGTACGCACATTTCCTATTTTCTCGATACCATGCTATTTTTTAAATACAAAGGTTTACAGGCTTTACAGGTGGTAGAATGATAAGGGAGGTCTAAAGAAGATGATAAAGGATCTTAGAATAAAACCCCTTCAATAGATCTTGACTAGGCTTTTCAATCCTCTGAGGCATTGATAGGGAAGAGGTATGTGACTTCAAACCTTGACCTTTTGAATTAGTTGTTTGAATGCTCCCTAATATAGGTACTTTGTGCTTATGATAAGCCCTTATACCTAGAATACTTTGTGCTTATGATAAGCCCTTATACCTAGAACTTGTGGATAATAAGGGTTGAAAGGGTTATGTATTGGCATTATCATGGTGGGAAGATCCTGTTGTGATGATACATGTGATTTAGTGGAGGATTCTATGATGGTAGCTTTTAGTCTTGTTGATGGATGGGGTCCTAATAATAGATGTTCTTATTTGAATAGGTGGTAGCGATGCCTTTCCTTTTCAAATTTGTTTAGGGGTAGTGGGGATATCCTCTTTAGGGAGTTCAATCCTAATGGGAGTACGTTGCAAATATTTTCCCCTTGGGGGCCCAAGGTTTTTATTTTTGACATATATGGCTTTTCCCTTTATTTATTTAAGATTTAGTGCCTCTTGAGTAATGGAGGGAACTGGTTTTGAGCTAGTTTAAGGTAACGTAATAGTTTCCTCATGGGGTAATAAGCTAGAGAGAACATGTATGCTAGATGCAGGTATTGAAATGATGCAAGGAATGACATGTTTATCTTGTAGAATGTCTAAGCAAACCTTTTCTTCTATAGTCTTTTCCACTTTCAGTTCTTGAGTGCTTTTAGATATGATTTCCTCGAGTGGATCTCAAATAATGGGATTGAAAAAACTTGAGGAAGTTTTCAGAATGTCTTCACTTAGTTTGGATTATTCAAAAGTGTCTCTTATAAGGAGATTTGGGATAGGAGTACTATTAACTTCTTTAGGTAGAATCTAGTCATAGATTATATTAATTACATGAGTCTTGTGTCCTGAGGTGGATCCTAAATTAGCTTGCACAAAATTTAATGTGGAAGCATGATTAAGGAATGACTGCCTAAAGATGTCTATAGATTGGTTAGGGGGTGTGTTAGGGTTATCTAGTTGTAACCCCCATTAATCTATAAGATTTTGTACCAAACCTTTGAAATAACGACATCTACTGATGTCATGGTCTATTACACAGTGAAAGTTACAAAAGTCATTTCCCCTAAACTAACTAGGTTTAGGGTGAGAATCATCAAGAGGTCTTACTAGAGGAAGCTCGATGAGAGATGCCTTTAAGAGCTTATCTAAAATAGACACGTAGGATTCTCCTAAAGGTGTATATTATCATGAGGGAAAGCATGTCAATGGTTTCTGAGATTCTACCTAAGAAGTAGAGGGCTTAGATTGGCTTTTTGTTTGTGGTGGTGCTGATTTTACAACTACAACATTAGCAACCCCTTTAGTCTTATTATTGTTGTTGTTAGTCCCTCTAGAGGGATCAAGTTTGAAGTTTTTATTCTATAATTTAACTTTCCCTTCTTTTAGGGCTCTAATTTCTAATTTATGAGCCATTGAAAAGGCCTCATCAAAGGTCTTGAAAGATTGTACCCGTAATGTCAACGATATATGTTTAGCACATGCTCTTGTGAATAATTCAATTAGCTCAACTTGTGGAAGGGAAATGGTGAGTTGATTTATGAGACTCCTCTATTTAGCCACAAATTCAGTGACAAATTCATCATCAAACTATCAGATGGCATAGAGTCAATGATAGTGAATTTTCTTGCAATATTGATAGAAAAGTGCTCCAAGAAATTTTGAGCTAGTTACCCAAAGGAGAATAGGGAATGTTGTGGAATTGAGTTATACTAATCTAGGACAGGTCCAACTAGTGACATAGGAAAGGTCATAAGAAGAAGCACATCATCGTGTGCTATAAGGGAGAAAATGTGTCTAAATCTCAAAGGTGTTGTTGAGGATCCTCCTTATTTTGAAACTTCATAAACTTTAGAAGTTTCTACTATGGAGGATAAGGTCTAATAGGAACAACTAGATTAATAGGCTCATTACAAATTTGCTCATAGGTGAGCATGTTCTTCTGCCCAAAGGCAGAGGCTTCCAAATTGGTCATCTTGTTCATAAGGATGCTCATAAGGTTTGGTTGGGCATTGTATTGAGGGATAGCTACCAAAACATTTTGTTGTGAGAGTTGATATGTAAGAAGTTGAGTGGAAAAAGCTTGGGATAAAGGATAACATACTGATGTCGTTATGATCGGTTGAGAGGCCACCACCTACTATGGGGCTTGTAAGGGGATATAAGTAGACCCAATAACTTGCATAAGTGTTATATTTTAGGTGGTCAAGGGGATATACTATTGAGGTGGTTGACTTATAGGGGCTTATTGTAATGGTTGAGTTTGGGTACTTAAAGGTACACTAATTTGGATAGGTGGAAGGGTTGTTGGGACTAAGATGACTAGGTTTTGAAGTGTTATAGTGATAGGCTAAGTAGTTGTAGACTGAGGCATGGTGACATTCTGAGTTTGGGTAGTAGTTGGGGATAGAGCACTAGATGTCACCAAAGGTAGATTGCCTAAAGGTTGCGTAGTAGTAGTGTCAGAATTAGTCAGAGGAGGATTGTTATAGGAAGACACCATAGTAGTGGTAAACCCTTAACCTTCCTTTAAAGGCATGCCATATAGGTTCCTAGAAAACTATGTATGGGGAAAAAGTGGGATGCATATAGCTTGGGAGCTGAGATAATGGTTAAGTACGATGGGGTTGTTATCTAGTATAGTGGCAAATTCAAGTTCACCCTGGGTATAATATTGAGGAATATCTTCCCCCATGAACTCGGGGGAAGTAGGTGAACTAGGAAAATTCTCCATGGATGAGGACAAAGCTGGGGGTTCAATTTTTTTTTGGGATTGTTGTCACATCAAAACTATGTAGCGATAAAGGAAAAAGCAAAAAATAAAAACAAAAAGCAAACCAAAGTTCTTTTTGATTATCTCGTATTGAGTGAAGATGAAAATACACACATGCTAAAGATGTACTAAAAAAAATTTACTTTTCAACTTTAAAGTGTTTTAAAAGAAAAGAAAAGGTCATTGAGGGTCCTAAGAAGTGACAATCTAAGGATAGTTTCAGGGTTATTTACGCTCAAAGAGATTTATGTACTAGAATCAATACTTGGCCTGATATTGGGGCCTACCCCCTCACTTCACACACTACAGCGTAAGGGTGTCGAGTTCTTAGCCAGTATATATCAAAAAACCAGGGTTTATACTCAGTTAGAGTATTAAGTTGGTTATCCCCTTGGTGGTGAAATCCAAGTGAGATAGCCGGTGATAAGGTTATAGCTAGGTGATGAAATCCCAGTCAGTTCCCTTCTGTCAATGTTTGATAAGTTTGTTATGCAAGTGGTTTGGTATGTGTGTGAGACAAGTGATGGCTACGATAAATTTAACTGTATAGATTATTCTATATGAATTACCTAAGCAAGCAAAAATGGATGCAGATTTATTTTAACCTTTCGAAAGGAAATAAAATAATTTTGGATTTTCTTTGAATGAATACAACAAACAAAAGAAAGGGGAGAGAAAGATAAATTTATAATGAATTTTAATAAGAAAAGTGAGACCTTAGGGGTCCCACCGAGTGTGCTTGAATATTATAGTAGTTTTTCATTTTTTTAAAATTTAATATTAATTACTAAAAACTCAAATGAAAATCAAGGTTTATGGTGATTACTTGTGGATTAGGAGATATTGCGTACTATTTTGAATCCAATGATAGTGAGATCTTCTTTTTGGTTGGGAAGAATAACCTACACACATGTAAACACTTGGACAAAAATAGATTAATAGATAATTGGGTGAGTTGCTTAGTCAAAGACCAGTCTTGAGAAGTTGTGAGCTTCCTCAAATGGATGTCAGCTCACTTTGATACACAATTAAGTGGATAAACATCATATGAAATAACAATAGATTAAAAAAATATGATAACAATGATAATTAAGATTCAATCCTCATTTAAGTTTTCAATATAAGAATAATATTCATCCCAGTAAGCCGTGGTAGTATTGACATCATCCTGTATGACATTTAATTGGTCTTCAATGGTTTTAAGAGAAGGATAATAAACAATAGCACAGAGAGCTAGCTAGAAATTTATGTCACTCTAATCAGCAAATAAGGGTTGGGATGCTATAAGGAGATATGTGATATTGATTGTCATTTACTATGCTTGGTAGAGTCATCTAGATACAAAGGCCATATTCAAAATGATAGAAAATCTGTAAGGATTATAGACAAGGATCTAAGATTAAGGTCTTGGGTTTTAAAAATTAAACACAGTGGATCGATGCTGATTCTGAGGATGGGTGTTGATTCAGAATGAATTGGCATTGATTCTCTCTATATTTGAGTTTAATTAAAAATTGAGAACATATTGGATAATAGAGATAAAGAAAAGGATACAGAGGAATGTAAATGGTATTCTAGAGATTATACAAGTAAATAACAATAGAATAATTGATAGAAAATAAAAGAAATTTATGACGACTTACCTTGGACGTGATTGTAAACATAATAAAATTATTCTCCACAAACGCAGGCAGCCTTTTGGGCTCGTGACAGAGTACATAGATTGAATGCAATAAAATTCTAACAGTGTCATTAAGGATGTCTTTAATTCTCCAAGAAATCTAACAGTAACTCAAGGTTCTGAGGTTCTAGGTCCTGAATGCAAAGGTTGGTTGGGTACTTATGGATTGACGCCCATTTAGAGAATCGACACCGATCGTGGGTGAATCGACGTCGATTCACCCAAATTGGTAGCTTTGTTTCAACTATGGGTAAAATTGACTTTGATACGCGTGGAGTTGTTGGTAACGAAACTATATGGGGGTAAAGTGGTTAGGGGGTAGATTCCTTAGGTTATTAATGGATTTAAGAGGTTAGGGAGGGTAGAAAGGTAATAGTAAAGGCAAGTTACCGGGTTATCAATGGTAAATATATTAAACCTTAGGATATGAATTATTAAATAAAATAAGGGCCTACAACACCTAATTAATTATATATAAGGTATGAAATTATATTGTCTACAAGTGTTTTACAATGCCTTCTCAAACATGGGTAAAATATAAACACTCAATTCCCATCACCGTCATGTCAAAATTGTAAGTCTAAATGACTTCCTGTAATAATGCACAAATTAGACCAAAACCACTAAAATGCTCTAATTTATCTGCACATGTTACATGTAATTCTTGATTTGCATCGATATGTCCATAATTGGAGCATTATCATGTACTTAATCATTATCTTCTTCTATTTCATCTCCAATCAAATTGTGACGTAATATATTGACATTTTTTACCAATAGCGCATGACAACTAATCAAATTGTAAGAATTACAAAAAAGCATGATCAGATTCACCTAACTAATTAAATCTAATTAAATGCTTAAGTGGAAAATTCATATCAAATTAGTTAATATCTAATTTTGAAAATGAAAATTCAACAAATATCTAGAAATGTGACATCATCATGACATAAGCGATCACAAAGTTAAAAATGCAAGCCATGCTTAATCAATGCAACAAATATCTAATTTGTGCAAGCCATACCTATTAATTGCTCCATTCTTTCAAATATTAATTGCAACATTAATTACATTTGATCTCCAAAGTTGAATCAATTTTGGACCACATGTCTTAATCGTGAGATGGATGGTACATATAATTTCAACCAAGCTATAACTATAAGGGCCTCCATGAACAATTATCAAGCCTTTATGTACAAATAATTAATGCCAAATTATTGTTAATAAGCTTTACCATTCTTCATCCTATTTAATCAAAGCCATTGGTGGACAAGGGGAGATGTCGTTGGAATAAACACACACATTGACACAGACTCTTATATCCACAAACCGAGCATAAGCATTTATAAAACAATTGTTGTAAGGAGTTTTCAAGGACGCTGAATGTTTTGTTCATCTTCTTGTATTGATTTTTTTGTTTAATGATTCTAGCTCACTCTAGGGAGCAAGCATAAAGTGTTAGATCTAGAATTCATTTTGGATATGATTCTACAAATGTTGTATTAACTCTCTCTATAATCTTGTTCTAAAGTTGGAAGTACAATTACAATTATTCTCCTCCATTGGTTATATGTGATATGACAAGGGAATTAAATATATTAGTTGCCTTTGATGAAGTGGTACATTCAATTATGAATATTGAAACAAAGAATTTACAGTTTTTTATTTTTTATGAAGAGGTTACACAAGAAATAATTAATCGTGTTTTAGGATATGAATTCATGTTTACAATATCAATCAAGATATAAAATTACAATGGGGGAATCAAATTAAATATGTAATTTTCGATGTAGAAAACCTTTAACAAAATCTCCATACAAGTTGAAATGATGTTTCACTTGTTTTTTTTTACAATTGATTTGATCATGTACATATTTATTTTAAAACTGCATATTATGTGCCAAATTATTGTGATTACAATGTCTAGCAAGGACTTTTTTAATTTTGTTTATTTTCATATATAATTTAGAATTTAATTATATCGTAAAATACCATTTTGATGTTTGTATGTCAAAAAATTGTATGGATAATTGACTTTATTGGTTGTGATTAATGATCATGAAAAAAATAGTTTTTTGTTTGGTTATAGTTTGATAATATATTAAATTTACATTTCGTTTTAATTTTATTTTAATATGTTTTTAAAAATTATAACATTATCAATATTTTGCTTGTTTATTTACATTTTATTGAACGTAACATTCCATTTAATGACATTTCTAAAATTTTATATAATGATTGTGTTTTTATGTAATGATATAAATATTTGATATAAATCTAACATACATTTTATTGGTGTAAAAAATAGATTAAACTTACAGATGTTTAGTTTACATAGGGGACCAAAAACACGTTAATATTTCATAAGAAATAAAGAGCATCTTAAAGAAAACTAAAGGTGTCAATACCAACTCAAAAAAGATATTATCGATAAACATAGAAGCGAAAAAAAATTTGTTCAAGTACCCAATTACATTTTTCTATTGTAAATGAAATAATACTTCTTACAAATCAATGTATATGTGGGTCTTTAATTAATATTAACATATTCCTTACAACCAAATAAATGGCATATTCAAAATTATACTTGTCGGGCTTTTGAGGTGACTATTGTAATTGGTTGTATCTCCGTGGTCCTGGGCTCTTAGAAAGTCACCACATGGCAGCTTCTCGAGGCCTCGAGGTCACGAGACTCTTAGCCCATTCTAGAGTCTCCTAAGTCTTTGTAGTCTCAGGCTCTCAAGAAGCCACCGCCTGGTGTCTTATTGGGTCATTGAGGCCATGGGACTATTAAACGATTAGATCGAGTCTATGTGGTCTCGGGCTTCTGGGAACTCGCCATGTGGCAACATCTCAAACCCTTGGGGCCACATGACTATTAGACTATTAAACTTTGTTCAATTCCTCACTGGTCCAAGTTACTAGGATCGTGTCACATGGCATGATCTCAGGGACTCGAAAGTTTGACTCCTTTGTATTGGCCTCTCTGACCTCTAACCTCTACGATTGTGCCATGTGATAAGATCTTGGGAACTCAGAGCTTAGAGAGTCCAATGCAAAAGAGTCAATCTCCCAAGATGGGACGATCTCAAGAGTTCAGAGCTCATAAATCCCAACACGAAATCGTCAAACTCTCAAAATCCCTGAGCCCTCGAGATCCTACCACGTGACATGATCTCAGAGGTTGGAGGTTGGAAAAGCCAACACAAAGTAGAAGAGAAAAAATGTTCAAGTACCTAATTGCATTTTTCTATTACAAATGACATAATACTTCTTACAGATTAATATGTATGTGGTTTTTCAATTAATATTAACCTATTCCTTGCAACCACATAAATGGCATGTTCAAAATTGTAATCACCCCTCCTCTGAGCTAACTATTGTAATCATTTTTGTCTCTATGGTCCTGAGAAGTCACCATGTGGCAGCTTCTCGAGCCCCCAAAGTCATGGGACTATTAGCCCATTCTGTAGTCTCTTGAGACTCCGTAGTCCCAAGGTCTCGAGAAGTCACCACGTGGCATTTCCCTGGGCCCTCGGGACCATAGGGCTATTAAACCATTAGATCGAGTCTCTATGGTCCCGAGCTCCAAGGAACTTGCCACATGACAACTTCTCTGGCCCTTGGGGTCATAGGACTATTAGACTATTAAACTTTGTTCAATTATTTGTTGGGTCAAGTTATTGGGATCATGCCATGTGACATAATCTCAGAGACTCAGGGTCCTTGGGAGTTAGGCTCCTTTGCATTGGCCTCTCTAGCCTCCAACCTCTACGATCGTGCTATGTGGCATGATTTCATTTCGAGGGCTCAGAGGTTAGAGAGCCCAATGCGCAAGAGCCAAACTCTTGAGATCCCCGAATCCTAGAGATTGTGCCCGATCTTAGAGGTTGGAGAAGCCAATGTAGAGTAGAAGAGGAAAAAAAATGTTCAAGTACCCAATTACATTTTTCTATTACAAATGAAGTAATACTTATTATAAATCAATATGTATGTGGTTCTTCATTTAATATTAACATATTCCTTGCAACCACATAAATGACATGTTCATAATTGTAATTGTTGGGTGTATGAGCAAACTATTGTAATTGGTTTTGTCTTTGTGGTCTTGGGCTCTTAAGAAGTTGTTGTGTGGTCAGCTTCTAGGGCCCCCAGGGTCAAGGGATTATTAGCCTATTTTGTGAGACTACGTAGTGCTAGGCTCCCAAAAAATCATCATGCAGCGTCTTCTCGGGCCCTTGGGACTACTATTAAACCATTAGACTATGTCTTCATGGACCTGGGCTTCCTGAAACTTGCCACATGGCAACTTCTCGGGCCCTTGAGACCACAAGACTATTAGACCATTAAACTTTGTTCAATTTCTCATCAGGCAGGTTAGCGAGATCCTACCACATGGCATGATCTTGAGGACTCAGGGTCCTCGGGAGTTTGGCTTCTCTAGGTTGGCCTTTTCGACCTCCAACCTTCACAATCCTGCCACGTGGCACGATCTCAGAGGTTGGATATTGGAGAAGCCAATGTAGAGTAGAAAAGCAAAAAATGTTCAAGTACCCAATTACATTTTTCTATTGCAAATGAAGTAATACTTCTTACAAATCAATACGTATGTGGTTCTTCAATTAATATTAAACCATTACTTGCAATCACATAAATAACATGTTCAGAATTATAATTGCCGAGCCTCTGAGCTAACTGTTGTAATTGATCTATTAGACCATTAGACCGAGTCTTCGTGGTCCCGGGCTTCCGAGAACTTGCCATGTGACAACTTCTTGGGCCCTTGGGGTCACAAGACTATTAGACCATTAAACTTATCGATCCAAACATCAAGAGATTCATCACAAAATTGGCCAAGGCATGAAGGATTCTGACCTCTGCAATTGTGCCACATGGCACAATCTCGGGAGGTCAGGGGTTTGGGAGGCTAGTGCAGAGGAGCCAAACTCTTGAGCATGTCGAGTCTCCAAATTGTGCCACACGACATGATCTTATGGAATCAGGGTCTTTAGGAGTTTGACATGACACTTAGAGCTCTTGCGTTCAATCTTGGCTCTGCTTGCAAAAAGCAAATGCCTCAGGGGCTCAGAGGTTAAAGAAGCCATCCACGTTGCAGTGCCTTGTCAAACTAGGTTAATGGTCTAGGAACATAGAACGATGCCACGTGGCATCACCATGCTGCGCTGGGCTTCTGAGCTAACTGTTGTAATCGATTTTGTCTCCATGGTCCCGACTCCCAAAAGTCACCACATGGCGGCGTCTTGGGCCTCTGAGGTCACGGGACTATTAGCTCATTCTTGAGTTCCCTGAGTCTCCATGGTCCTAGGGTCCTACAAAGTCACCATGTGGCATCTTCCCAGGCCCTCGCAATTGCAAGACTATTAAACTATTACACCGAGTCTTCATGGTCAAGGGCTATTAAGAAGTCACTCTACGTGGCAACTTCGCGGGCCCTCGGGGCCATGTGACTATTAAACCATTAAACTTTGTTCAATTCCTCGCTGGCCCAGTGATTGGGTTCTTGCCACATGACATGAAATTGAGGACTCGAGGTCTTTAAGAGTTTACCTTTTTTGCGTTGGCCTACCTGACATTTGACCTTCGAGATTGTGCCATGTGGCAAGATTTCTGGAGCTCGAAAAGCCCAACGTAAAAAACCCAGAGTCCAAGATCCCCCATTCCCCTCGTGCCACCTACACACCCTACTTGAACTCACGAGTAAAAGCACTTCACATGGCACAATCTCCGGAGCTCGAAAAGCCCAACCCAGAAAAACCAGAGTCCAAGATCCCCCATTCCCCGGATCGTGCCACCTACACACCCTGCTTAAACTCACGAGTAAAAGCACTTCACAACTCGAGACTTTCACAACTTGGAGCAGGTCCTGCACTCGTTAATGAGCATAAAAACAATTGCTTATCATTTGACGTCAAACATTGGATGCTTCTATTGACGGGTCAATGTCTCGATTCAGCTGAATGTGTGTTACACTCTGTGAACAGAGGTCGAAGGTTCGAATCCCAGGTTCCTTAAATATCATTCTATGGTTAGTACGATCAGAATTTTCACACGCGTCTTCTCAAATTTCTTAGGGTTTTTACAAGCATTTTTTCTTCAATTAGAAGTGGAAGGATCTTGGTATAGTATGATTTGAAACTCTTTTATTCTTTCCCGACAACCCTTTAAATATTTAATTGATGCGCTCTCTATTAAAATTAATTCTAGCTTACTCCACGAATCAGTCAATGCAGCGAAATATTGATTTTGAAGGTTTTGGATTGCTTTTCTTTGACCCGGACATTACCCTACGAAAAAATGATGTATTGGGTTTTGAATTGGCTTTCTTTGGTTTGAAGAATACCCTAACATAAAATGGGTATTTTAAAAATTGCCCTATTTTAAAAATTGCCCTTGACAAGATGGTTGTCTTGAAGAGTGCACAGATCTGCTGAAAGTCTAGGTTTTGAGTGTTGACAATTTTCGCTTAGTTACGGTTAAGCCAGAAATGACAGAAAACTGATGTTTGGAGAGTTGTTGAAAGCCATTGTCTTGGAGAGTGCATAAATCTGGTTAAGCTATTTTGTTAGGGTATTGACAAATTTGGCATAGTCAGGACAAAAGCTTGAATAGCTTCTCTCTAGTTCATCCAGAAACCTTCCACAATTTTGGCTTGGTCAGGATTTAGGTAGATGCGACAGAAATTTGATGCTCTGGGGAGGTGTTGAAGGCCATTGTCTTTTAGAGTGCATAAATCTGGTTAAAATCTAGTGATAGGGTATTGATATATAGGTTTGGTTTGGGGTTAAGCCAAAGATGGCAGAAATTTGGTGCTCTGGAGAGGTTTTGAAGGTCATTTTCCCTTTAATGAATGGAACAGACCTGGCTTCGTGCATGTGTGTATGTAGGCAGTGGAGAGACGTAGCCAAAGAGGACTATTTTTGGAAAGCTTTGTGTGCCAAAAGATGGCCTTCTCTTTGCAAAGACAAGAGGCCACCTCCAGTTGGTTCATCTAGGGGTTACCACAAGCTTTACACGAGCCTCTGCAAAAGAGATCGTCGTTCCCTCCCAGCACCTAGATTGAGTTTTGATGATATTGAATTCTATGTTGACATATGGCTGGGTGATTGGTCGGTGTATTCTGATGTAATCCCCGGATCGGTGCTTCGATCAGGAATTGTCAACCCCCCTGCTGGTATTTGTGATATCATGAAGGACCATCTGAAGAGCCTTTCTTGCAAGATGACAATTCCTGTGAGTCCGAGGTTCAAAGTTGTGTTCAGCAGTGAGAACGTTCATGTTTCCCTGCTTGTTGGCCGAAGAGATGAAGATAAAATTGCTTGCATTATTGACAAGTGTGGGTTTGATTATGTTGATGGACCGGCATACAGGGCACTTGCATTTGATTATTTGCGATTCTCTCCTAAGTATCCCTTTGTGTCAGAGATCAGAGCCTGGATGGCATTGTTGCTGGTGGATTCTCAGGATGGCAGTATGGATGTGTTTGGCATTGAAGTGGACTTTTGCGATGCGGCGAATTCAGACAATGAAGTGCTATGGCTTTTGGACATGCTGGATTGGAAATGAATATAAGGCTTGAAACTCTCCTCAAATGTGAGGTGAGATCAAATAGTAATTTTCCAAATGCATTGGAGTAGGTATGGTGATTTTGGATAGTCTTTTGTGAGGTAGCTCAATAAGATTTGCAAGATAATTTAGTAATTGTACATTGCTCAGCCAAAGTATTTGCTAACTTAAAAATCTTGTAATGAATTGTTCTTATGGTGCCTGTTGATAACTAAGCAAGTGCCATAAATCCCTTGCCTATACACAAATGTTATAAGAAGTGTCTTCATCTTAGAAGGTTTATCACTTAAAAGGGATAAAGTCTCTGTAAATATGTTTGCAATCTCTCTGTCTTTCTCTCTCTCTATGTGCCAGGAATATCTCTGCCTCTATTCTGCTTGAAGTTTATGCATCTAGAGGTTATTTCATAATTTCCACAGTGGATTCCCATGGTTGTCAACATGTGCGTTTGAATGAATGTAGGAAGCTTTGTAGTGTTGATTCATATTGACTATGCTGGTTATGAGTTTATGTCTTGGATGAATGTAATCCTGATGGTATATCTTATTGAAGCAATTAGTATATTTCTAGCTCTTTGTTTTTGAGGTTGACCTGTAATGCATTTGTGGTACATGCCCCTCGGTGATTGCCAGTTCATATTTTAAACTGATCTAGAGAAGATGCATGTCATGTCCATCATGAATTGTACTCAGATGTCTAACAATAGACATATTCATTTTTTTTTCAGACCAATTTCTTTGGACTTACTTTAACAGTTCTCAAGCTAAGAAATATAATGTGTATATTATTGTGTCAGACAATGATTTTGTTCTGACGTTCAGCATACTTACCAGTTTTGGCAAGTTTGGTAGTTTGGGAGGGTTCTTGGGTGTTTGGGTTTTTTGAAATAGTTCGAGAAAGTTTGTAAAAGAAAGTCCGGAAAATAGGAGAATATAATAATATATTAAAATATATGTATTACTAATTATCACCACAAAATTTAAAAGTATACAACAAGATATTGACACGAAATTAATAAATTGTGATATATATTGTGTATTGTTCATGAGTTCATAAGTACCTTCTTTTTCCGTTTTTCTGTAGGTTGAATTTTTGTTTTTATTAATAAAATGAATGGGTTCTTGGTTTTATCTGGACATGTTTGACAGACTTGAAGTTTGTTGTTTGCTTGGCTGAATGTTGTAACTATGACATGTAGAGTGTCAGTCATGTACCTTCACTGCTTCGGTTTTTGTTGACTTTATAGTTTATTCTGACAAAATTTACTTGTGGATTCAAGATGGAAGCTCTTTTGTTTCTCATGATATGGATATAATTGTTAACTTTCAGGTTTAGAATTTATTGTTGGTCTTGTAAGGCTGTCATTTTGCATTAGTCATCTGAAATACTGGAAACAACTCAAGTACAGTGGTTTGAACTTTGACCTTACAAATGGCTCAGATTGAATGCCAAAACTATATAAATATAGCTATTGCTTTGACATTTATTACATGTCCATCAGCCATAGTATTGCAGAAACAGGCATTGGCCGTAGAGCTGTGGAGCCATGGAGAAGAAATACTCCCACTTATATTTCAAATAATTTTTGAACCTTTGTATTGCTTGACAATGTGAGTAGTCCAAGCCTCTGCAATGCGAGGATTAATTTTTTCAGTGGCCCACTGTTTTCAGCAGGGAGCCCCAGTTTGGTTAAACATTTCTCGCCCATACATTTATTTTAAGTTTTGAATATATGTAGCTTACAAGGTCTGAGTTATTTGTTAGTTAATGTAGCATTCTTGGCCATTTGGTTAAGCCAATTAAAATACTGCAACGGTTCTCTCTTTGAAGCAAAGCAATCAGTATTTGTGTGATATTATGCACCAAACTTTCTAGAAGATAACCCATTTTGAGAGCGCCCGATGCAATGTGAGTAGTGAAGACACCTTTTAAGTTTTTAAGTCAACCACAGTGTATTATCACTTCTACATGTATAATTTGGGAGGACTCCAAATTTGATCACCCACAAATAGCATCGCTTGTGTGCTAATCTGCATTTCCAGAGTGTGCGATTCTCCTATTGTCTTATAAACGGTATTTGGCTACTACCAGCTGTTTTTAAACATGTACATCAAAATCAAAATATTTTTTTCAGAAATCTGTTCACTATATTTCGATAAGTAGTCTACTAGTTGATTCAGGGTCATGTAGATAGTTTTCTTGGCAACAATTTTCATCCTTCAGGAGATAGTTTTAAATTACTGTTTTTATTAACGATGCAGCGGGTTTTTGACATAGATAGAGAGGTAAGCACAGATAGGGTTATTTTGTGGTGGTGGTGGTGGGGGGTGTGTGTGTGTGTGTCAGAAAGATATCAGAGGCAGTTTGTAAACTTTCACATTAATCTGCCTGCTGGTGTCTGAGGCATTTAGTATTAAAGTGAAAGCCTGTTGTGTATGTAGACAAATCGGTACTTGCATGACATTTGAGGGAATTAAAATGTGACAGCCTCAGATCTGGAAATACAGAGCACCTCATTCAAACCATTTAGTCTAAAATAAGAAATCCTTTGTATATGTAGGTAGATTGGTTTACAAAAGAAATGTCTGAAAATCTAGGATGCCTGGGTTCAAACTAGAAATACACGTTGAATCTGTGGGAAAAGGTGTTTTCCATTTTGTAGTGTTGCTATTTTCCTTCTCAAATGTTGATTTTGTTAGAAGCTGCTGATCTTGTTATTCTATCTGAGAAGGACTATATTCATCATCACAGTGAATTTCATGACTACAGCTCATCAGATAATTTTAGATGTTTCTAAGGATATCAGCGATATCAGCAAAGTGGTGGTGACAAATTGCTTTCTTGGCTGGAGCTAATATTTAATCTCCAATTGGGATGGCATATAAATGCCAGTTGATAAGAGTATGGCTGCAACAATTTAGTAAGAAGGAAACTTTGACTCGAGGATTGTATTAGGAGTTGCTGGTTTCTGGTATCATTGATTCTCACTTGCATACATTGTGTTTATTTTAATTTATTAATAGATTGATTTAAATCTTGCGCTGGCTTATCATAAGATGATTACCTGTTTATAAGATTTTTATTTATCATTCCACCATCTCATATGAGTTCATTCTTATATTAACTTTATATTTGATCCTTGACTTCTCTCAAGAACAGCTAACTCACCTTTTGAGAGTTATATACCTTCATTGTTCAGTCTGTTAAACGAGTCTCAATTCAGTTATCTAACCTGTATTTCATTTTTTTGGTCTGTGCTTAAACTGTTACTGTAAGTATTTGTTTGAAAGACAATAGTCATCACATTGTCTTATCACTTCAGAACTTAAGTGCCATGTTCTTATCAGATGGTCCTTATGTATGCATTAAAATATGCTCGCCCCGCTAATTACACTAATTCCTGCTAATTTGGGCCTGATTACTCATATTTCCTAGTCATACTAACCCTTGGCCCAATTCCCATACCCATTGTTATATCTCATATAACCTTTACCTCATCCTAAAACTAATTAATTGTCTCATTAAACCCTAATAGACCCTATTACCTATTAACCCACCTCTTAAGCCCACTAGCCAATTTTAAATTCCAAAATAATCTACCTACCCACCCACCACCCTACACTAGCCTTCCCTAAACCCCAAAAACCTATGGGGAGATTCCTAGAATTGGAGGATTTTAGAAATCTCTCCAATTTAGCCCCCTTTCTCTAGAATTCTCTTATTCTAGAGATTTCCATGGAATCTAGAATTCTCTTATTCTAGAGAAATTCCATGGAAATTCCTCAACCATAGATCTTGATGGACTAAATTTAAATTTAGACCATAGATCTTCCCCCCCCCCCCCGATATGCCTATAAAACCAAACCACCTCTCCATGCTCAAGACTAATGAATGAATGCATGAACAAGTGAATCCCAAACAAGCCATTAGCACTCTCATCAAGTCTTTCAAGCGCTCACAAAGCCATTCTCGATATCCAAACTCTTTTCGAAGCCATTGCCAAGCATCTTCAAGCAATCCGACAAATCAAGTTTTCAAAGCCTCAATCACACAAGATCGAATCTTGGAATGGAGCTATGAGAAGGTAGAAGTGATGGTAAGCAAGCTCTATCAATTCTGATTTACTTTCTCTATCCTTTCCTATTGGTGTCATTGATTTTGGGTGCATATTGCTATTTGTCAATATTTTGAAGAAATCCCAAATTGTTGCACACCTTATACATTTCCCTCTTAAGTATCGCTACAGTATTTTACTATGCAAGTCACCAATTGTCTTCTCATTGTTTCAAATTTATACGATATCTTATCCATTTTACTAGGCATTTTATTATTTTACATAAAAAGAGGTTTGATTAAGACAAACTATCCTACAATAGAATTTACAAAATTTGAGTCTTACACAACGAGTGGAGGTGAATTCAGGGGTGCATTTTGTGTAATAAATAGGCGGCAAATATGTCCCAAATGTGTGCTGGAAAATGTCTTTTTATTCTCCTTGACGATTATTGTTTTCCTTTATACACGCGCCTATAAAATACGTCATAATTTCCAGTCAGTAGCCACTTAAGGTTGTCAACAGGGGAATTTGGAGTAATTTGGCAAGCTTTTGAATGTTCATGTAAAGCAATTACTGTGCAACTACCCGACAAATTTA
Organism: Torreya grandis; assembly: GCA_037957365.1. Taxonomy (NCBI): domain Eukaryota; kingdom Viridiplantae; phylum Streptophyta; class Pinopsida; order Cupressales; family Taxaceae; genus Torreya; species Torreya grandis. Next base: position 1,382,130 of record JARHVA010003496.1, on the reverse strand, counting down.
TCGCTACTTTATTAAAAAAAAAATGAATTCATAAAATAAATTTAAATAACATGTTAAACAGTAAAACACTGATAAATGACATCCATTCGGCATAGAAGTAATAAAAATAGCACATTCTGTCTACGCGGTTTCCCTCACTATTTCTCGTCTCTGGAACTCAGAAGTGGGGTCTGGGGGCGGAAACACCCCTTGCTGGGCCCCGAGGCAGCGCCCTAGGCACGCTCCCTATTGTGGTATAGGGTGGGATCGAGCGGCGGAACACCCAAAGCCGGGCACAATTTCCTTCTTCCACGACCTTCAAATTCCTTTTTTTTGCAAGAATTTTCTTTCGAGTACAAAGTACAAACTAAGCGAGCCTAGAGTACAAACTTTATCACAACGTTTTCAATAAAAAAACTTCTTTTTCTGCAGGTTGTTATTATGCAGCAATTGTCAAGTTTTCCAAATTATTTTTTTGATAAAAATGGTTTTTTTGTCACGGGACTGTTTTCTTCCCTGAGATGAGTTGACACAGGACACTCGCAAGTAACCTACGATGACTCGGCTTGCGAGTCAGAGCGTGATAAATTTTTTTCAAAACAAACAATGATTAATTGCGAGTACCCAGTGTGTTTTGCCGAGTTTTAATCATAGTTACCAGATCCGGCCGCATCCCGACCAAATCCGGAAATATCTGGATTTTTTTCAGCTTCCGGATTTATCGATCTGGTTTGGTCCTTTTATCATATTAAAAAAAAAGAACCCAAAAAAACCTCCAAAGAAAACGTTGTAAACTTCGACGAATCTGTAAAAAGAGATGAAAACCCTAAAACACGTTATATAAACCAATTCATTGTCACAGGATTCGCTGAACTTTTAGTTAAAAGCTCTGGGTTTGCCGAATGTAATACCTTGAACCAAAAAATCGATAAAATTTGTCCTGTTCGGCGAATTAATTGTGTTGGTGCAGCGGAATATTGCCTTGCAGAATACCTACAAAAATCTGCAGAATTCGTGATTTGCAGTCAGTTTCGGGGAGGAATGCTATCGTGACTGCTGCCTTGGAGTGGAGTCGTGGACTGCTGCTGTTGGCGGGCGCTGGGAGTTGGAGTTGTGGGCCGAGCGGAAGTGAGCGGGAGAGAGGCCAGGCAAGTTAGGTTTTTATTTTTTATTTTTTTTGACTTTGTTTTATATAAATTTTTAATTTATTTTATTTTTTTAATTTGTTTTTATTTAATTTATTTTTATTTATTAAAATCATGATTAATTAGTTTGATTTTACTTTTTATTTTATTTTTAGTTTTATTTATTTATAATTAATTATTAATTGTAATTTTTCATTTATTTTTAATTATATGTAATTTATAAATTTTTTTTTTTTTAATTTTAAAATCTTTCAATTTTTTTTAATTTCATTTAAATATAGGTTTAGGTTTTATTATTCGAAATTATGTTTAGGTTTAGGTTTAATTTACATTTATATTATAATTTAAAATATTTATTTATAATATTTTTGTTTTAATATTTTTTTAAATTTAAATTTTATTTTATATTACAAATATAAATATAAGTGCATTTGTATTTATATTATAATTTATAATATTTCTTGTTTTAATTTTTTTTTAAAATTTTAATTTTATTTTATATTACAAATAAAATATTTACCTAATATATGATAAAATTAAAATTAGTAATATCATGATATGTTTTTATTATTTTGTATAGTTTTATAATTCTATTTTATATAGGTCGTTGATTATTTTATATAGTTTTATTTTTTTGTTTTAATATCTCTTGTAGATTGAAATATTTTGCATATATATATATTTTCCCAATCGGAATTTACCAGATTTTTTTTGAACTTTTTAAAGAATTCTGAATTCCGCATTTTTTGGCCTCTCGAACGCATTCGGATTTCCGAACCTGGTAACTATGGTTTTAATACTATGCATAATGATAAAATCATTACAATGTTTCAGATTTTTTTCTTCCTCTAATAAGCATTTTGAGTTGGGGTCTTGGGAGATGTGAATTATGGTCTAAATTGACGTCTTTTATTCATGGTGACATATTAACATTTTGGAGATAGTCACATTCTGAATGACATTCAATGTCCAGTTATTTTAAATGAAGTGACAGTTATTCTAGCATAGTTAGAGACGCAATCATGATGGTAATTTTCCATAGATGTTTTTTATAAACGAGGCAACTGTTATTCTTACTTGCATATGTTATGTTTTTCTTAGAGATGATTATTTGTTTATACGATTCATATTTGTCCTTTCACCATCTCATATGAGCTCGTTCTTATATTAACTTTCTATTTGATCACTGACTTATCTCAAGAACGGCTAACCCACCTTTTGATACTTATATAGCTTCATTGCTTAGTCTGTTAAATGAGTATCAATTCATTTATCAAACTCTTCTTCACTCTTTTGGTCTGTGCATATACTGTTACTGTAAGTTTTTGTTTGAAAGACAGGAGTCATTGCATTTTCTTGTCACTTGAAAAATTCAATGCCATGTATACATCAGATGGTCCTTATGCATTTCTCTTGAGTCTTATTGCCACAATATTTTGCTCAGCCACTTGCCGATTGCCACCTCATTTTTAAAAATTAATACAATTTGTCCTTATGCTTTTTAATTGGCTTTTCATTTATTAACATAAAAGGAGGCTTGATTTAGACAAAACTATCATCCAAGACTTACACAATTTTTTATGGACTGATATGTCTCTATTTCTAAATACATTTTCCAGAGACTTCTTACATAGGGGGAGCCTGTATATATGGGCTAACAATCTCACTATGGCATTTGATGCTTTTAGCTGTCTACCTAATCCACCCAGCTGTTCCAGCAGTATACCTAACTTTTTAACTCATTTCTATCTATCCTTTATAGCTTTTCTAGCTGTTCATCTACTTTTTGATTTATTTCTATTTCCCCTTGTATATAATAAATACGAATAGTTAAAATTACTAATTATAATAGATGCCTTCAATTTTCTCCATGCTTAGAGGAAATTGTCTCCAATTAAATCAGAACCACCTTGTAGTTGTGAAGATGAGTCAAGTGAAAATGGAATCTAGTGAGGTATGAGGTGCATGCAAATCACAAACAATGATGATAGAGTACCTAGATGGATGTAATCTAAATGTCAAATGAGAAGAGCTGGAACACCTGGGAATGGAATTTCTTGGAGATCTAAAAGGATCCTGTCATGGATATCCAATCTGCAAAAAATGATGATCTACATGGAAGATCTTTGTATTGAGGATTACAACCCTAGTGGGTGTCCTTGTTTAAGATCAGTACACATGGGAGGCAAAGAAACATGAGAAGAAGATGCCAACATTGAAGTCGTGAAAAGTCAACTGAGGATGCGTAGTTCATCATCGATTTGCGGAATTGCAAAGGATTTAGGCTTTGATGCCAATTGAAGTGTATCCGACATAGATAAAGGGTTTCATTTTTGGTTTCTTCTGGTTTTTGTAGAACCCACCCTATATCTGGTCCATTCTATTGTTTGTTCCCGGAGTTGATTCTCTAGCCTCCAACCTTTGATATATTTTGTGTATCTGACACCGCGCCATCCAACCTTTTTGCTGCCCCACTCTTTAGGGATCGAGTCGGCAACCCTACTTCAACCCACTCGACTTTGTTGTCGTTGATCCCTGGTTTCATTGTTTGATTAAAAAAAGAAATGCTCTCTATATCAAATCCACACTTATTAGATTTGCAATCTGCACTTTGTATCATACTTGCCTCCCTTTTTCCGTGTTTTCCTTTGTGTTAAAAAAAAAACTTGCCTTGTGCATCTTCCTAGAGTGAGCTCTAGGCTTGCTCCTTTTTTTTGGAGTTCTGGTTTATCAGAAATAGTCTTGAGGATTCGACAAGCGATTGTACTGAGTAAACAAGTAAAAGCGAAGCATGGATATTCTAAGGAGTCCTTTCAACACCACCCAGATTCTTGACTTGGTCTCGTTGCTCACCCAAAAACTTTGTCACCAACGATGATAACAACAACAAATTGCACTTTGATTTCCACCCATGCAGCAATAGGATGAGCATGTTCTAGTTATTGATCAAACCTCTTTGACACCTTGGCTTCATCTACGTAGCCAAGTTAGTTGCCTTCATTTCCTACAATGCAAGGAAATGCATTATTCATCTTTTCTGCCATCTCTAAAAGATGCTTGTCCTATTCACGAGGCAGCATGCACTCCGTAGATGGTAAGCCACTACTCATGGTGAATATATTATTTTGGAGACTAAAACTCTTCTACAACAGGTTCCACTTGTGGTCAAGTCTTTTGACCACCACCTCACCACCCTACTGACTCCTCCGGTGGTTGCATCTATAGAAGGCCATCAACATGACTATGTGTCTATTCCTATCACTCCAACTACAATCCATTCTTCTTTGCTGGGCCAATTTGCAATTTAGCAAATTGATGATGAACTCCATATTGCTCATCCCATTCCTCAGTTGATAGTGCATCCCATTAGGGGCAAACTTCCTCACAATTCCAAGATGGACTCTTCACAACTCAGTGTTGGCATCTTCTCCTCATGTTTCTATGCCTCCCATTTGTTTTGCTCTTAAATAGGTAGAGCAAATTGATGATGAACTCTGTATTGCTCATTCCATTCCTCAGTCAACAGTGGGTTCCAGTTGTGTGCAAGCTTCCTCACAACTCCAAGATGGACTCCTCACAACTTCAATGTTGGCATCTTCTCTTCGTATCTCTGTCTCCCACTTGTTTTGCTCTTAAGCAATGAGGACATCCACAAGGTTCGTGTCTTGCAACATCTATACTTAAATTCCATGCCTAAGATCGAACCCTCTCCCCACTACAAGAATATGTCATTAATACAAAGATCTTCCATGCAGATCATAAGTTTTTGGAGCTTGGATCTCCTTGTGAGGATCTTTTTGGAACTCCAAGAAATTTCATTGCCCACAAATTTTCATTCCTTATGAGTTGGTTTCCTCTTGTCAAGGTTGGCCACTTAAATGACTAAGCCTCTATTCTCTTCTTGAATCTATGAGGATTGTGTAATTTTTGTCATTTATAAATAAAGGTGTGTTTTGGGTGCAAGTTTGAGTTGTGTCTGTTGGGAAGTAAGACAACCATTAATTTGGCCTCCTCATTCATGTTTGCATCAGTTGATATCAGAGCATGGTTGTGACTTGTTGGATTGAGTGTGCAAGGCTCTAGTTGAGTCATTTGTAGGTTGTGAATGAGAATCCTGTATTGTTGAGAGTTGTGACTAGTAGTCATGGCATGCAAAGGAATACCTCTTAGAGGAGGAAGGGCACGTTGTCATGCCCCCCTTTTGGACATAGAATAGGAAAATGCCCTTAGTCGAATTCTTGGATGTTTCCTGTCGGCTAAGGGAAGGTAAAATCAAAGGGGAAACTTTGGTTCTATTTTTAAGTTATAAAAAATACTGTTTGATATATCTTTTATAATTATGACTTAAAAGTGACTTGTTGAGCATGGGCTAACTTAACCCTTAACAAGAAAAAGGCATAATCTCTTTTAAACTATATGCTAACTCTCCCCCTGAGTGGAGCACCCCGCTTTGGGAAAGGGTATTTAAGAAGGTTGAGGGCTCAATTGGAAAGGATATGGAGAATTTGATTTGGAATAATAAAAAGCAGAAGCTTTAGCATGAAACACGGAAACCCTCATCAGAGAACTAATATGGATGAAAACCCTTACTAGTCAATTAGGCAATCCTAATTTAGGGGTTGTATTGGATAATTTCAGATATTTAGAGGTGTTTTTGAACGCCATTAGCTTCAGCATCAAAGCGAAGGAACTGTCAAAGGGCGGTGAGCTGTTAGGGAGTTGGGTGAGTAGGAGAAGAACCCCAAAAACGGTCAACAAATTGTAAAGAAGGGCAGCGCAACATCTGATGAGGCCAGCGATCCCTATCTAGGGTATGGCGAGTGGATTTTGAGGCTTTCTCAAGCCTAATTTAATGTGTGACAACAAACAGGAATTGGTATTTGATCATAATTTTTCAGCCCTAAATTGGTCATGAAAATCTGTTTTCAAGTGGAGATCTTTGGTTGTAATATTTGCCAATTTTTCTAAATTATTGAGGAATAAAATAATATATTTGTGCCCTATTTTGGCACTTCATAAATCTGTACTTTTCAATTATCTAGGGTTTGAAGAAGAAATTAGAAAATAATTGTTTTCGTTGGGGTTTTACCATGAATTTCCAGAATCAGATAATCTGTCCCTAAGGGGACATTTCGCATGTAGATTAGCAGACCCGATAGAGATGCTAATAGGAATCCAAGTGAGATCATATGCAATGGAGATTGCACATAGGAGAAGAGCTCTAATTGTAGATGCAAGTGATGATGAAGGAGGAACTCAAGAAGTTCAAGTTGAAGAGTTGGTTGACAGATTTTTGAAGGCCATTGCAAAGATGGGAAGCAAACCTAAGATGGACCCCCTAGCTAAGGAGGAAGTTTATGCCCTTGGATCTTATTGATCAGATCACAAAGCTGGAGAAATATTTTGACTGAGGCAATGGAGGATCACAAGAAAGTGAAGTTTGGCCGCACCAAGTTGAAGGAACTTATATGCATGTGGTGGGAACATGTGAATAAAATAATGTATTTGTGCCCTATTTTGGCTTCATAAATATTTTCTTCATAAATATGTACTTTTCAATTATCTAGGGTTTGAAGAAGAAATTAGAAAGTAATTGTTTTGGCTAGGGTTTTACCATGAATTTCCAGAATCAGATAATCTGTCCCTAAGGGGACATTTCGCACGTAGACTAGTAGACCCGACAGAGATGCTAATAGGAATCCGAGTGAGATTGGATGCAATGGAGACTGCACAGAGGATAGGAGCTCTAATTGTAGATGCAAGTGATGATGAAGAGGGAGGAACTCAAGAAGTTCAAGTTGAAGAGTTGGTTGTCAGATTTTTGAAGGCCATTGCAAAGATGGGAAGCAAACCTAAGATGGACCCCCTAGCTAAGGAGGAAGTTTATGTCCTTAGGATCTTATTGATCAGATCACAAAGCTGGAGAAATATTTTGACTATGAGGCAATGGAGGATTCCAATAAAGTGAAGTTTGGCTGCACCAAATTGAAGGAACATTTATGCTTGTGGTGGGATCATGTGCAATTGGAAAGGGAGAGAAAAGGCAAAGACAAAATAAACATTTGGGATATGATGGTTGCAAAGTTGAAAGGTAAGTTCTTACCTTCTAATTTTAGCGAAGTTTTTTCAAGAAGTTGCAAAATTTGAGACAGAGAGATGAGTGTAATGATTACACTAATGAGTCTTACAAGCTCACCATTAGAGCTGGTCAGAAGATCTCAAGGCATGTGAATTGACTTTGCATTTCCATTCAAGATGAGTTTGGAATGATTAAGTTGAAGTTGGTAGAAGCCTATTGATGTGCATTGAAGGTGGAAGAGGAGTTATCAAGAAGGCAACAAAACACATCAAGGGGAAGATGACAAACAAATATATGTGGAGGACAACATGCTCATGAAGGAGAAGCTAGCACATCTTAAAATCAGAATCAAACACAAAGAGGAAGAGGGTATTCTTCTAGAGGAAGAGGATACTTCGGTATAGGAAGAGATAGGAGAATCATGGGTAAGTGCTTTGAATGTGGACATGTTGGACATAAGACTTTTGAATGGGCTATAAAGTATTTCAGAACAACAATAGAAGAAATGAGGCAAGTAATCACCTTGCACATGCAGAGGAAAAGAGTGTTGCATCCCCAAATCACATGGAAGAATTGAAGCATGGCGCTCTCGTGATGAAGAGAGTGATGGTAAAACTAAGCCAAGGTGGAGAATGAACTGGTGCAAAGAAAGACTCTATTTTGAACCATTTGCAAATTAAGAGCCAAGTGTTGTAAGGTTATAGTTGATAGTGGTAGCACAGTTAACTTGGTATCTAGTGAGATGGTATAAAAGCTTGCTCTGAAAAGAATAGTGCATCCCAATCCATATAAGGTGTCTTGGTTGCAAAAATAATATCAAATTTTAGTAAATGAACAATGTATGGTTAATTTTCAGATTGGGTCATATAGAGATGAAGTTGTGTGACATAATACCCATGGATGTATGTCATGTGTTGTTGGGAAGGCCATGATAGTTGATATAAATTCAAAGAGCTTATACACACCAACTAATACAAATAAGCTAGAGCCGAACACAGGATTATAATAATAATACTTCACGCTAATATATTGTATTTAACATATTAACGAACAATACAAAGGCTATTATATAGCCATAGAAACAAAAAAGCAACCTCCTAATAAATGAGGAGGAATAATAACAAACAATCCGGTAGTAGTCATGGGTAACAATAACAAACTAACCATGAGAACACTAGAAATATCCAACATTTGCCCCCTTAATGTGAACATAGGGATAAAATCACATTCTCAAAATATTTGACGACCTCTTGAAAATACTACCTAGGCTAGGTTCAAACTCCATAGATTATCTCTTTACCCTCGTGAAGGCGTAGTGATGAGCCAAATTATGTAGGACTAATCCCTTCCTCTTTGGGTTCCTGTGAGACTTTCCCTTCCTCTTTGAGCAATTGAATTCTGAATCTCCAAGATCCACAAGCTTGGCTCTAATTGGATAACCATCCTCGAGTTTACATTGACATCTTCTCTTGCTCCTTAAAAGTGAGTTCTCTGAAAACATGAATTTACCTGAATTTCTACAAATTATTGAAACCAACACATTGAAAACAAGATTATTGAAAAAAGAAACACAATTGAAACAAATGCACCACCAAAGCATATGGGCCCCGTTGTTGGTGACTGATGAGAGGCTCTAGAAACCTCCTTCCTTCGTTGCATCCGACCTCCTTCAATCTTGTTGCTTACCCAATCGATTTGTCTTTGATGTTGAATGATTTTCACATTGAATTTATTGTGATGACTTTCCTTCTACATGTGAAACTACTTGGATGTCGGTTTCCACGGAAAATATATCCATTACAATAACAAAATTTATTTTGACAATGACTCTAATAATACTTAAATGACAGTAACTCTTACCGCATTTTTGATTTTGACACTTTTACCTTAAAACCGACTCTTATCACTAACACTTGACTTGTGACTTTTAATAAGCTGACAATATAACTCAAAACTTATAAAAATTAATACCACGATACATATGGATAACCTAAATACTATATAAAAACTGTAAACCACAAAAGTCAATTTTGACTTTATTAGGCTATCCAAAATGACTATTAAGAATTTTGGACATTAGCGATTTACAAAACAATATTACTAATCTAAAGGACTTATTAAATCAATCGAAACACAACTTGACCCTTATTCACTTGTTACTCAAATGACTCGGACACATTAAAAACTGCGTACCAAAAAATTACATTAAAGACTCAACGGAATTTGGTAGCTCGCCATGCATTGTAAATCCGACCACGTGATTGACTAACAGAGAAATTGAAATATTGGTAGCCTCATGTTGAAATATTTGTCAGAATATAATATTCACGATTTGACAGAATAGGGCCTGACTTGGATGAGAGATGGGTGGACAGCTTGACAACTGCACGTGGCTTGAATGAAACGTGAGTAGAACGAAGCTGTTCACCTGTGCGCAAACTGGAAGTTTTTCATCAGTTCATGTATTTAATTGTTAACGGCAATATTCAAAGCTTGTGCAGTCCAGCGAGCAAGTAGTGGATGAGGAAGTGATGCAGTCTGCCACGGTAAATTTCAAGAACCACGCAATATGTTGTTCCGTTCATATTCATGACCCCGAGAAGGAGCATACAAAATCAGTTACTGTATCATCAATGCTCAGAACCAACGCCTTCATACACCTATGTTGTTTATTAATCCATTGCTCAGTAAAATCAAACCTCCTTAGGATCACCGACAAGAAATCCTCATTAATGAAATACTACGAAATCTGTCCAACCCAGGAGCTTTTCATTTCAATCAAGACTTGAAAATATTTGGTGTGGAGCCAGTCACCAATACAAAATAGGATCATACAAAGGATGTGCACCATTCTATCGGTTTTACTAATTGCCCAGCAAAATCAAACCTCCTCAAGATTGCCAACAAGAAATCAAAATTAACTAAATAACATGTGACAGCCATCCAGGATAGGAGCTTTCTCTTTCAATCTCCTCTTTAGAAACTTCTACAATAACTGAATGTAACCTACCCTGACTAAATTTGGATTTTTTGTTAGAATGTCTTGCTGAGCTTTTCTATTAGAATCACTTTCGAAGGGAAGCATTTTAAAGAAAATCCTGACGTCCTCCTTTGTATCCTGCTAGTTATTCAATTCATTTCATCATAACTGCTGATCCTTGACATCTTATTGCTGTTACACCTTTGAATAACTGATTTTTGGAAAAATATGGTATTTCAGACCCCTTCTGTAAGCCATAGTTCTGGACTCTGGATTTCCGTCTCCAAAAGATCTCTTGTTTTGTAAAATTTTCCAACTTGCTGGAGATGGCAGCTTCCTCTACTTTAAGTTCATTAGAGGGATGAGAATTCACACCAGAGTCCTGGATTGCCCCTCAATGGTCTCCATGCAGCTATTTCACAGCTAAACTGTTTTCAAAGAACATTATTCCACACCTCCAGTCTATATTTGCTGCAGTGTTCCATGCATCTCAGGGACAACTATTAAAATAATTAAAAAAATTAATATTTAAATATTATAATATATAAATTAAAAAATAATTTAAACAAAACTAAAATAAGCAAAATAATTTGATAAACAAACAAAAACAACAATCTATATTAGAAAAACTATTTTAGGGCTGGAAAAAAACGACACTTTGAAAGCTTGCGGTAAGAATTTAAAAATAAGAAACATTTGAACACATTGTAAGTGCAAAAACAAATAATATTAGAATTTTCCAAACAACAAATTAGGGTTTGATGTTTTAACAGTTTTTTTTAAACAAGTTTCATTTGTCTATTTAAAAAAAAAGATGCGGCGTCCTCCTTTATGTTACTCAGACCCCCATGGACGCGCTTTTGTGGAACACTGATTTGATGTACTATAACTGGCTGACCAGTTTGAACATTTCCATACATCCAGTTCCCATATTTTCATCTCTGCAAGCAGCAGAAAGTTCGGCTGTGTAAGTACACACATTTTCAAAACTGAATATAATGTATTTCAGAGAGGTTCCTCTGCTCATGCCTAGTTTCACAGGGAGATGATTAAATTGACTACTTTTAAGGAAAACATTGCTATGCATTGTTCATCAAATAGGAAGAATTTCTGATTCATCGAGTGACAATGGCCTTTCCCTTTGCTTGTTATTTAATGTGAACCTGCCTCTTTCATGTTTAAATGGTTTTTTCATTTTCTCTTTCAACTTTTACAAAATCAAGTGTGGCTGGTTTGTTTGTTCTTATTTTTTTTTGACTGTCAGGTAGGTTTAAAAATAAATTAGTAATCTAACAATCCCTATTTGAGCTAGGCACAAGGTAGCATTTGTGTGACAACGAGAAGATGTCTAAAAATGATCAAAAATCATACATAAAGCTGATGATTATAAGGTGAACTAATATTTATTATATGAAGTGGACAAACATGATAATATTTTCAAGCTCACACTCATGAGCCGATATATCAAGACAACCCAAGGAGTGGTTATCATCACCATCTTTGGCGAAAAAGAGCTCAACAGATTGTATGCTTCAAAGTCTAATTGGATTTTGTGTAATTGAAAGCAATTGGGCAAGGTCACTCTACATAATTCTCATTTGATCATTTCGTCTGAAGAATTTGATTCCATGGTTGTTAGAGAATGATGCAGTGTGGTAGATTAAGCCCTCTATTGTTTACCATACCAATTGTTCCTTGAGTGAAGGGAATTATGATTACGTTTTCTTCTACTTCGTATAAATGAGTTTAAGGGATCCCAGACATATAAAAAGATAAAAGCCAGTGGCACAGCCAAAGGACACCCTTATTTACTTAAGGAGTGCCTATTGAAGAAAAAACGGTTTGCAAATGCTGAAATGAAAAACAAAATACTTTTCTAATCTCAAGTTTATTTCTCTTTCCCTTGATCAAAACACTTCTGGACAAATTAACCCAATCAGTTCACAGTCTGCAACAAATGGGAAGGTTGCTGAAAAAGCATCGCTGGATAGCTTCCTTCTAGAAATTTATATCAATTTCATCTCTAATGCATAGGATTGTAACAAACTTATGAGAAACTAAAAACACTCATCTGTTTCCTCCCTTTTGATACATGGTTCCTTCACACAAACAACCTTTGAAGCAAATGAGAAGGTTGCTTAAAAAGCATGACTGGATGGCTTCTTCCTGGAATTCAAATCAATTTCATCTCTAATACATAGGATTGCAACAAGCTTATGAGATTCTAAAAGCACTCATCTATTTCCTCCCTTTAATTACATGTTCTCTCACAGAAACAACCTTTAAACATGGTATGGGAAAATGAGATAAGATGGAGATGTGGAACCTTTTCGCATTCTCATTTTACTTTCATCTCACATGCTCCGAAAACATGGTTATACTGTAAAAGACAACCCAGATGCATTCCAAAAATTGAAAGAAAGAGACTATAAATGCAAAATGCATTCCACACAACTTCATTCTCAGAATGCAAATAGTAAGAGGGGGATATAAAACAGTGTCATTTCCTTCATATGGAAAATGAAGGAAGTTCTCTCTTATCTTTCCATGCCACTCTCTATCTCTTTTCTCTTCACAGAAAGTAGATATGGACAGGGAAGCAAGCAGAGGGATAGAAAACTAAAGATGTAAGACAAATTTGGCCAATACCCCCATGCAGAATCGAGATTTGTAATCAAAATATGTTCTATGTTTGATATAAAATAAGCAGGAATTTTTTTATGGATTATAGCATTGCTATCATTATTTGTAGAAATTCAGTGCCTTCTTGCCAGTAATACAAAGTCTTTAAAATACAACTCATATTTGAATCTTCAAGGCCATATCCAGTTCTAAAATTTAAGCCCTTCAGGATTCTTTCCTCTGGTGATTCGAGCATGCAAGTTCTTTATATTCCTTATCTGTTGAAGGTTCTTCAGAGTATGCAGTGAAGGGCTTTGTGAGGTAGTCAGGGCAGATCAAGTGTTAAGATGCCTACCAGCAAAATTATCATTTCCTAAGATTTTTCATCCAGTTTTGTATTTTAAGTAAATTATTATTGATTTTTGAGCTGGTTTGACAGGTATTCTTCCTGATTCTTATGGTCTTGACAAATCATGAAGATATTAACTGCTTAGAAAGAATACTTGTAGTAAATAGGTTTACAACAACATCAACGTCAATCCTTCCCAGAGGTTTTATTGGGGTCCATCATCATGTCCTTCAGAAATTTCTCCTAGTCAATCCCTCCAAATTCTCCAAACCTTGAGCACATTCAAACATAGTGTGCCAACACATGGGGAATCTAGGGTTTTGGATACTATCATTGATGAATGAGATTATATCCAGCTCCATCCCGTCATTTGTCACCTTGGCCAATCCTTTTTTCGGTTTTGGGGCTGGTAGCCAAAAACAGGTCCCATCTTGTCCTTTCATTCAACACCCTCACCACTACCTCCTTTTGGTACATTCCCCTTGCACCTACTGAGGATGCCTTTGAGACTTATACATCCATGATACTGGAGAGTGAGCATTTAAAAGATCACATTAGGACTGGTAGGAGCAATACTGAGATTCAATTCCTAGCCCTAACATGCAACATACCTTTCTCAACAAGGACCAATCCTTCACATGCTCTTTCTTTTAATAAATAAGACCAAATGCACTTTTATTGAAGACGCTCAACTTGTTTGAAAGCTAAATTCATGTCATCAGAACAACTCTTATCGTCTCCGAAAACCTTTTTGTTGTGTTTTTCAACATGAATTATATAGAATCCAAAGTCTTGAGGTAAGGGGTGGTGGCATTAGTCCCGGCACCGAATGGATCCCCTATTTTCAAGTCAATGAAGCCAGCTTGTCACCTTGTCATTCAGTGATAAATGGGGATAGCCTAACCCCATTCATAATCCTCGCTAATCCTTCATTTCGTTTTCTGTTTGTTTTCATTTATTAAATTATTTCCTATCCTCCCCTTTTTCTAATTTCTTTATTAGGACATTAATTTTGCTTTTTTCTCCTATATTTATTAATTCTGTATCCCAGAGAGGTATGCATAAAAAAATTCGGAATTTACCTATGCATACCTTAGACCTTTTTTACCTATTCTGATTGCCTCCACAGTCGGAGATAAGGAGGTGGTTTAAGTAAAGGTCATAGGGCTGAAGCAATGTCACATCAAATGAGTTGTACAAGCTCTGAAGGGCAACTCCCTGGTTAACTAGCAAATCTACCACCTTATATCATTATATTTTAATATGGGTGGATTTCTTATTTTCTGATTGCCTCTACAGTTGGAGACAAGGAGGTGGTTTAAGTCAGGGTCATAGGGCAGAAACTAAGTCACATCCAAAGAGTTGTACAAGCTCAGAAGGGCAACTCCCCAGCTAGCTAACAAATTTTCCACCTTGTATCATTCTATTTTAATACTGGTGCATCTCACCTTAAGAAATGAATAAATGATCCAGAGATCTTCCGGCACCATTCCATTCAATTTCCAACCTTACATCTTGGATTTTTCACTGCATTGATAAGGATCATCGAGTCACCCTCCACCTGTAGGCCAGTCTAACTATCATCCTTAGCTAGAGTTGGCCCTTTAATAGAGAGCCTTCAACTGTCACCTCATATGCTTCTCTTTTAATATGGATGCATCTTATTTTAAAGAAAATAAATTTGCACATTGGAGATCTTTTGCAATATCCATTCCACGTCCAAGCGTCACATGTAGGCTTTTTCATTGCATTGATAAATGTCATTAAATCACCTTCATTCCAACCATTATCCCTAGCTAGAGTTATCCCCTTTAATAGAGCTTCAACCCTGATTGTTGGTGAGCTTTCCATGTGAATCACATGTAATAATTAGTTGCCCTTGATGATCTCAAAATGCTCCTTTACCCTATTAATTCTGGGAGTGCCCTGGCAGCCCTGTCAAAACTCATTTTTATATATCCTGCTGAGAGTTTTTGCCATAAGATCTGAGACTTTCTTCATCTATCTCTAGTGACCACTTTATTGAGAGCAGAGGGGGCTATATTTTCTCAGAGTTTGCGAGTAAAATTTTCTTCTTTGCCCTCCAAATCATTCTTTTGAAGTTGCTGAGAGTTAGTTAATTCTGTGAGAGCATCTTCAATTTTGATCCAGTCATTTGTTTTTTTTCTTTTTGTCCTTTATAAATCGCCATTTATTTCTGGCCGGATATTCCACATCTTAATTGTTGGGCAATACTCCAAATCCTGGTCAACAACTTAATGTTGAATTTCCGGAGGCATGCCATGATCCAAGGCTTGATAGTTGTCAGACCTACCCAACTAACATACATTTTGTTCAAAAAATAGCCCCACACCTTTCCTGCGATATGGCAAGGTGCAGTGCAATAATAAATGATTTATATCTTACGGGGATTTCCTACCTAGAATAACGAGGGTCCAAAAAAATGTCTTTTTTTAAGGCCTTGTAAGTCAATGGTTTTCCCTGGCTGGATACTGGAGGATCTCATTTGCCTTAGAGAGGTCACAATCATAACAATTTTTTTGAATGGGGAAAGACCCTTCTCCTCAACCAAGACTTCTCCCGGAATAGCTACTCCTGAAACAAACTTTCTTCTTGAGCCTTCATCAAGCTTTAAAGGTCAAAATGGGACTGCCAATCTACTGTCCTTCGCCTTTGGACATATGTTGGCCATTCTAGCCTTTTGCATTTGTCTTCACATCCCAAGTCTCCATATAGTCTTTAACCTTATTATCCCAAACAATCTTTTTGCCATTCCACTCAGTGCCCTATACTCCTCTCTCTCTTCCAATGGGGCCTCAGTGAAATATCCTTCCAGCTTGCCCTTCAGACCCATATTTTATGCACCATTTGTGGCAGGGATTTATCAGTACACTAATAGCATTATAGACAGTTGATCTACAAGGCAAGGCCTTATGAGATAATTTACTTTATATTGGGAGGATTGGGTATTTTGTTCTGATATTATGTGCCTTTTAGGCCAATCAATTTAGCACATGGGGCCAAAATTATTAACTTTACATTTCTTATTTCTAACATACCTTGCTCTTTATGTCTGCTTATTGCCTTCTATGCAACCAACACAACTTTCTTTACGTCTGCTTATCGCCTTCTATGCAATCAGAGAATGGTCCTCTGATTTTGATAGGTCAGCTTCCAGACATTGAACAAATACATCATATAGATGGGCAGATTTTGAATGGAGGTTTAGTAAGTTGTATTCTACGAAGGTCGGTGATTTTCCTTTCCAGGTTGCTAGTTTGACTTGAATTATGTCAACCATTGCTGCCCACAAATCCTTTATCATTCTGCATTCAAAGAGAGCATGAGTTCAAGGGAGTAGTTCTTTCAAAATTTCGAATAGCATGTTAGAAGTATAACTAGGGATTTTTGATCATTAACCCTTTGCTCAAACTCCTATATGCGAGAAACTCTCTTTCTAAACTATATAACTGTCACTTTCTATTGACGTTTTTTTCTTTTGGTTGCCTTTCACATTTTGTGTTTATCCTGAATTATATCTCCAAAAGTCTCATTATTCCACTTCTTAGCTCATCTTTTGACATTTTTAGCTTTTTAGCTAGGAGGTATCTCTTGGATTCTCTTGTTTCAATCTTCCATTGGTTTTTAACTGTCCTCAAAATTTGGCCCAAGTGCCTTGAACAAAGCCCTGCTGATTTTTCTTCATCTTCAGTTAAAAGAGAAACGAGCCAATGATCAGAGCCCATGGAAATTACTCTGGAAGAAAATTTCACTCCCCTGGAATCCACTCATCACTTAAGTGAGAGGTCAAGGTGTTTCGCTATGAAATCGTCTCCATGATGTCCATTGGACGAAGTAGGCATCCTCTCGTTGTGCTCTATATCCCCAAATTATTTCATAATATATTAAAATAAGTGAGGTTGCTTAAGCCTCCAGCCTTCTCCCTTTTATTTTGATGTCTTAAGAATCAGTCTCCCCTTTATTTTGAGGTCTTAAGAGAAGTGTTGATGTCGGATATTGGGTATACTTACTTATGCCCTTTAAGAAGTGCTACAATTCCTTCCCTCCTCTTGCCAACTTTTTTTATCGGTTCAATATACATTTGATAATGCAAAAAATGTTTTTCCTTTTAAGTTCATTGAAAAATGGGATTATGTTTTAAATCCGAAGGTTTTAGAATTCACAAAAGTTCTCTGCCGCAAGCTGTACCTTTAACCTCCATAGCGTCCTATTTGCTTGACACCACAATACTGGAACTATCCTTACAAACTCATTCACTTTTATTTCTTGCAGCACTAAGATACCAAGTTTTATACCTCGCAGAATTTATTATACCAAAAAAACTTTCTAATGGGCATTCAAAGCCTTATATTCCAAATATTATCTTTCCTTATTGGGTCCTTCCCTCTTGCATGAGAATTTTTGTGTCACTTGTTTCTTTATTCCATCTTCAATTCTTGCTTGAGCCTCATGTCACATTTTTGTAGCATTGTTTTGTCTTCTTCTTCGTTGGGTTGCCCTTGCATTTGGAAGGGGTGTCATTGTTTTAATTTCTATTCATGGATTTTTCAGATTTGTTTTAGAAGTGTTTTCTGGTATTTGGGTGAGAATTTTAGAGTTGTAGAAGCAATTCCAAGATGCACTGGAGTTATATCTGACTTAAGTGTAGTAAGGCATGTATTTAGGGTGATGTGACATATTTATTGCATTCTATTGTCTCCTCTTCATCTTGAATAGCATATATCAATTTTCTTTGTATTCTTTCTCCTTTTCCCAATCTTCTACCATAATATCCTCGGCCCAATCTAAGATTGCATGCCATATATCATGACAGTTATGGTATAACACTGGATCCATGTGCCATAGAAGTGTTAGATCTAACTTTGTGAATGGATTTTGATAGATCCATTCTCATGCAAAGGCTGGGATAGGTGGTCAAACAGATATTTATAGTTTCTTTAGCTATGTTGATTAGCTCACACATTTTCTTAGTTTTAGGAGTGTCTTTTTTTTTTAAAAAATGAGAGATTGTATTTCCCTAGTCCATAAAATTAAAAAAACAGATTTCTAGGTGAAACCGCATGAGAGATTTTTAATCTTGTATTTCCGGAGTCCATAAAATTAAAAAACAGATTTCTAGGTGAAAATCTCAAGGTTTCAACCAGAAATCTGTTTTTTTATTTTCGTTTTCCATATTTTGGTTGAAGGTCATGTATTCTCTCACCCGAACTTTGAGTTTTGTGGAATGCTATTTTTCAGGTTTAAAATATGGGATCCATGGTTTGAGATAGAGGCTTACATTTTTATTTATATGTAGATGGGTGTTTACTTGTGCTTATAGTTTTAGAATGGTGAAGATGTACACTCAAAACACATAAAACTTAAGAAAAATGATACAAATAATTATGTGCAGATGAAAATATAAGTGTGCTAATATGATCCCAAAACAATTAAATTGATGATAAAATTATTTTTTAATATAATAACTTATTAATATATATTTTAAATAAAATTATATTTTAAAATAGAAATAATTAAGAAACTCACTTTCTATTTGAATTAAAAGCAACAAGAAGGAATAATATCATTAAATTATCAATATTTGTTAAAGTGAAGAGCATGAAGGAAGCCAATTTTCCATCTCTGATTTTATAAAGTTTCCCAAAACAATTAAATTGATGATAAAATTATTTTTTAATATAATAACTTATTAATATATATTTTAAATAAAATTATGTTTTAAAATAATTTTTTTTAAAGAAACTCAAATAGCAACAAGAAGGAATAATATCATTAAATTATCAATATTTGTTAAAATGAAGATCATAAAGGAAGCCAATTTTCCGTCTCTGATTTTCAATTTTCCATCTCTGATTTTATAAAGTTTTGGACATCGAGGAGGAATAAAATAGTTTTAGATAAAGAGAAATAATAAAGTTTTTAAGCAAGGAGGAATAATAAAATAAGAAGGAATAATGAAGGTTTTAGGCAAAGAGGAATAATGCCATTTTTAGTCGAGGAGGATTAAAGTAGTTTTAGGGACGTAGGAGTAATAATTTTTTTAGGTAAGCAAGTATATTAAATTTTAATATTTTTTTAAGGTAAGCAGAGTAATAGTTTTTCATGTAAATAGGAACAAATATTATTTTTGTAGGCAAGTAGGTATATTTTTTTTTTTAAAAGGAAAGTAAGAATAATAATCTTTTTAAGTAAGTAGGAATAAGATTAACAATTTAGATGTATTTTGTTTTATCTTATGGTAATATATACTTGTAACTAAGTCTGAGTTTCTAAGGGATTTGATGGGTCATCAAGCATCAAGTTCATCATTCTATTTGGACAATTGTTTTGGTCTTAACAATTTTTTTCGGGGTTACATTGTTTTTTATATAGATATTAGCTTTATTTAAGTTATATTATTTATTAAGGGATCTTCAATAAAATGGTTATGGCTTTGTTTAAGTTACAATATTATTTAAAAGATTTTCAATGAAATGAGTAGTTAAAAGTTCTACAAATGATTAATTTTATTATTTATTATTAAACAAAAATTATTTTAATATAATATTATAATTAAAAAAATTGATTTGTATTTTAGCTTTTAATATTTTATATTAATATCTATAGATTTTCTTTACCATCATAAAGCTTTAAAAATAACATAGAAGGTAAAGAGATATATTGAAAAAGTAAACATAATATTAAAAATCCCTCCTATCATAAGGATGCCTTCTCATATACCATTATAATGCCTTTCTTGGCTTGGTTTTGATTGCTAAGTTGAGAGAATTCGTTGAATTTTCAGTTGTCTTAATAATTTGGAGCAAGTTTTTTATGATTCAAGAATTTCATTTTAGTCTTGGTAAATAAGATTGCTAGTAAAGAATCAAAAGATAGAAGGTGAAATTTGAAACTTGTAACTAATGAAAAAGCATTAACATGAGGCAATAAAAGTTTGGAATTAAAGAAGTTATTTATTTATAATCAAAAAATAAAATAAAATAAAATAATATATATAATAATCAATAAAACTTATATTTCAAAAATAATATCACAAACAAATGATATAAAACTTACATTTTAAAACATTTTCATCTCATACAATTTAGGGATTTCTTACCTTTCAAGATGTTTATATGATTTTAATTACAATTTTATGAACTAAAATATGAAATTACATGAGGTACATTAAATATGTTAAGGACTTTTATTTCATTTTTATGTTTTTTGTTTGTATTTTTCATTGTTTAATGATTATTTGAAAACTATGTCGATTTTGAATTTTGTATTCTTTGATAATTTTGACTAGTATGGAGCATTTGGAAGTTATGTCATTTTTTAACTTTTTTTCTCTTAAACCTTATGAGTTGAAAAAAACCCACATTTAACCGATTGACCTACATCTTATGAGCTTCAAGTTACAAATTTAGAAATTTTAATTCTAGAACAATTAATTGTGTCGATCTTTATAATAAAGCTTCTTTCACAATCTTATGTTATGACTACACTTAAACTGAATGCATCAATTGAATTCATGTTATGACTGCACTTGAAAGTGAATGCATCAATTGAATTCAAATTAGCATTTATGCTTGCAAGAACTTTTAGAAATATGTATTCCATTGAAATGTTTGTTTACAACCAAGCTAAAAAGCTATTATATTATAAAAAACTACACAAACTCTACTTATATTAACAATGAAGTCAGAGCTAGTTTAGATGACTATTGGCCATAAGAGCTTAATTAGGTAATAAAATGAAGTAGCTATGAAAATCATGCAACACAAAAGGTATTAAGTGCAACTAAGGTTAGGAACAAAATTACTCATATTACATCTATGAAAATAAGCTTGATGACAAGCCATCCCTAAACCTCAACTAAACATGGACATATTTTAAACCAAAAAACAACAAAACATCTAAGAGAAAAAGACACCATCTAAACCCAAAAGCTAAGATGTGGTTCATTTGGTACAATAACCAAGCCTATATAAAATTTGCATCATCATTTATGTCTCAAGCATTCACCTCAACACCACAAAATGGTAGCACTACATTCATACTGCCACACATAATCACAATAAGTATAAGACGCCTTGCACTATATGCAACAATGGGCTTGGTGTTCTAACTAGAAAGATAAGGCCTCAATAATGAGTTTACTTAGTGTTTCTTGTAATTTAAAATTATTTTGTGAGACTTTGCTCTTATCGTTAAGATGTTGTGAATGTTTGCAAACAAATGAAAAATAGAAACAAGAACAAATTCCCACACAACTTCACTTGTTGATTCCATATAAAATTTCATGTGTTTTTGCGCACCAACATCATGATCAACAAGATTCTCCAAACATGTGATACGCGTTAACATTTTTCCTAAACGCTTAATACTAATGACTTGTTTTTGAACTATTTGTTTCAAGGTTTGGATTTCTACCATCAATTCCTTATCACTTGACCCTCCTCCATGGCTTTGGAATTTATTTCTTGTGTATTGGGTTAAAAACCTCTATTAAGACTAGGAGAAACATGAACATAGGATAAGGGTTTGATCATCGCCCTAAAATAAATTAAATTAGGTGTAGATGGTATTCAAGAGGAGATAATCGAGGAAATGGTCTCATTTTTTCCACTTATGTAATTCTCAACTTCACTCTGATTCATCCCAAAGGAGAAAGTTATATCCTTACCTTAACATGGTGCTACACCAGATTCAAACAATTTACATTTCACCCATTTACTAGTCAATTTCTTAAAAATAATACCATTATCTTCAATAGCATGCTGTAGACACCTAGTTTTGGTACAAGACTCTTTTCATTGTGTTTTATCACAGGCCTATTTATGTACATTTGGTTCTTTGCGGACACTTCCCATCCACGTTGGACCTTCCATAGCCTTACATTCCAAATTTTTTCATATACACTTCAAATCGCTCATTTTTTTGTATTAGGATCCACCAAGTCATACTCTAGCTTTCTTGATCTATATTTTTAGCGTTTTTTGTGACCTAACTATAATAGTGGGTCCCACAATTCTCGTTGAATAATCACAAGTCCTAAGATTTTGGTCACTTGCCTTTTTTTGGGTCATTTCATCGTATGTTGACTTCCTATGCCTTGATTGGGTTCTCACTAATTTTTATAGTCGACTTATGTGTGTTTGTTCTAGTGAAGTCTGCATTTAAAAATGTGTCATAAGCCATTTATAATCTCTTTCAATAATGCAAATATCTACAAGGCAAGTTTGTCATGCACATCGATCAAATATACTCAAGAGTTATGCACATTTTGTTAAGGAGCCTATGCATTGAACATGTTTGCCCTCATCATCAATTGAAGTCTTATGTCAACACATCTTGTACCAAAAGGTCAAATTTCTCTCATTTGGCTTGGGATCACTCATGAAGCACTATAATTGAGCTCTGATACTAAGCATGCAAGTGTTTTAACTTAAATGGGCATTTCACATGAACAAACTATAAAACTAACACGTTTGAGTGTGTAGATAACATATTATTATTATATATCACTTCAATCTTGTACACTTGGCAAACTCAGACCTTGGAAGTTTTTTATCTTTCTCACTTCCACAAGTTTTACATCTGCTTTATCTTTGTGTTCCTTAGCCTATTTCTCTTAGTCTGATCAATGTTATGTTGATGATCCATATATTCTATCTTGACCATAATGCTTAAAGTGTACTTATCTTCTATCTTTGCAAGTTCAAAATATGTACTTGCTTTTTTGCTCTCTAGACACTAACATCCAAGATAGACAATGATGTCGACATTACTGTCCTATCCCAACACAAGTGTTCAATGCCTTAAAGTCATCTAATTTCAAATGAAACTATTCTAATGGTTGGCCTAAGTGCTTTAATGCGAGTTATTAATCCAAAGGGATTGATATAAATATAAGATCAACCCTCATTCATTTCACACCTATGAATACCTAACAAAAATACCAAAGAACATTTAAAAGACATTTAATTGATCAAAAGCTTCTCTATTTATTCCTATTTCCATACCAGTCATAGGGATTGCACATCTATAGGGTTGAAGTTCTAAAGAAGCAACTCAAAAACCTGCTTTGTCAAGTTATAAACTAGGTTACGGTTGTACTTTGCACATATTGTATGATTCACATACAAGCCAACATGTAGGGGAAACTACATTTGTTTGAGGTGGTCTTTAGAGTATTGGTTACAGTGCCTATTGACAAGGAGGTCTTTTGGGTAATTTGACACCAACTAACCCATTTTCCCCTAAGATCACTATGAAGATGAAAATATAGGGTTTTGCTATTTCATAAGGAGTGACTCTTAATGACTCAGATTTGAATGCAATAGAGTGAAAGCAAAACAAAACTCAAAAAACATATAAGTTGTCAAATCTTATTTTAGTAGATATTTTGTACGACACTAGCATCAAACCTAGACAATAACATCGATAAAACTATCCTAACTTGGCATTACTATCTAGAGAGCAAAAAACATTAGAATCTCTTTTCCGCATGATTTTTGCCTATACCTGATCTAGAATTGCATTAGCATCAGAACAAGCTAAGTACTTCACTTTTTTGTCATTTCTATATCTAACATAGTTGTACTTTATATATTTAGACTATTTAGCATAATAAATTCAGTGTATGCTTATATTTGAGTTTAGCATCTCAATGACCTACTATAGATTTGATTATCACCCTTATGTCATTTTTTTTATATACCCTTTTAACATTCAATAACCCCAATCTAGATAATTTTAGGTTTAAACATTTGATGAACCTGATTCATATGAATTTTTTCTAATTCTTAGGGTTTTAAACTAGTTAGGGTTTTAGATTGTTACATTTTTTAATTTATTACTTTTACTAATGCAACCTAGGCATAGCCCTAAATTGAGAGGTGTGCCTATTGAACATATTGAGTTTCCTATCCAGCCATATAAGATGTCTCAAACCAATGAGGGATCTCATACCTTGGATCATGATGATACCCATGTTGATAACGAAAAAATACTGATAGTGTTATCATAGAAGAAGATTTTAATAATGAAAACCATGAGACAAATGAAAATGAGCAAATAAACCATGATCAAATGCACGTAATTACATTGTTTCATGAGTGCATTCGACAAAATCCTAAAGATCTTGATGAGATCTTAAAAACTATACTCGAAGCAAATTTTTTCAAAACTATAGTGGATGTATCCCTCCCCTTGAACATATTAGAACTAAATACATCTAGTGGGGGTGCGTATTATGTGTTTAAACCTTTAATACCCTAAACTACTATTGATACATATATTATGGAATTACTAGTTGTTTCAACATAAATATGAATTTTAATACCTATCATGACTCAAATCATGTTTTCATCACCTTTGGTGACTACTCAACTTGATAATCTAAATCCCACTAGGCCTACAATTCAATCATTCCTTTAAGTTATAAAAACCTTGGAAGACAAGATTACAAATATTGAACAAAAAGCTTAAAAATTTCTTCATGTTATAGATTCACAATATGTGTTGCATAACTCTCTTACACTTAAGATCTTTGCACCTTTTGCCAACTAGATTTGTTGCACCTAAGTTTACATTTTATAATGACAAAGGTGATACCGAACAATATATTCAAATATTTTATACAACATGCCTTGACTATGCTTCCAATGAAAAATTTTGATCAAATTATTTCAAAGAAGCCTCAAAGACTATGCTTTGAGGTGGTTCTATGATTTACCTCTCCAATCCGTAAAAGTATTTAAATATCTTGCAAACCAATTCTAAACACATTTTTCCATTAATATTTTTGAAAATGTTTCTTATACTCAAATTTCCAAAATCAAATAAGGAACCAATGAACCTATCCATGAATATATTTTGAGATATACGACAATGCTAGCTAAAATGACCAATCTTATGGTAGACAGAAAGTTGTAGGATATATTCAAGCAAAGTTTGTTTACTCCTTTACATGAGTCCATTGTTTTCAAGAAGTTCTAATCTTTCGATGCCTTATGTCATGTTGTATGGGACCATGAAATGAAGCTTATGTCATTGAATAAGCTCAAGTTTGTAACAAACACACTAACTACATCTATATATAGTACTAAGTTTACAATTAAACCAAGTTATAAGGTAAAACCTCCCAAGCCTAAAAAGGAAACAATCACCATGGTTAACATAGTTGCATTGTAGTCTAATCAACTTGTTTTTATCTAATGCACCAAAGAGATAATTTACGCATTTACCTGAGTCCCCAACTTCATTACTCTCACGGTTAATAGAGAGTGCCAACTTATATTTATCCCTTATCTTATCTAGGTTGATATGAGTCAACCTATACCCAAAAGATATGATGCAAAAGTTTATTGTCTCTATCATCAGGGGCCCAAACATTCTACAAACCGTTGCTTTACTTTGAAGTACAAAATTCAAGATCTTATCGATGACCAAAAACTTACATTTGAGAGTCCTCCAAATGAATTAGGTTCACAAAAACTCCAAAAGTATCCACACCAACAAGATCTAACAATTACATTATACATGGGCAGTGTTTATTTTTGGCATAACAATATTGATCCTATATAAGCAAAAACCACTTGCAATATAAAACATTTTTAGCAGCTTGGTTTTTGACTACAAGACTTGTAAAAGAAGGTCACTTGGAAATATTCTTTGGGCAACATAACATTACCAATTGCTTATGGTCCTAAAGTAATTGAAACATGGGTTTGGGTTATGCCTACCACATCTCCATATGCACTTACATTGGGAACTCTTTGGTTATACCAAATGGAATAAAAAAATCATCTGAATCAACAAGGTATTGCCTTTCCTCATGAAGGCAAATTAATACATATTTTAAATAATAACATTATTTCTTCTACTACACATGCGAAACACGAGGAGGAACATGTTATGTACCTTTTCAACCTATCCAGTCATGATGCAAACAATGTAAAAGATCTAACTTAAAGTTGTAAGGTTCACAGTGGGGGAGGTATCTATGACCATCCATCAGATGCCATCATAGGATGATCTTTCCTCTTTAAAATTTCAAAAAATATCAAAAAATATCAAAAAAATCAAAACATTCAAAAATCCAAAAACACTTTTGTCACCTACATGTTCTATTAATTCCTTGACATCCATGTGTTAGTTCCATGTTAATGGATGACATACACAGTTACTCCGACATACATGTATGTGTCACACTTTTGCTTGAGTGTGATACGGGCATACCCAAACACATGATACATTCATATTTCAGATGTTGAACCTTTCCTCTACTTATTTTATATGGATATTGGGGGCATCCGTTGTTTTGATCTTGATACACACATGTTATATGATTCGATGATCACTCTAAATTATCATGTTTGAGCTTACATATGTCCTTACACATGTCTATTATCCATGATTACATCTTACATATGGTACTTGATATGCTATACACTTGACATACTTTTCCTAATACATTAGATCCATGGGTGACTATGACATGTTTAGCTAATTGCTTATGCTTTACTTTATGCACTTCCTTGAGTGTCTTGCCTTGATATTATATTCCTTGTTTGAGCATTTGAATATGCTCTTTTGCTGGTGACCCTTGTGCTTATGTATGATTTCATTGACATGTGCATGCCATTCTTTATTGTATGGATATTTGAATATGTCATTATTGCTTCTGTGGATATTTAACTAAGTCATGTCCCTTCGAGTCTGCAGTATTTGAACATGCCTCTTATTTGTGATCTCTTTGGATCATTATCTTTTGACTTAATTTTGAGTGTTCTTATGTGTGCGCTTGTTTGCTTGTTGAAATTTTACTATTATTATCTAGATGTTGCCATGATCTTTAACATACATCTTATGCCTACATGTGATGACATTAGTTTTATGCACTTCAATGATACATCTACCTAGGCATGATCTCTTTTATATGCTACATGGTCATACTCATAGATTCTACAATTATCTTATCCTTTTGAGGTGAGGTAACTATCAATTCTTATCTTTTCCTCATCTCAAAGGGGGGCATATTAATGGGGGCATGCCATAGAGACATGTTTTTTACACTTGACATAGTTTCTAGATTCAGTGGATGCATGCTTTGGAAGCATGTTTTTCACACTCATTCAGTACATGGTACTTATATCAGTTTTTATATGGGGATATGTCATATGGACATGGAGTTCACACATTAATAGTTCTCATATTTAGTGGGGGTGTGCTTTAAAATCATGTTCTCCACACTCTTTCGATATATGGTATTTATATTAGTTCCCAGATTTAGTTGGGGCATGATTTTGAAGCATGTTCTCCACACTTATTCAGTATTCAACATCTTTAGATTATATTAGGAGTATGTTTTGGAAACATATCCTTGACATTGGTACTTATATCAATTTTTGGATTTCTTCATATATAGTGGAGGTATGCTTTAGAAGCATGTTTTTCACACTTATAGAGTTATTCAAATTAGCTAAAGCATACAATTATATGATTTAGATTCATAATTATGGTAGAATTCTATACACTAGTTGATCCAAAACTCAGAAGTTCTGGTTGACGAATATTTCAATAGCACAGAAATAACACAATAACAATGGATTCTCTGAGAAGAGACGTATTACTTAACAATCACAATACAAATATAGGCTTATCTCTGAAAAGAGATGTTTTGTTGAATCAAAAAATTGCAGATACAAAACATACGCTTATCTCTGAGAAGAGATGTCTGCCTTCCCTTTTCGGGTTACAATGCATTTATATCTATTTTTGAAAACATCGGGAGATTGAGTGGCTCGAGGAATTAACGGTGACCTTTTAAGAAAGAGTGGCTCGAGAGAAATAACAGAATTAAAATAATACAACACTCGAGGACAAAATGGCTAGAGGAAATAACTGTCACTAACAATGTGACTTTCAAGAATGAAAACAATACAAGATTCGAGGAATTAACTGTCACCCGAATGGTCACCCAAATGGTTGTCCGAATCATTTCTGCCACCCGAGTGGTCGCCCAAAGTGTTGCCCAGATCATTCCTCCCTCAAAAAGCAATGGTCCCCATTGCGTCACCGTTCCCCATCCGGTGTGGTAGTTGTGTCTTGATTTGATTCCTGATGCACACTTGGAAAGAACTGTGGTTTATGGAACTGTGCGAGCCCTGATTGTTCACCATTTTTGTCTGACCATCAGTCTGAGGATGGAAGGCTATGAACTTCTTTAGCGCGGTATCTATTTGCTTTTGTTGTTGTGTTGTCAGAGCTGTAACATCGGCCCTTTTGGATTCCTGTCGCTTGACCACCATGAAAACAAATTTTTTGGCGCTAAGCAGAGTGACAGATGTGGAAGGTGGTACTTCTGGTACCCTGTAGCACCGTGTTCCAAGAGTGAGAGTGATCCGTCTAGTTCTTGATTCGTATATACCATGTCAATCATACATGAATGGCTGACCAAAGAGTACATCACAAACATCTAGATTGACCACATCACATAAGACCTCATCTTGGAAAGGTTGTATTGCATATGAGAGAAGACATTGGTGGGTGACACAGAGGTCTCTCCCTGGGCTCAACCATCCAATACTGTATGGTTTTGGGTGAGGCTTCATGGGCAGATTTAGGCTTTTCACAACATTAGTAGAGATTAAATTTTTTTGACTTCCACTATCAAGAATGAAACACAGAGGCTTACCTTTCACCCATAACTTAGAGTGAAACAACCTCTCCTTGTCATCTAGCATCTCGTCGTGTGTCTGTGATGAAGCTACAATAGCTTTAGGATCAACATCTATAATTTCTTCTTCAACCTCTTCGACTGCAGGGTCTGCATGAGGTAGAGCAGTAGATGTTGAGGATGGTGACTCAAAAAGCAGTGATTTGATAGCTCGACATTCTTCTTTGGAGTGAGTTCCAGATTTGTGATAACCACACCACTTCTCGGTCTTTCCTTTCTTTTGCTTCCAATTTTGGCCTCGTGTTTGACCTTCTTTATCACTTTTCCATTTTGAAGACTGATTCTTTATATCCATTCTTCCATGCTTCTGCTCAATCTTTACTACGAACTTTATGCCTCACCAATGGTTTCCAAATTGAAGAGTTCCATTTCCCCCCGGATGTACCATTGTAGTCCACCATGATATTTGAGAGTTTTATGTTTCTCACTTTCTTGAATGCCCAGTCTTGCAGACAAAGAATGAAAAGTGTCTGTGTAATCTTGCACAGATTGGTCCTTACCTTGGTGAAGTTGTTACCACTGTATGTACAGATCATCATACGCGCCGATGGGATAGTATTATTCTTTTACTGCTTCTATAAAATCATCCCAGGTGGGTTCCACCCCAAGGCCAATGATATCCGTACTGAACTTTTTTTTGTACACTTCCCACCAATTTTTCATAGGCAATGATGATTTCAAAAGAGCAAAAGTGATCTTTTCTCTATCGGTGAACTTATTTACAGAGAAGTAGGACGACAGTTGATCCAACCAATTTTTCACTACATCAGCATTGATTTTGCCTTCAAATGTGGGAATATCAAAATTTACTTGAACTTTGAAGAGTGTTGGGGCACTGAAAGGAAGCTCCCTCGATGAGGAGCCCAGATGTGTAGCCGCAGAGCCAAAATTTTCCATCGAAAGTGTTTGAAGAATTTGAGCAAATTGTTGGAGCATCTGTGCTTATTGCCACTGGAGGGCTTCATTCACGATTTCCTTGAAAGGATCGGATGTTTTGGTGTCATCCGCCATTTGAGGTCGTTTGGGGTGGACAGGTGGAGCGTTTGGAAGCTCTGTCGCTTTCCACCCAAGTTCCCTGTATCCTAACCTCGTCCTCGAGAACATACACTCTCAAGAAAAACTGCTCTGATACCACTGATCCAAAACTCAGAAGTTTTAGTTGACGAATATTTCAATAGCACATAATAACACAATAACAATGGATTCTTTGAGAAGAGACGCCATATTACTTAACAACCGCAATACAAATATAGGCTTATCTTTGAAAAGAGATGTTTTGTTGAATCAAAAAATTACAGATACAAAACATACGCTTATCTCTGAGAAGAGATGTTTGCCTTCCCTTTTCAGGTTACAATGCATTTATATCTATTTTTGAAAACATCGGGAGATTGAGTGGCTCGAGAAATTAACGGTGACCTTTTAAGAATGAGTGGCTCGAGAGAAATAAAAGAATTAAAATAGTACATCGCTCGAGGACAGAATGGCTCGAGGAAATAACTGTCACTGACAATGTGACTTCCAAGAATGAAAACAATACAAGATTCGAAGAATTAACTGTCACCCAAATGGTTGCCCAGACAATCTCTGCCACTTGAGTGGTCGCCCAAAGTGTTGCCCGGATCACTGGTACTATTATTATACATAATTTCAACATGAGACATATCTAAGTTGCATATGCTATGCAACATATGCCTAATATTATAAAATTCAAATCAGTTTCAGGTTCTAAAACACTTTTATGAACAATTATTATATTATGAATTTTTTCATACTGATACCTCATAGACTTTTATGGACTTTTATTGAGCTAATCTACTTCAGTAGTTGGTTCATATTTTTGGTATGGTTGAGGTGATCAAATCATTCAATCTTTCCAAAGTTTTAAGTTGGAATTGATCATCTAGCCTCACCAGGTTATAAATATCATTGGGTTGCATGGTTGAGCTAATCTCAATTGCTAGGTGGTAGCTCACTTTTGATACAAAATTGGGAGAATGTGCCTTCCAATATATATCTCTATCTCCTTGGATATACACACTTTTAAGTTTTATCTATATTTATCATAATCTCAGTTTTGAGGCCTTACAATGATACATCTTTCTGAAAACAACTTGCTAATAGGTAAGGCTATTATATCGATACATAGGTGTACTTCTAAAATTGATTCTTTTAATTTTAATCTATTTCAAGTACTTTCAACCTAGATTATATGCACTAATTTTATATTGTAATATGTTCTTTGTTGCAGATTAGTCACTAACAAAACATTCAAGTTGGGCACATGCAAAGACAAGGTGTGCATACACACCCAGGTACACATTACTTTCCTTTAAAATAGCAATTTCATTATTATATTAAGGGGGGATAAATGTAGATGATATTTTATGATTATATAACACTTCAATCTTGTACAGTTTGAAAACTTAGACTTTGGTTGCTCATATCAGTTCTTTACCTTTTCTATTTTACAAATCTTGCATCCGCTCTATCTTTGTGTCCCTTGGCCTATATCTCTTAGTTTGACCAATCTTATATTGATGACTTAAGTCTTCTGTCTTTCCCAAAATGCTTAAAGTGTACTTATCTTCCATCTCTAAAAGTTTAGAATATGTACTTGCTTTTTTACTCTCTGGACATTCATACTCAAGATAAATAGTAGTGTCAATGGTACTATCCTATCCTACTACAAGTATCCAGTGCCCTAAAATCATTCAATTTTCAAATAAAACATATCCTAATGGTCAGCCTAAGTGATTTAATGCAAGTTATTACTTCAAAAGGATTGATATAAATATAAGATCAACACTTATTCATTTCACACCTATGAATACCTAGCAAAAATACAAAAGAGCATTCAATTGATCGAAAGCTTCTCTATTTATTTTTATTTCCATACTAATCATATGAACTGCACATCTACAAGTTTGAAATACTAAAGGAGCAACCCAAGAGCCTAATTTGTCAAGTTACAAGTTAGGTCATTGTTATGGTTGCTTTGTAGATATTGTATGATTCACACACAAGCTAACATACATGGGAGAACTACATGTGTCTGAGTCCCTCTTTTGAGTATTGGATATGTAGGCAACACTCACTAATAGAGGGGTCTTTGGTGTAGCTCGACATCGTGTGCCCACTAACCCATTTTTTTTAAAGATCACTATGAAGATGAAAAATTAGAGTTTTACCATTTCATAAGAAACAATTATCCATGACCCAAATCTAAATACACCAGAGTGAAGGTAAAACAAAACCTAGAAGCATCCATGTGGCCACATGGTGTTTCATTAGATATTCCATATATGATACTAGTGTCAAACCCGAACGGTAGCATTGATGCAACCATCCTAGATTGACGTTACTATCTAGAGAGCCAAAGGAATCATAATCAAAATATGATGATTGTTTCAAAATTTCCTTCCTACTTGCTTTCTGCCTGTTCAAGATCTAAAATTACATTAGCATCAAATCAAGCTAAGTACTTCACTTCTTTGTTATTTGTATATCCAATATAGTTGTACTTTACATATTTAGACTATCTCAACATAATAATTTTAATGTATGTTTATATATGAGTTTGGCATCTAATTGACTTGTTATAGATTTGATTATCACCCTTGTGCCATTTCATTTCTATATACCCATTTAACATCTATATAACCCCAATCTAGATAATTTAGAGTTAAACATAGTGCAACAATGTAATATTCAAATATAGGTAATAAATAATAATTTATTAGAATTTAACATATTCAAACATACACAATAAATACTATAAGAACTATACCATGAAGGGTTAGAAAGAGCATATCTTATTTGCCGCACTATTTTGGGTTATCAAGATGATTCAAGTTCATCTCAGTGCTATAAACCTACTTGGCATTCTGTTTGTTCTAGCTTTTTATTATTTTTTTTGCTCAAATACTTTCATTAGTGTTCGGACACTTACATCAATTTAGGTGTCTAGATCTCGATGAAAGTATCCAGGTCTCGACGAAAGTGTCTAGATATGAATATACATAATAATTGATTGTGTATTTTCTTGAAGATGCCCTTAGACTTGTATTCATGTTTTACATCTATGTAATGATCAGATCACATGCATAATATTATCAATGATGAAAACTCTAACTTCTTTATCTTTGACCACTTGTGACTTGATAAAAATAGATTAGCACATGAGATGAGTTAACCCTAGACATCATGTTGTTGCTAAGTGTTGCCTACATAGCCATATATTCTGAGTAAGGCCTTAAAATTTCATGTAGTTCTCCCTATAAGGTATGTGTGTGTGTAATGGTGATTGTACAACTATATGCTCTTTCTCTTATTTCAACCCTTGGCACAAATAACACAAGTGCAATTTGACCTTTTGTAATACTTTAGACTTCAACAATATACAATTCAATATAAGGTCTATCAATAGCTTTTGAATGAACAATGTGTATACTAATTGAGAGGCTTGCTTAGTGATTGAATACTATGTCATAGTTTTATATATATAGGAAATCTTTTGAATTTAAATTATTACTTAGTGGCGCATGAAAAATTGACAACAAAACAAACATATGGACTTTTAGAAACAATCACAAGGCGAAAAGTACAAAAATAGAGAAAAGGATAAGCCAAGACAATTTCATTTTCCCTTGGACACTTGTGTTAATGCAAGTGTTTTGAGGTGAATATTAGTGTCCAAGAGCTCAAAACACATAACACACATCATAAAGTCATGGATCCATTCCATAAGATGACCAAAGCATAACACAGTGAACAAAGAGCAATATAATACTAGACAAAGCAATGAAAATGCCATGGAATGCAAATAAAGGCTCAAAATAGTGATTCTCAATAAAAAATGGTGATTCTCGATAAAACACTGCTTCTTGGTAAATATATTGAATATGTAGCTCGATAATATGGAAGAATCAGTGCATTTTGGTAAAGTAGTTTGTATATGTAATTTGGTTGAGTTTGGAGAAAGAAATCGATGCAACCTGGTAAATGAGATAAGGAATAAAACTCATTTATGCCACCTATCATGTATGTTGTGAATGATGTATAATTTAAATATGCATTTTGTAGTTCTTGGTGCGTTTTCATGGCATATACACCTCTATTATATGTCAAGTGTGAGTATCTGTAAAAATGTATCCTCTGCTCTATAATTGTGTATAATATTTGTCACAAATATGAGAAACTCTATTATAAATCAACAAAAATTAGTGCAATGTATAGGATTATGACCCAACTATTTATCTGAACATGTAAACTGTATCATATTCTGTGAACTCTATGAACTGTGTATCTATGGAGTCATGTCTTTATGACATGTTTCTCCCTTTGAGGTGAGGGGAATGGAGTTTGGAATTCACCTCATTGAAAAAGGATGAAATGGCTATACTGTGAATGTAGCAAGCATATATGATCCCATAGTATATCAATATCATGCCTCAATTAGTTGATAATTGGTTATTGTGGTATATTTTGTAAATAATATTGCATTTTAGACATAAACATTTGAATCTTGGTGTAGATTGGAGAAGAATTAAACATTTTTATATTTGTAAAAAGTGCTCAAGAAATAGGTACAGTGAAAACACGCTCATTGTATGGATCCCGACACAACTTATGTTTTTTGATTTGGAAAAACGGTGCTCAAGATATCACCAATCAAAGTTCACAAGTGCGCACGGTGGTTGAAAAGTCAACAACTATATATATAATTTTTGAAAATTTTTATTTCATTTTCATTTTTAACTTTTGAAATTTTCTTGCTCTAGATGGATTTTGATGATGCCTCATGAGAGAGCTATTTGTGAGATGTGATTTGAGCTACTTCGGGCTGCCTTTAGAGGCCAATACCTTGGTGAGATGTTAAAGGAATAATCGTGAACATTGCTATGTTTTTAAATTTTGAATTTTCTTGATTTTTGGGCCCCTTTTTGGGCATTGAAAAAATTGACAGACACTATCGTCAACATTTGGAATGGTTCAGTCAGTGTTTAGGATGGTTCCATTGAGCCCTCGATGACATGGTTCCTTTTTCAATAGTAGTGACCTATGCTACTGTCAAAAGTCGATGGTAGGATCTGACACTAGCCTCTAATTGTTCGTTATAAAATTTAGCATTTTTGCTTGCTAATACTTGATTTATTTGACTAGTGTGCATTTTGACTTGTTTATTTTTGCAGAAAGATATTCATATTCACAAGTTCAGGAATGAGAGGCATTCATCTACCTTGTTTAGAGTTGGGGTTTTTTGAGGTCAACATACCCCCATTTCTAAAAAATGGGACCCTTGTTTCAAATTGTACAAATTTGTGCTTAAAATTAAAAATTCACTTGATCAGAGTGCCATTAGAGTGTTTTGCACATTATCTTGATTTGAAGATCATCCACACCTGGTTTTCATTTGCATTAATTGACATGTTTTCAAGTGATCATGGTTTTATCCTTCTAATGTTGCTAATGATTGTTGATTATGTTTCTATATTGCAGGTTCAATGGAGTCCATATGAAATGGACAATATCTAAGGTTTCATGTTTTGAATATCCAGGGTTTCATATTTTAATATTAATTTATCCTTCTACTAGCTTTTGGTCTGTCAAGGATAAAATTAAATTCATGTTTGAACATCTTGAAACCTTACTTCCAATTATAGTCTAATGTTTTAACCTAGGTTCCTTTGAATTAAATTCAAATTTGGTAGGAATAATTTGCATAGGAGCAATTATCATGCCATGGAATTAGTTTAATTTTTTTCCTAAGGCTTGGTTGTATTTTTCAATATGACCAAACCTTAGTCTAAAATTTTTGTGCTTGGTCTTTTTATTTTTTCGAACCCCGTTGGTCCATTTTATTTACATATGCTTTAACTAACCACCGGGTCTTTTGTTATGTCTATAGACTTAGCCTAAAAATCCTTGGTCTAAAATATTTATGCCATGTCTTTTATCATTCATGGGGTCCCCTTTATTATGTTTTAGAGCTTAGCTTAAAAACCTAAGGTTTTATTGTGTTTATTAACACAAAATAAAACCTTAGTCTAAAGCATTTAACCTAAATTATTTATATATTCTTGAGCCTGATTTAACGTTCCTCATTATTTGTAGAGTCAATAGTCTATTTTTACTCAGGCAAGGTTGATTGAACATAGTGAATGAAGTCCATAAATCAAGAACCAAAATCAACAATCGATGTTTACTTAGATGGAGAAGATCCAATGGTGCATGATCCAAGTTGAAAAGTCAAGGCACAACAAAAATGTTAAAGTCTGAGCATGTCCCCAAGATCAATGGTATGCATTTGCTCGGGCGAGATTCATTTGATGGTGCATGTTGAGTCAAGACTTCAATGAAGCGCTAAGATAAGCAAGAAGGTGACAAGTGTCATCAAGCAACTAATGGCATTCGACCTCAAAGATCAAGATCCAATGTAGTGCATTTGCTCAGATGAGGATGATCTGATGGTGCAAAATCAATGTGGACTTTTCAACAAAGCTCAGAGAAAATGCGGAAGTGAAAAGTGTCACAACCACAAAGAATATAATAGGAAACCAATGGCATTCAAGTTCTTAGATAGAGATCAACAAACCATGTTGATCCAAGCAAATAGATCCAATAGTGTAAGATCAAGGTGGGATTTTCAAATTGTAACAGTCATATTTTGAACATTAATGAACATGATGCCATGGAGATGCTGTGAAAATGTCACATCAGAGCCATGACAAACTTGAATATTTTACAGACCTAGTGATACAAAGGTATAAATGGGTAAATTTGAATGCAATTTAGGGCACAAAATTTATGATTTGAGCTCATAGATGCCATTAAAGCTCCATGAAAACTTGATTGAACTCCAAAGAAACCCTAAAAAAATGTATGGACATGTAATTCATTCTTGTTATCATTGTAATTGAGTTGAGGGGAACTAAATTATTGCCTATGCGAAGATAATTTGATCCAGAGTCCACTAGTGAGTAATTTAATAGAATTTTTAGCCATGGTAGCTCAGAAGGGTGTTTTCTGAGAGAACATGGAACTCCATTTGACCTCGGATGCAGGAAGTGAAAAGCAAAAGCCAAGAGCATCAAAGAGCCATGAGGATCTTGCAACAACAATGGGAAATTTTATCAGCCAAGGGGTCTCCAAGTTAGTTAAGATAGGAATATTCTTTTGTAATTGACCTTGTATACTGTTGAAAAGAGAATATTCTTTTGTAAAGGCATTTACAACTTGTAAAACACATGGCTTGTAGGTTAGTCATTTAGAATGTCTAGAAGTTTCTCAAAAGGTTGTAAAAGGACAACTATCCTTAAATTTTGACATGAGTAACTGACATACCTCATGAAAGGTCTCTATAAAGAGCTATTGCCTATTGTAAAAGGGGGGAGTTTCTTGAGCCAAAGCTAATTGTAACTTTTGAGCAATTAATATAAGAAAGAAATTCTATAAACTTTGTCCAAATTTGCTTGTCTTTTGTTATCCTAGCTTCTCTCTACTTTTTCATTCTGACTTATAGATTTGAATAGATCTTATGAATTTCTAACGTGCACATTTGAATGCAGAGCTGTTAACTTGTGTTAATGCTAGGTTAAATGAAAGTTCTTAAGTTCATCTCATTTTCTTACTCTTCTTGCATTTGGGCTAATGCTGTTTGCTCACAGGGGTAAACCTTTAAAGTGAACTTGTTTCTTATTTGCATTCTTTCCTACATTCCTTAGATGTCTGTTTGATGTGTGATAGGATTTGAGCTTAAGCTACTTCATGTCATACATTGGTTAAGTGCATGCTTGGATGATATTTGAACTTTGTCATGAGGTTTAGAATAAAGATCAATAATATTTCTTCTCTGCCCTACCCTTCTTTTTACTCATTTTTAAAACCAAATCACTCTAGCTTAATTGTCATTATAAATATCCGTCTTAGATTAGATCTTGATCATAATTCACTATTCTTAGCATAACATACTTCATATTTTTTATAGATCAACTATTTGTCCACGATGGCTCCCAACTACCAAACATTATAACTATTGTGAAATAGTCGACTTGCTTTGCCTCTATTCTATCAACAGATAATGAGATTTTCACAACCTGCAACTCATACATTGAATTCTTAAAATTCTAAAATGAGAAGTGTTCTTGAACACTCTAGGCACCTGTGATACATATTCAGGAATCAACAGAAGGAGATTTGCTAGCACTAGGAGGGCCTTAGTTAGATCTTTGTAGATTTGAAGTATCTTTGCTCATTCTAATGAATTATGTTCAAAGATTGGTGTAATCTTTTGCACATTTGTGTAATTTTTTGCATATTTGTGTAAGGTCATTGATCTTAATGGTTTCAGATGAATCTTTGTGCTTATTTAGATAAAGATAGATGTTTTTTGAAGGTCCATGAGTAATTACGGTAAAGATATCTTAAGATCTATGAATCCAGGGTGTTTCAGGTTAGTAACAATGGTTTTCTTCAAAAATTGATAGATCTTTTGCAAATTTGAGTTTATTTGAACTTAAACATGTAAAGATCATTCATATTCATGTATTTGGACATATCTTTGAGCCAATTTAGTTAAAGATTGATGTTCTTTGCTAATCTTTATACATATTTGTGCATAATTTGCTTAATGTGCAATTTTGATCATGGTTATTTGTAAAGAAAATGCTTACACATCGTATCTCAAATAGGGTTCGAAGATTTAGAGCTTGAACTACCACAAATAAGATCCTCATCAAGGTATAGCTTGGCTAGGTGGTTCATCAATCAACATGCCATGTGTGGTACATGACCCTCAAAATTCTGAAAGGTATTTGCCTTCTTTCAATCCTAATGACATTGTCACAACTAAATAAAATGTTAGATATTTCAAAGCTGATTTAATGCTTCTAAATGTTGTTCATGAAGATGTAGCATGTAGATTGTTTCCATTTACTTTAAAAGATGCTGCATATGAATGGTTCCTTAACCTTCCAAAAAATTACATAGCTATTTGAGATGATTATAACATAATCTTTATTGATCAATTTGACAAAATCATTAGTTCGTATGTCTTGTATCAACAGTTCACCATAGTTAAAAGAGATCTCAATGAGCTCATAAGAGCCTTTAATGCTAGATTCTAGAAGATGTTTAGCAAAACCATAGCTCCTTATAGACCTGATGAGGCTTTAGCCCTAGAGATTTACAAGGATGCTTTGGATCCCATGACTTCTGTGTTTTTTAAAAGGTTTGTTGGAGTCATAAAGACTTTGACATTGACTTATGCTGAAGCTATAATAATCAATGATTAAATACAGCCTCAAGGTCAGATTGCATATGCTATTCCAAATGTCAACCCCAATTTCCGATCACTACATATCATTTCTAATGCCAATCAGAGTGTGTCTACCTTAAATTAGACACCAGTCTTGAACCAATTTCCCTTAATCCATACCCATCCTGATTGGGGTTCTTAAATAATGCTACAAATAGACATAAAGCTTTGGTGGCCCCTAGTACTAACAATCAAGTTCTTGACTTAGAAACACCAAATAATGAGAATGAATCCATACTTGAAATGGTTCAAAAGCTAAGCATTGATTTTCTTTAGTTGTAGAAACAAGTGGGCAATGCTAGGGAAAACTCTAATAGAAACTATGCTTCTCAAAGGTTTAATTGGCCTACAAATAGGTTTCATAATGAAAGTAATAATAGGTCATCTAAGGACATACACAAAATGAATCTTTGTGATATAGGTCTAGTTGATCATTGTAATGTCTTTGAAGCATATCAAAATGAAAAGGATACATTTGAACATGTGTTTAATCGAGACAATGTTACAGGGACATTTGGCTTTGTAAGGACATCTAAATCTTTCATGGTATAGGGTTTTGATTTTTCGTTCGAAGAATAAAGTGAACTTGAATATGCTCTAGAAGAAGGAATATCCATTCAAGATGAGCAACCTCCTAAAGAAGATCATATCCTAGCTGACCTCTTTTTAAAAGATAGATGTGAGGATGATTCATATGAGGTCATGGTTGAAATTAAAGATACCCCTAAAGAAACTAACCAATGGTAACATTTATACCAGGATTTTTTGAAAGAAATTGAGGTATTCCAAGACAACAAATGTCATTCTGGAGATCCTAAGGCAAGA
Source organism: Torreya grandis (assembly GCA_037957365.1). Taxonomy (NCBI): domain Eukaryota; kingdom Viridiplantae; phylum Streptophyta; class Pinopsida; order Cupressales; family Taxaceae; genus Torreya; species Torreya grandis. The sequence continues at coordinate 1,342,085 of JARHVA010003496.1, read as the reverse complement.
TGAGTTAGGACTCAATTGGATTGCTAAGATGCCATTTTGCACAAAAGATGAAGATGAACCAAGTGTGGTAGATTAGGGATTTCCATATGACATATTCAAAAGGTTGGAAGTATGTGATCAACCTGATTCAAATGGTAAGGTTGCAAATAAATTTCATGACTTTTCAGTTGATCATGATGAAGTAGCCTTTCAGGATGACTTTGAAAGTTTTGGTGCAAATATTGGTAGTCCATCTCCACCTCGAGTTGAACTTAAAAGACATCAGGATAAGAATGCTAGCTAATCTTCCATCATTGAATGAGGATGACATACATCATTATCAATCTATGAATGAATCAAAATTAGCACTCTTAATGCAAAGTAGAAGGATTTGGGAGGAAGATGATTGGGTTTTAGACCCATATCTTCAATCCATGCACTTAAGGATAGAGGTGGGAGTCCAAGATACATCACACAAAAGACATGAACACACAAGTGCTCCTTTCCCCAAGAAGAGGCCATTGAATGGAAACAATCATGTTTCAAGGTTCTATGGTAGGCTAAATAACTTTTCATTCGATCTTAGAGGTAGGTTCTTCATGGAGTTAGTGTAGGACTTATATTAGTTTCTTTCCTTGCTGTCCCTTGTTTGTAAATAAGGTTGTACATATTCCTTTACTTGTTTATTTTTTTAGTGTGTTTGATTTCTTTGATTTGTTCTTTACTTCTAAATAAGTCCTTTTAGGACAATCCTCAGCTCAAAGTTCACCTAATTGCTCAAGGACTTCACAATTCGAAAATGTAGGAATGACTTCTCAACATTGGTTGATCATGGATTGTTGAAATGTGAGCTTGATGTTATAATTTGGAGAAACTAGCAAAGACTGATGGATAAGACAATTGTTTTTTGAGATTTTAAGCCTTGTTCTGATCGAAGCTTAGTTTGAAGAAGGATTGCACATGTAGGGTGAAATATTGAACTATTAAAACACAATCATGTTTACACTTAATAAAAATTATTGTCTAGGATAAAGTTTGAAACCAAGGATGATTGTCTGAAGATTAAACACTTGACTAAATTCCAAAACCTGGCTAACTTGGTTCCCAACTTTTTGCTAAAAAATGAAAATGACTTGAAAAATAACAAAAACAAGAATTTTATTACAAAATTTAGGAGCTTTCTAAGTAGAGGTGATTTTGGTAATCTCTATTGAGGCTATGGATGCCTAGCTGGCAGTGGAGCAAGGCCTTGAGTGGAGCCAAAGGCATCTATATTGAGGCCATAGATGCTTGACTGGCAACAAAACAATGCCAAAGCCTTCCCTGAGCTAAAGCATGGTTGTTTTTGAATATTCAAACATGTTGAAAGTCAGTGATAATGATTAAAATCATGAATCTAAAAGTTCTTTAAATCCCATGGCAAATAGTGAGTGGAATCAAAGTACATATTTAATATGACTAGGTTTTAATGTTTGATCTTATATCTGCATGTGTAGGACTTGTTTTAACTATGAATTGATCTTAATAATGACACTTGATCAAATAAAATGAATAACCTAGTTGTTAGTCTGAACCAAAGTCTCTAAATTCTAACATATTTCTATGTTCCCTTAGAAGTCACCATTTGTTGAGGTCAACATACCCTCATTTGTAAAAAATGGGGACCCTTGTTTCAAATTGTACAAATTTGTGCTTAAAATTGAAAATTCACTTTATCAGAGTACCATTTGAGTGTTTTTTACATTACCTTGATTTGAAGATCATCTAGACCTGATTCTCATTTGCTTTAATTAACATGTTTTCAAGTGATCATGGTTTTACCCTTATAATGTTGTTAATGCTTGTTGACTATGTTTTTGTATTGTAGGTTCAATGGAGTCCATCTAAATTAGTAGGGAGTCCCCCCTGATATATATCCATGGCATTAGATAGTTAGAGGTGACCGTATGTTGAATGATAGGCCTAACCCCATAACTATAGACATATCACCATTCCCATATGGGGAGACAAATCCAATTGTTCCATTGGATATGAGTGATAATGCTAGATGTACAAATGCATATACATAGTGGTGGTCTACTACACATTATCCATTATTATTCCTTGTTATTATTACCCCCTGGTGAAGTACTTATGGCATAGGGGAGATGAAGGAGGTAGAGGTAAAAGAGCTCCCACAGGGATGTAGCCTTTAGATGAGGTGGTGGTCAGAGCCACATGTAAGTATATTATTAAATTTTATTTATTTGTAAGATATCTAGTATATTATACTTGATAAGTATATCTAATTTTCACTTGTTTGCATTAATTATAAGTAATCAAGAGTGGCCCATAATGGTAGATCATGCTATGTAGGACTTGACATGTAGTGTGCCCATGGATATTATTGGTGAGGGTTCTGTGGAGAGAGTGGTAGACATTACAAGTGCTAATGCATTGTTATTCTATCCTATGGCTATAGAGTGGCAACATGCCACATGGTGGTGATTAAGCCTGATGAACTACATGCAAAGCTTGATAGGCATTTGGTTCCTGAGAGGAGTTATATAGAGTTAATGTAAGTACTGATTGATTGATATGATGCTATTCATTGTGAGCATTATTAGATATTACATCAACTAGAAGCCTTGGAAGAGAGGCTATGAGAGCAATTTCAATCTCATGGCCCTAGGTGAGATATCAAGACCTCCACATAGAGATATGTTAGGGAAATGGAGCTAGATAGTGATGATGACTCCTATATTCCCGGGGAACTACATATGCTTGATTCTATAAACATTTGGTCATTTTTATATATATAATGATGTCGTTCTTGATATTACATTGTAATGGATTGGACTTTATCTTAATTTTTTGAAATGTTTGTACATTTTTTACATGTACTATATTTGAAATGTGTTTATGTGGTAATGGATTGGTAGTTATTCATTAAGTTTGATTTAGTAATAATTGAGGTAATCATCATACATAATGGAATCCGCTTGGGAATATAAATTCATTACCGTAATGATCATGTGGCAACTATGATTTTACTTTATATTCTAACATAATATCTTGTACATTTATATAAATAGCAAGTGTATTTTATACATCTATAGTTATTGGTCTTAGTTTAGGTACCCATTCTATTTGTGTAGGAAACATATGTATGGGAGTACGATTAGATTCTATAACATTTGGTTATGCGCTTCCCCCAAGTGAACCTCTAACAAGATATAGATCAACCAATGGTTCCTTGACAAGATCAAGGTGGCAGAGATTGCTCATTATAGAGGGTGCGCTAGGAGAAATAATTCTAATGGTTTGCCTTTACAAGTGCTGATAGACCATATATTGCTTAGTAAGAGCGGCATGGGATGTCTCAACCCTCTTAGAGTGACCTTTATAAGAAGTGGAAGAATGTGACCTTGTTGGATCTTTTTGAAATGTAATTAATCCTCTATCTATGAGCTAAGTAATCTTTTGTCTTAAATAAAAATAATCATTGTTACGATACCCATTAATACCATGGTAAGTGCAAAAGGGTTATCCTTTCACCTTTTCAAATCTATGTGGTGGATGGTAGTAATTTGGAGGAAGAGTAATTAACTATTTATCCAATAACAAATGCAATATATCACATGGTCAATATTTTAGTCAATCAAACAGAAGTGGTTGCCTCGTAGTAGAGGTATATGTTTTTGTATATGCTTAAATCTATATTTATATGTTAAACTAGTCTTGTACACTTGACAAATATATCTTAGAACTCTAACCTTTAGTTTGGCCTTTTTTATAATCAAAAGGCTCACATTCACCACCTCACTAAGTTTAATTACTTATTTCTTAGTCCAACCTTGATTACTCTAATTATTTAGATCACCTGTAACCATAAGATGTGTAAAATTTGATATATATCTTTCACTGTCAGTTACATAACTCAACAATGTTCATCTTGAATAATTTCATTCAAGAGAAGACAATAGTGTTGATGCTACTATCCCTTCTCCAACAAAACTATCCTCCACCTATAAATACTCAAATTTACAAATCTTTCAATATGTATAGGTCAACCTAAGAGTGTCATTAACTTTTATTTGAGAATCATTTCAAAATAAATAGAATAAATACAAGTCAAAGCCAATTTATTTGTAACATCAAACAATCAACTCTCAAGCTTAGACATACTATTGAATATCAAAGCACACAACTAAGCTATTCTACCCTATTCATCCCTATTTGTACAACAATCATAGAAGTAATCATACTACAGGTCTAGAGCATTCAAAGAATATACCATGAGATATATTTGTCAAGTTACAAGCTAGATCATTACATGCACTCAAATGTAACATTCAATACTATTATTCACACACATACCGACACATAAGGGAGAACACCATAAGTCTGAGGCCCTCCTAAGAGTATTGGCTATGTAGGTAATGCTCATTGATAGAGGGGTGTTTGAGGTCAGCTTGATACCATGAGCCCACTAACCCATTTTTGGGCAAGATAACCTAACCTAAGGTGGAGAGCTATGGTTTTAAGCTATAAATAATGATACAAAACATGTGCACAAGATACATACATTAGATGAAAGGAGATGGAAAGCCCATAAATACCTATGTGGTTGTATATTAATACAATAAACATTTTATACATGATAGTTGTATTGAGATTTAGATAATATTATCAATGTAAGTGTCCACATGTCAATGCAAGTGTCCAGACAACTAAAAAAAATATTTCTAGAATTTGAGGACTAGTTCCTGAATATCAAACAATCTATCTGAGCACCATTGCATAAGATAAGTATTGTTCATTCTTCATTATTACACAATATAAATACTATTTGGCATTGTAATTTATATATTTAGTATTTTTCGTAACTCAACACTGAAATTGAATATCATAAACTATTTTTTTTAATTAGCCTGCTTTAGGAATATTTTAATTCACTCTTGAATATCCTATTCACTTAAAACCTTTGAAACCATAAAAGGGATAAATATTTGGTGAACCCAACCTTTGAGTCTTCCTAGTTGATGTTTGTTTTTCTCTTTGTGCTAGTCTTTATACCTTTTACTTGGCCAACCATGAATGATATATATGGTTTTCATTAATATGATGCATAAACTATTTGCCTCATAAACCAAGCTTCCTTAATGGACAATGTGGTTGAATTCAATAAGAAAACAAAATAAGGGAAATCCTCCCAAAAATATTCTATAAGGCCTCCTCTCATTTCTCTATATGGGGATAATTACCATCCCTATAATTAGGTCCATGCTCACACCATTCAAAAGGATGAGTTGAGCAACCTTTTAGTTTTAAATAAAGATGATAAACTAGTTTCTCCTATACAATCCATTACATAATTATCCATGATTGAGCCTAATATTCCACAATTTGATCATGCTATTTTTCCAACACATTCATAAAGAAATCATGGCTTCTTTACAAATAGACAATGATACTATTACCAAAGGTCCCAAAGTTTTCAAATGATATACCATGACCAAAGGTTCTAAAGTTTTCAAATGAGATACCATTACCAACGGTTTCAAAGTTTTCAAATGATATACAATTACCAAAGGTTCCAAAGTTTTCTAGTGAGATACCATTACCAAAGGTTCCAAAATTTTCAAATGATATACCATTACCAAAGGTTCCATAATATTCGAATGATGAGGAATAATATATTATTCTCATGTTTCAAATCAATGATACATTGTAACCAATGACCACACCTTTGTAAATTGTAATGCTTCCTACTAGTCATCTCATTTCTATGATGAATGTTATAGGAAATATTCAAAGTTAATTTTTGATTCTCAATTTAAGAATATTATCATGCAAGGCTACTATTAATGATAGTGTGATCACAAATCAACCCATTGCAAAAAATGTCTTTGAATTTTATTATATACAAGATTTCATTATGCCCATTATTACCTTTGTTCTTTGGACATGAAGACCCTGCCAACCATATAATTTAATATGTACATTAATTTAGTCATTTGGCTAAAGATGAAGATTTATTGTTAAAATATATTTTTAAAATCCTCACAAGAAATATGTGAGATTAGTTTTATAGTTTACCTAATGGCTCCTTAGAAAATTTTACACAATTGCAATATGTTTTCTTCCTAGATTTTGATACACACAATGTGCCTAAAGTTACATTAGAACACTTTCAAAACTTCAAAAAACATGATAATGAATCCATTCAAGATTATGCTACACTATTCAAGAATGCTTCATCTTCCTTAGCATATTAACCTTTTGATTTAGAATAACAATTCATATTCATTAAAGGTCTTTCCTCTCTACTCAAAGATAGCATTACATAAGTGATATACCTCATTTGATCACCTATATATGGATATACATGCATATGATTATTTTTTACTCAATAATGCCAAATTGATAAATATCTCACATGCAAAATGCAAAATCTTTGTTAATAATACATACATTGACACAAGATTACCAAAAAATGACCATATACCAATTTGTGGCATACCAATGTTTATTTGACACTGTTGTAATAATTTTTCAACACTAGATGAATATCGGATCTACCTCATTCACCACATAATAATATACTTACCACTATTTCAGGTAAAAAACATCCTCTTTAAAAGGACTTGAAAATCACATTATTCACGAGTGGATGTTATTTTAGACATAACCATATTGACTCTACAACCACATAAACATATTGTAGTGTACTAAGTTTATCATAACTTGGATACCATATACAAGACTTACATCAAAAGGGAACTTGGGAAGATTCTTTGGGATACTTGATATTGCCAATTGCTTATGGTCCAAGTGTTGTCGAAACAACAATATGGATCATGCCTCATACATCTCAACACCCATTTACATTGGGAAACTTTTGGGTATATCTAATGGGAGCCACAATCGATCAAAATCAACAAGGTATTTCATTTTCTCACAAAGGACAAATGGTTCACATACCACATGATGATGATAACAATCCTAATCATGGAGTAAGGAGAGAGGAAGAACATTCCATGCATCTATTTCACTATCAACACATGAATCATGACAAACAATGATTCATTATCACATAATTAAAAAGTAAAAAAAATAAATAGATCAAATATTTTATAAAATACAAAAAACATTCAAATAATTTAAAACTATCAAAAATATTTAGCATTTCACATGTTTTATAGCTTTTACATATGTTGTTTATTTTATGTTAGTATATATCATACCATTTATATACACGCATGTTTCACGGGTACTTGAGTGTGATTTAGGCATACATTAGACCCATAATATTTCAAGCTTGTAAATGTTGGACCTTTCTTCTTCTAACGTGATACAATATGTTATGGGTATATTATTTTTATATGATCACAATCGACACATGTTCTATTATTTTATGATCACTTTCCATTATCTTACTAATCTTATATGTCTGACACATGCCTATACTCATGTTGCTATCTTACACAATGTATTTACTATGTTATTACACATGACATTTTGATAACACATGTATGTAGGGATGAGTATGACATGATTATGTCTCATTACTTCATTGATTTACATTATCTTACTTGACTGTACTTCTGGTGTGCTTCTTTGTCTTTCTTATGGAAAAATTTAACATGTTCCTTTACTTATTGGCCATAGTGCCTTGAGTGTTTCTTATTTATTTAGTGTGTGGAAATTTGTATGTCTTCCACTTGAGTGTGCATCATTTGAACATGCCCCTTTTTTACGGTCTCCACTCCTCTTTGTGTGACATTTGAGTACCCATGCATGTGTGATTGTTTGTTTGTTGAGATTTTTATATTCTAAACATTCCCATGATTCATATCATGCATCTTAGGGCTTGTTATGTATGAATACTGCAAGCTTCATTGATATATCTACTTTGAAATGACACTACTATATGCTTCTTTACTACATGATTCATACACATACAACATAGTTGTCTTATCTTTTTGAGATAAGGTGATTATCACTTTTTTAATCCCTTTACTTTAAAATGGGGGAATATAAATGGGAGCATGTCATAGAAGACATAGATCTACATACATACAATTGACATAATGGGCAAAATTTGATTCAATTTACATAGTTTACATGATTCAAATTTATATTAGGGATAAAATTTTATGCATTGGGCATAGATTTAGGATAAATATTTTTAGACTTGTGATACATATTATACACATGTTATAGATCAAAGATTATATTTTGACAAATACTTTAGCTTGAGACATATTCGAGGTGCACATGCATCAAGTTACACATACACTTTCAAATTATACACATATTTAGGCACTGACCTTACCAAGATAAAATGTTTAGGCCTTTATTTATTTGTAGTAGTTGGTTATTTTTTATTAGTGTGATTAAGATTTTGTATCCTTGATGGACTTGGAACTATGATTTTATTATTTTGGGTTGATATGGTTACACCATTTGAATCAAACAAGATTGGCTATATTGGCTATATTGGTTATACTTGAGTTGTACGATTGAGATTCTATGCTCTCAATGGACTTAGAATAATTAATCCTTATTTTAGATTGGGGGCATGTTCACCATCCAATTACCCTCTTCACATATCTGAGGTTTAGTTATGAATCTCTCTCCAATGTTATAATTAAATTACTTAGACATTTTGAAATAATAGATTAATATACCACAAAATTAAGAACAAAATACGAAGATCCATGATAATTGGCAAAAGAGCATAATACTTGAATATTATGATTGAGCCACTTCGAAGGGGCAACCTCTAAAATAATATAATAATAATAGAATTCATAATTTGATATTATAAGACTAAATATTACCTCTTATATATAGTCTACTTAGCCATGATTATTCCATACGCTGACCTAATAAGAACATAGAGAAATATGACAAGAATATAAAATAGGTGTGTATGCCACAAGTCAGACACACATATCCATAGACATGCCATAAGATAAGGGTGTAACATGTCCCTCCCCTTAAAAATAACATTATCCTCAATGTTGACTCAACCCTAGTTTTTACTTTAAGAAAGTTTCATCCTCCCATGTTGCATCTTCACAATGAAAATTCTTCCATTTGATCAAATACTCCTAAATTTCTCTAGTTTGTAGTTGCTTAGTGTGATTTTTAAGGATCACTTCAGTGTCCAAAATAACCTAACCTTCCTAATCTAATTTAGATAACTTAGTTTGAGTATAAACTCTATGCCCATCTACCTTCAGGTAAGATACATGGAATACTGGATATATGTGAGTGGATTGCATGAATTCTAACTTATAGGCTACACTACCAATTTTATGTAAGATCTGATAAGAGCCATAATAATTAGAGGACAACTTGTTATATTTTTTATACTAATTCAAATAAATCTACGTATATACTATAATCTCACAAATACCCAATCACCTATGTCAAAATGCTGCTCACTACAGTGTTGATCCGCTTATTATTTCATACAATTTTGAGTCATGGCTAAATTGTATCACAAATTAGTGAGGACCTCCTATTGATGGTGAATGAGTTCCTCAATATCTCAAACCTTGAGATGGACATTCAAGGTTGAAGTGATGGATGGGGGGTGATATCCATATAAGGCCACAAAGGGGGACATTTTAGATGAACTATGAAGTATTATACCACCATTTGACAAGTGGCAATTAATAAACCTATTTTTCCTATTTATCAAAAATAAAATAATGGATACACCCTTTTAGACATTTGTTGACTACCTATATTTATCCACCATATTGAGGATGATAAGATGAACTATGATCCAACTGGATATACCGTAAGATGCAAATAATTCAGTCCAAAAATTATTAGTAAATATAAGATTTCGATCAGTTACAATGATCCTTGGGGTACCAAGAAATTTCTAGATGGTATTAAAAAAATAAGAAGCTACTATACTCACAAAAAAAATTGTGATAGGGAACAAAAATGAGCATACTTGGTGAGTTGATCCACAACTACAATTATAATGTCTTTACCCTCAGACTATAGTAACCCAATAATGAAATCCATGAAAACCTCCTACTAATAATGGCTAGGGATAGATGAAGGCTATAAGAGACCTGGAATCTTAATGGTTTCCCCTTTGTTCTATTGACATATAAGTTATTCTACCACATATTTATGGACATCCACCTTGAGTCCTTAAAATAAATCTTGCTTGATTCTATGATATGTTTTCAAAAATCTGGAGTGACCTCCATGTAGAGATGCATGAAGTTCTTGAAGAATTTTATGTTTGAGGAGAGAATTCTTACAAAGGTATAATATATATTTATACCATAATGTGTTTCCTTTCCATGTAAATTTTTTAGATTTGTTAGAACTCTATTGAAGATTCTAAATCAAATCCTTGGTGGCACTTATTGATGTGGGTTTTATGCACACCTTAGAGAAATTTTAAATGAGGTAACCTCTAACATTTTGGGATCTATGTAGAACTAGATTCCACTTTGGGGCACAAGTTGAAAGCATGTGGTTAGAACAACTAGGTGGTAGAATAATAGGTTTAGCCTGTGGATTGTTCAACTAGGTTTGTGGATGGATGTGTGGATTATAATAAAAGGGTAAATTACTATGTGAGTTGGATGGGTGGAAGACTAATATGTGGTGGGTAGATCTCAAAGAAACTTCAAAAAAGAGGAAGGGTAAGGAAGAAACAAGGTTCTATGTATTTGAAATATAATTTCTCAGTCTGTCTCTTTGGTGGACAAGTATCTCAAGAACCAATGTTTTCTATTTGCAGCTTTTGCACACTCATGAAAAAACATAGATAGAAGTCTAGGGTAATCAAATATAGGAGGCTTGTTGGTTTTAACTGAAGGTTTATCTTATTAAAGCTATTATTGCACACCTTTATGTAAGAGATTACAGCTTATACCAAGTAGTTATTGTTGACTATTTTTTCACACAGGCCAAAATGGGTCAACCCCCTATAGTCAAAATCTTATATAGGGAATTTTTATAATGTCATAGAATATGTTGCAGCTTTGTTAATGTCATTTCCTATGCCATTATGGTTTAATCATAGTCCAGCTTTGTCCTTGTTTCATTTGGTGGCTAAGGGACCATTTTAGGGTCATAATGCAAGTAGCAAATTTTCATGGTGTTGAGCAGTTGCAAGAGCATGTCTAAAAAAGCCTAAAATTGCACTTGGGAGTTTTGTTCAAATTTTGGCCAAGTGATTGAAGCAAGTGATTTCCTTCAAAGAAAGTGTTCCACATAAAGCCTACAACAAATGTACAAGTGTTATTTCCTTCAGAAGCTTTGTTTCGGTCTTTTGGCCAAGTGTTAATTCTTTCAGGACTTTTATTTTAGGGTTTTTAGCTAAGTGTTAGGAATTATTTTGGACATTTTATTTGAAACAATTTCCTTGAAGGGTAATTTCTTCAAAGGGCACTTTTCGAAGGTTTTGAAGGATATATTCTCAAGAAGAAAGTGGTCTAAAAACTTTTCCTGAAGGGCACCTTTTCAAACAAGTGTCTTCTACAACTTTCTCAAAGGGTAGTTTTTTGGGAAAATAGTTCACTTCAAAAGTTCTGGAGGATATATTTTAGAGGAGTCGACCCAAAATAAAAATACCGAGGGGCACTTTTTTAGCAAAGTGTCCCAAGCAGTTCTTTCGAAGGATCTTTTCTTCAGCAAAGTGGACCTTTGCATTTTTCCTAAAGGATATCTTTTCTGAGCAAGTGTCCCCAACACTTTCCCCAAAGGGTAGGTTTCTCGACAAAGTGATCCAATTTAGAGGTTATGAAGGGCACTTTTTTGGTACAGTGTCCTTCCCAAAAGGTCTAAAGCAAAGTTCTGAAGGGCATTCCCAAAAGGCCAAAGGACATTTCTAAGGACACAATTCCTTCAAGAAAATTATTGGGATAATTTTACTAAAGGCAAATTTCTTTCAGAAATTTTATCCCAAGGCAAAAGACTAAGACATGAATTCTTTCATACTTTTTGACTGAATTAATTGCTCAAAGGAAAAGACAAAGCAAGTAATTTCCTTTAGAAAAAATGCTCCACACTTTTCCTGAAGGATATTTTCATTAGAAAGTGGCCCTAAAGCAGAGTTTCTAAAGAAAAAGTCTAGATCAAGCTGGACCAAATAGAATATCTGAAGGGTGCTTTTCAAAATATCCAAAGGACACTTTTCAAACACACAAGCCTAAATTTGATGGTCTGTGAAACATCAAATATGTCCACATAGACATCAACTGATAGTTGCACAAACATCAATGATGATCATGCAAATGTCATTTAATGGGAGTAAGGATGTCAATTTTAAGCTCATGAACTACCCATTGGATTTCAAGCAATGGGTCTTAGTTGATCAAATAGTTTGCACTAAATCAATCATCTAGATCCAACAATGTGTAAAGGTCAAAGAGTCAATGAAGCTCAAGAGCAAAGGCATGATAGACAAGTGGTATAAGTGCATTGGTCCTAAAAGAAGATTGATGGCTCATGAGAATCCATACATAGGAAAATTGATGGTGAGTTGGTTGATGAGTCAATGATTTGAATCAAACTTCACCAACCAATGAAAATAAAGGTTGAGAGTAAGAGAGAGCCCAAGTGACTTGGATGGATGTCAAAAGTTTAATTTTTAACCAAGGCAAGTAAGCAATATGGAGTTGAGCTCAAACACTTTTCAATTGGATACAGGAGTAGATTTTCCAAGATTGAATGGCATCATTGAATACCTATAGGATAGACACATAGACTTTGGTGGATGTTACCAAATCCAACTGCTTGAAAGTGACCTTTCTCTCCACTATGCATGCTATGATAACTAGTCAAGAGTAGTTGGCAATAAGAGATGATTCTAAATGATGGATCTGAGTGTTGTAACCACACTATTACTAAGACCCAGCTAGAAACATCTTGATCTCACCATTGTAACCACCATGGAACATGACAGAGAGGATATTGTAATGATGCAACAGACTAGAGTGACCTAGATCAATCAAATGGTCTGAATGAGTATATTTGTAGAGGTAGTTGTAACTACTTTTCAAATGGACCCAAACTATTTTGACTCTATTTTGAGTGCCAAAATCCCTTATCTCTTAAGGATGTTCTCCTATAAATATAGCCCTTGAGATATTGTAAAAGAGGTTCCACTCCATGTATGGTGAAGCCTTGCTGAAATGACGTCATATTATGCATTTGAATATTAATGCATTTCTAATTTTTTAGTTCTTGAACAATTTCCTGAGTGTGTAAGTGATGTATGGTGATGCAAAGTGATTATTCTCTATCCTTTCTTCCCTTATCTTTTCATGTTTCTATAGGAGTTTCCATTCTAAAAGGTCATATGGAGTGTTGTCAAGTGTATGAGCCTATTTTTTAAGCATTTAATGAGTTTTAGTGCTTGCAACTAGCCTATGGTTCACTTACCTTGGATAGATCTTGTACATCTCACCTCCATATTGAAATACTCATGTTATAATCCATAGGACTTGGAAGTTAGTTTGTGTGCCTTATTTCTTAGTGAAAGAAAGTATGATGATCATATGGAACACATCTTAGTGTATCACCCCCTTAGATTAGGTTTATTTCATGCAACTTCTAACTCTTTTTTCATAAACAAGCATTAACATAGGTGAAAGTACTTCAAGATATATTTAGGGAGATAGCCCTTAAAATATAGAGGCTCATTTCCACTATAGGTACACCCACATACTTGGAAGTGTTTCCATGTTCCCCAAATCTAGAAGAGGATTGAACACAGTTCTGGCATGTTTAGAGGGACTAATATCCAAGAGAGTGGGAAGATTTTTGGTGTGTCTTTCCTCTAATTAGCTTTTAAAAGCAAACAAGCTAACACCAATGGTGACTCCAAATGATAGATTTTGGTTGAAAGTAGCCCAGGTACATCTAATTGAAAATTTTGATCAGTTTTTATGTTTCCTTTGACATATGAGGTTGATATGAATAGCTATGGTCAATACTCATATCATGAACCTCCCTATTAGCCTTTATATGAACCTCAAGAGTACTCCTATGAGTCTTGTCATGAGGAACAAGATGTTTCTATGGATTCTATATCAAGGTATTATAAGTCAAAATATAGATTCTTGCAGATTAGAATGCAATAGGTTGAGGCTAATCTTGATCCTCATCATTACCCTCCTCCTTTTTTCCATCTTATATCAAGTCTTTGTTGGCATCCATACCACATTTAATAGTTCTTGAAGATGAAATGATAACATGGGATGATGAGCATGATATACTCCCTGATCATCTCATGGAATGGTTGAGAAATTCTATCCAAAGCCATATGCAGACTTTGAAGATGTTTGAAAAACTAGAAGGAACTCAATGGGAGATCATGAAACAAATGGACTTAGTAAATAAGTGCCTTCAATGCTCAATAGAGATGCTAAGTATGTGGGAGGATAGAGAGCTAAAAAATCAACATGCTGATATTGAGGAATTTCAATAAAACTATTGGCAAGATGCAACTCTTACTTATGTAAGTGTCCCTCCTTCCAATCAACCCAAGAAGTCACTTCCCTATGAGTTTACTAGTGATTTTGTCTTTCCTAAATCCAATAATAATCCCTCTCCTACCCCTCATACTCCATCCCCAATTCATCGATCCCCCATCACATCCCATTCTTCTACTACATCTCATATTCCATCTCCTTCACATGAGCCCATCTTAAGAGAAGTAAGTGGAGGGGAGAAAATCCAAGCCAAAGCTGACCAAGAAGATGTCATGAGTGACTATGAGGAGGAAATCATTATAGGGACCCCCCTTGGTGACCACAAGTGCAAATATACTTTCCTAGAGGAAGAAAAGCACATTGAAGACTCTTTTACAACTATCCATAAAGAATGTGGCTAAGACTTGAAGAGAGGGACATTCAAAGAAGATTCCATGTCTAATCATGAAGTTATAGATGACCATCTCAAGCATAAAGATGAAGGCCATTCTATTGATCAAGAATCTACTATCATAGAGCAATATGGTGATCTCATTATCCAAGATGTTGTAGACATGGAAAGTGAGGTCAAGGATGAAGGTCAAGTCACTCCTCAAGAAGTTGCAGCCCTAAAGGAGTCTCATGAAACCAAGGTAGAAGATAGTTTTTGGAGATGACTCCATACCTCTATCTGATTTTGAATCACCCCCATATGCATTGGAATATGAAAAACATCAGCTTGATGACCTCATACATCAAGAAGAGAATATTGAAGAGGAAAGGGTCCTAAATGACAAGGATAGTAAGGATTATTAGCAACAACAAATGGATCTCTTTCAAGAGATTGAATATCTTTACCAAGTTGAGGGACAAGTACATGAGAGGGTGGAGAAAAAGTCTTCCATGGAGGACAATGAACAAGATTGGGTGGACTATTCATAGCTCCTTGATGATCTTGAGGAACTTGCAAATGAAGAGAAACCCAATCTTATTGAGAGAACCATAGAGATCAAGAAGGTATGTCTTATTCAAACACCATTGGAGGTCATAGTTGAGGAACCGTATGAGAAAGTTGAGGCTATTTAGATGCAAGAAGAGTTATTTTCCATAGACAACCTATTTGGAGCTGCTTGGTTCTCAATGAACATCATGTCAATAAAGTCGGCAAACAACATGAAGGAGATGGAGACACCAATGTCAAGGATCAAAAGGCTTCATGTCTCACTCAACCCTCCATGTCATAAAGCAAGAGAGGTTTCAAGATTCCCCTTTGATCTCGGAGGAAGTTTTTTAATCTCAAGTTAGTTAGTGCTTAGTTTAGTTGTTTTAGGTGTGTGTTTCTTTTCTTATTGTGTTCTTTTCAATAAGTGCTCATGAAGCACATGTTAGTTCTTATCTTGTGTGTTGCTTCCTTTTTGTGTTCCCTTATGTTTTGTGTATTGTTCAAAGCATTTTATGTGTCGAAGCTATATACTTGTGACTCCATAGCCCAATGGATAGGATTAGGTAATTGGTCTAGGTTTCTTTTGCATAAACAAGCATGCAACCCTTGGGAAATCACCAAAAATGTTGACCATTTTCCCCTACAAGCCAAAATGGGTCAACCCCTTATAGTCAAAATCTTGTATTGGGATTTTTATAATGTCATAGAATATGTTGCATATTTTTTAATGTCATTTCCTATGCCATTATAGTTTAATCAAAGTCTAACTTGGTCTTTATTTCATTTGGTGTCTAAGGGACCATTTTAGGGTCATATATGCAAGTAGCAGATTTTCATGGTGTTGAGCTATTGCAAGAGCAGGTCTAGAAAAGCCTAAGGTTGCACTTGGGAGTTTTGTTCAAATTTTGGCCGAGTAATTGAAGGAAGTGATTTCCTTTAGAGGAAGTGTTCCACACAAAGCTCAAAATAAATGTACAAGTGTTATTTCCTTCAAAAACTTTATTTCAGTCTTTTGGCCAAGTGCTAATTCTTTCTAGACTTTTATTTTGGGGTTTTTAACTAAGTATCAGGAATTATTTTAGACATTTTATCCGAAATAATTTTTCCAAAAGGTCATTTCTTCTAAGGGCACTTTTCAAAGGTTTCGAAGGATATATTCTCAAGAAAGTGATTTAAACACTTCTCTCAAAGGGCACCTTTTCAAGAAAGTGTCCTCTGAAACTTTCCTAAAGGGTAATTTCTCAAGAAAATAGTTCACTTCAAAAGTTTTGAATGATATATTTTAGAGGAGTCAACCCAAAATAAAAATCTCGAGGAGCACTTTTATAGCAAAGCATCCCAAGTAGTTCTTCTAAAGGGTCTTTTATTTAGCAAAGTGGACCTTTGCATATTTCCTGAAGGATATATTTTTTGAGCAAGTGTCCCAAACACTTTCCCCGAAGGGTAGGTTTCTCGACAAAGTGATCTAACTTAGAGGTTTTGAAGGGCACTTTTTTGGTAAAGTGTCCTTCCCAAAAGGTCCAAAGCAAAGTTATGAAGGGTGTTTCTAAGAGGCTAAAGGACATTTCTAAGGACATAATTCCTTTGGTAAAATTATCTGGGACAATTTTCTTGAAGGCAAATTTCTTTCAAAACTTTTGTCCTGAGGCAAAAGACTAAGACATGAATTCTTTCAAATTTTTTGACCGAAAGAATTACTCAAAGGTAAAGACAAAGCAAGCAATTTCCTTCAAATAAAAGTGCTCCACACTTTTCCCAAAAGAACTTTTCATAGGAAAGTGGCCCCAAAGCAAAGTTTTTGAAGGATAAGTCTAGATCAAGGTGGACCAAATAGAATATCCAAAGGGTGATTTTCAAAAGCTCTAAAGGACACTTTTCAAATACATGAGCTTAAATTTTATGGTTTACAGGATTTCAAATACATCCATGTGGATGTTAAATGATAGTCACATGAACATCAATGATGGTCATGTGAATGTCATTTGATGGGAATAAGGACATCAATTTTAAACTCATGAACTAACTATTGGATTTCAAGAAATGGGTCCTTGTTGATCAAATAGTGCATGCTTAATCACTTATCTAGATCTAATGGTGCATGAAGGTCAAAGAGTCAATGAAGCTTAAGACAAAAGGTGCGATGGACAAATGACACAAGCGTGTGGGTCTTAGAAGAAGATCAATGGCTTATAAGCATCCATGCATAGATAGATTGATAAAATGAGTTGTTCGATGAGTCAATGATCTAGATCAAACATTTCCAACCAATGATAATAAAGGTTGAGAGCAAGGGAGAGCCCAAGTGACTTGGGTAGATGTCAAAAGGTCAATTTTCAACTAAGGCAATTAAGCATGATGGAACTGAGGTCAAACACATTTTAGTTAGAGCTAGGAGTGGATTTTTTAGGATTGGATGGCACCATTAAAGACCTACATGATAGACATGTAGACTACGATAGACGTTTCCAAATCCATCTACTTAAAAGTGACCTTTCTCTCCACTATACATGCCATGATAACTAATCAATAGTAGTTGGAAACAAGACATGATTCTAAATGATGGATTTGAGTGTTGTAATTGCACTATTATCGAGACCTAGCAGAAAACATCTTGATCTCATCATTACAACCACCATGGAACATGATAAAGAGGATATTATAATGATGCAATGGACTAGGTGACCTGGATCAATCAAATGGTTTGAATGAGCATATTTATAGAGGTAGTTATAACCACTTTTAAAATAGATCCAAACTATTTTGACTCCCTTTCGAGTGCCAAAATACCTTCTCTCTTATGGCCATTCTCCTCTAAATATAGCCCTTGAGATAATGTAAAAGAGGTTCCACTCCATGTATGGTGAAGCCCTACTGGAATGACATCATATTGTACCTGAAAATTAATGCATTTTTGATTTTTTAGTTCTTAAACAATTGTATGAGTGTGTAAGTGATGTATGGTGATGCAAAGTGATTATTCTCTATCCTTTCTTCCCTTATCCTTTCATGTTTATGCATGAGTTTCCATTATAACAGGTCATATGGAGTGTTTTCAAGTGTATAATCCTATCTTTTAAATGTACAATGAAATTTAGTGCTTGCAACTAGCCTATGGTTCACTTACCTTATATAGATCTTGTACATCTCACCTCTATATTGAAATACTCATGTTAGAATCCATATGAATTGAAGGTTAGTTTGTGTGCCTTGTTTATTAGTGAAGGAAAGTATGATTATCATATGGAATACATATTGGTGTATCACCCCCTTAGATTAGGTTATTTCATGCAAATTCTAACTCTTTTCCCATAAACAAGCATTAGCATAGGTGAAAGCACTTCAAGATACATTCATCGAGCTAGCCTTTAAAATCTAGAGGCTCACTTCTACTATAGGTACACCCACATACCTATAAGTGTTCCCATGTTGCCCAAATCTGGAAGAGGATTAAACACCCTCTTCTAGGGTGTGAGATTTGGTAACAACAATTATCTAGGGTAGCTGTAGCTCACGCCTAAAAGAATATATCAAAGGAGATACTTCTACACACTTTGGATTATCTATTCAACTTATTCTAACTATATAAATCAATGAAATTGATCAATCTTCAATAGTTATTGTACATCTAAGACTAACATTCATTAACAAAATAGTCAGATTCATCTGTAGCATTGACACACATCAAAATGATTGAATCAATACAAACAAAGAAACTTCAAATTCATTAACACAAAAAGAGAAGAAGAAAGAACAAACACAGTTTTATGACAATCAATTCCTTGATTTTTTCCTTATATTCATTCAAAAATTTGACCCTTTGAAAAAAGGGTTGTACATGTATAAATAGATATTGGGTAAGGGGTTGCCACATCCTCTAAGTTTAGAACACTTCAATTACATCTAAAAAATACTATAAGATGAGTCTTGGTTACATATCAATGTCTTATAAATATCTTAATCAAGCAACATGTGCATGTTATCAAAATAATTCAGTTAATTACAATATATATGCAACTAGAACCTAACTATTTGGTTATAATGGTTACATGTAAAATGTAAAAAATTAGCCTTTATCAAAATCGGATCTTGCTTAAATTATCTCAAAATTATCATCAAAACTATAGTAGTACTCATGTTTGATGATGTAGTGATTGGAGTTGTACTTGGAAATGCATTGGCTGATTGAGCTATTGTTACCATGGAAACTGTAGTATGAGGTGGTGCTAATGTTACTATTATTATTGGCATTGTAGGTGGAGTTAGTGTAGTTAAACTAACAAATGACATTTGTTGGGCTGCCTTATTTTTAGCATCTAAGTCCTAGTAATTTTTGTATGCCTTAGCACGCTGTGCTCATATTAGGTTCATATCTAGGAAGTGTGGCCTAGTCACCCTAATCATCTACTCCATCAGCTTAGCATGTTCTATTTTGGTGGTTTTAAAGCCAACTTGAAACACTTCCACTTCTGTTGCCTTCTTCCTAGCTATGATTAATTTGGCCTCAATGTCTTCTAAGCTCAAACCTTGCAGAATTTACTTGAAGCTATCAAAGGCTAGTTTAATCATTTGATCAAATGCAACCCTGGTCACCAATTTGCCTCTATGATCTCAAATTTATATCAATTCCAACTCTGTCAAAATTTTCTCATCCTATTTCTCTTGCTCGACCAACTTATTCACTAGAGTCTTAGATGAAGACACCCAATCTTGGGCCTTCTTCATTCTTATTAATGCTAAATTCAAAGCATTTGATGCCTCTAATGGGGTCATCAAGTCCAAGTGGCTAAATGCCTTATTGGGGGTATATAAAACTAAGAAATTTAGTTTATTGTCATCTTCACTATGACTCTTGAATAATCTAACTATATTATTGACATGAGGAGCCAAAATGACTCTCAAAGATTGGATAGAATCAAGAATGTTGTACAGTCTAAGTGTTGCACTCTGCACATCCTACTGAATGCCTTAGGGAACCTAAATCACATGTTATTGCTCTATAATAGTTTATAATTCCTTTTTGAGATTTTATCTATCCATTTTTGTCCCTTCATGTATGTTAATGGTTTCTTCTATGTGGGTATCCATATAGGACTTTAGGTCCTCAATATATGAGGATTGACTCTTTTGTCTATTCTGCCTCTTGTTGAGGGAATAAACTTCTTCCCTTTCTTCCATGATTAGAGTTTTTCCTGAACTATCTTCAAATTTTCTCTTTCTCACCCTCTGTACTGATGCTATGGCCTTATCAAATAGCGAGCTCACCATTGGAAGTTTAGTTATCTTCAGATTGGGCTCATTAGAGGCTAAGGATCCTAATTCCTTAGTCCAATCTAGAAGAGTAATCTTTAAGGGATCTTAGGGCTAAGTTTTCACTTATACATGTTCTTCAGGATCAATCTCCATTTCAGACGAAGGATTAGGAATTGTTAACCAAATGATCTTTGACCAGTCTATGTTTCCAAATTATGGCATTGGATGGACAATAAAGACTGGATGCTTCCTAGGTGCCCATTTGGTGGTAACTACTATGGTTATGATGGTTGGAATGGAAGAAGGCAAGGGTGAACCCAATTGGGTAGAAGGAGATATAGTTGGAGTGATGGATTGGGCAATGGTTGGAATGGACAAAGATAGTGTTGATGGGATGTACAATGATGGAATGGAAACCATAATAGTATAAGGTGGAGTGGGTGAAGTGGTATTGCGCAGAGTCATGAATGGGTGCATGAAAAGTAAACCTACAAAAAGTGACCTAATAAGAATGAATGGAAACACAACTGGCCCAAGTGAGATATAAATTGTAGGTAAAGACATCAAAGGAGATAGACCTAAAGGGGATCTGAGTAAAGGACCCTTACTAGATGGTTCACCTATGATATGTGCCTTGGCCTTGAGTTCTTGTAGTCTTAATACCTTTGCCTACTACAAATCCTCCTCATCCACCTCTTGGGTTGGAGGGGTCTTTGGTTGGTCTCCCTTAGGCTTCCTTTGATAGGTCATGGTTACTCTGCTTAACTATGAGACTGTTCCCTATTGGGGAAGAGAGGGGTAAAAATGCTAGGTTTTGGGGTGATAAAAGCCACCATTTCCTCTTCATCAAAGGAGTCTAAACATATAATCTTGGGTTCTTCCCTTTGTGCACTGCCTCTTGCTTAATTTAGCTCATTAACTAGCTCTTGCTTAACCTATATCAGTTCAACTATTGAAGCTTGGACTTGGATCACTAGTTCCTCTTTTACTTGTGTGGAGGTAGGAAATTATTCTTCCTCTGTTTGTTCATCTTGTGCTCCAATGAGTGGCGCCTCACCTAACAACTACTATTGGTCTTGGGGTTGGCCTTGAGATATTTGGGGATCTGGTCCCTCTCTTTTGGATTGCTTTGATGTCCTATCACTCCAAAAATCAGAGGATCTCCATCTTCCAGGAGGTGGGATCCTGAACTTTGCTTCACTGAGTGTAAGATATGGTTTTGATTGAATTAATCTTAGCAAGTCCTCACTCAATCCTATAGTTGTGACCATTTCCTTGACTTCCTCATCATCTTTGGCATATAGAAATAGAAAATCATGATCCATTAGCTCATGTTTGTAAGCAAGGATAAGGGTATGAATTTTATTCTAAACCTTACCATGAGGATTCTAGTCTTTGTGAGGTATGGTAGGCAATGCATACACCTTCCTGGCATTCCCAACCTCCTTGAATTGCCTATGAATTATATACTACGTTTTCCCAATGGTGATGTGGGATCTATGGAATGTGGCTTTCTTATTTCTTATCAACTCTTCATCAATGCTATTCCATATCTGGTATGCTATTTCTTACTCATATACTTTTTCCAGAATGAACTTCAAGAGCTAAAGAGGATCTAATTTGTGGACAACCACCATAATAACTATGTAGTCTGGATAGAGCCAGTAGTTTCCTACATTGTTAGAAAGTTCTTAGGCTATGCTAGGGGAAATTCTTGGTAAAGGCTGGCAGTGGATGGATATTCAGACCTAAGGTTAGAGGTCCTCAATGATCTTGGTTATGTTCCTCGCATATGAATATATGTGCATAAAACTGTAATAGTCATGAATCTTGTTCTTGATGACTTTTGTGTTTAAATCCCATAGGGATCCATTGTGTCTATACACTATGCACATAATTGCATCTAATAAATAAGACATCATGTAGAAATTTCCACCTAGTGGCCTCTTATCCGCATGCAAAATTTATTTTTGGAGGTGTGTATTGATCACTTCCCCCAAAGCATAGGTGTACTATGAGGTACTTAATATGTCCAGTAAGGGAACCCACTCTAGGTGCATGAAATAGATGCTCACATGGACAAAATATTTATTTAGTAGTGTCATTCCCACATAGATTCCCATTCTAAATCAAGTGATGGGGATAGGGATCTTGGCATGTTCTTTCAAAGTGAAAGTCTCTCCAGATAACAACCATCTTGATAGAGCTCACTCCATATTATTGTAATTATTCCATGTAATGACAATATGTAGATCAAAATTAACATCTGCAATGGGTAGGTTCAAATACATGTTAAATGTCTCACCCACTATATACGTGATAATAGTGTTGTTATTGACATAGTGAAGGTATCCTCTACCCATTATTATTGATTTGAAGAAGAGGACCCATAACAGATCAATGCATGACATAAACTCCAAATTTGTGGCTGCATAGTGTAGGGCTTAATGTTTGAAAGGGAGTAGGTCCTTCACTAGTTGCTTATCTTTAACTATGATGTCTTCTTCGAGTGCAAAGGAGTCTACATTTTCCACTACTTCCCATAATGCTAAGTAATTGTTGGAAATTTGGCCTCCCAAGGACAAATACCAACCCCTATAACTAAAAACTTTTCATGGCACCCACTTAAGCCTCTACATGATGATCTCCTGAGTCATGATGTATCCTAATTGCTTATTGAAGTCATTCAACACTCCTAGAGGTGTCTTTGAGTCTTTTTGTGATCACCATATCTCCTAGATGTCTTGGGTCCTTCGGTGATGTGCTTGATCATCATGATATAATTGAATGTCATATTAAGGGAGTAGGTTCCAATGTCTTATAATTAACATGTCTCTATTTAAAAATGTGTTAAGTATCCTCATGGTGTTGAGTAGGTTTGGATGTCTTTGACAATGGTTTGAAGTGGTCTTATGATACAGAGTGCATTAAGCTAAGATGGTTAAAGATGGCAACTGATGACTTATTGGGATATTCTTTGATGTATTTAGTATATGCAAGGTATGTGTACTATAAAACTTTAAAGGGTGATGAAAATAGATAGAAGTCTCACGGAAACCTTTTAAGGAGGCATAAGGTATTCTTCATGATACTCATTGGCAATTCTCTTTTGAGACTATATGTATGCTTGTTCAAAAGAAATGTTTTGGTCCTAAAATGACAAATTTTGAATTTAAGAGTTCACTAAAGCATCAATAAAATCTTAATCACCCTCATGATCCTTATATTTCTCTAGTCAAACGGTTCATGCTTTGAAATTAACCGTTCTACAAGCCTAGAAAGTTATTTTGTCATAAAAAAGAGCTCACACAAGAGAAGATATCTTCCTTTTTTCTCTCCAAAGTGTATTCCTTACTTTAAGATGCCTTTTAACCCACATTATTATTCATGTTTCCCTAAAATGATGGTTTGAAACTAAAACAAGAGGAAATGGAAGAGAATTTGCAAGATTCAACAGTGTTCTCAGGTGGTATGGATTCATACTATACACATTTGCTCAGGAGAAGTCTTGGATATGTAATAAGGGTTTATTATAGTCATATGGTAAATATATTAGAATGTTTAAAGGCTTAAAAGGATAAAAACTGGTGTGTTTTCCTTGTTCAATTCATTAGTAGATATCAAGAACACCATAGGTTTGTGCTCAAACCATATAAAAGAGAGAGAAAGAAGATTTAGGATCTTGACCAAATAAACTAGTTTCAGAGAGTTATCAATGATTTCATCATGATGTCATGGAGGTGTTCAAGTGAGTGGATGAAGTTCCTTTATATTCTAAGTGATAATGACAAAGTGTGCAATGTGCTTGTCCTAGTATGCTTGGTTGATCTTCAGAGTTTGACTGCTTAGAGATGATTAAAGATGAGTCTAAAGTATTGATATTATGAAAGAGGTCCTATCAAAGGTCAAATATGTATTGAGTGCTTGTGTTAATGAGTGGATTTTATTTGGTTTATCATTTTTTTCATCTAGACATTTTGGGTCTAGTGGTAGAAAATCTAAGTAGGTAGTTTGCTAACATCACCATTGCCACATGTGGATGAGTCAAGGAGAGTTGGTCATATGGTTGTGATCACATTTGTGCCTAGTTACTATGTGATAAATTTTAGGTTATGAAATAAATCACAACATAATATATGCAAGCGCAAATTTGGGCTCCTAGGCAGTTTGATAGTGTTTTCCCATCCTTAGCCAAATTTGCTTATAGCAAGAAAAGTTAAGTAGGCATTTTGATGTAGTCATATTTCGCATGTGTGGAAACATCAAGAAAAGTTAATCATATGGATTTGTTTAGTTTTGTTCCTAGTTGATATGCACTAAATTTTAGGTCATGCAATGAAGCACATCAAAAGATATGCATGTGCAAGTTGGCCTTCCAGGTACTTCTAGGCATAGTTAGCTCTATGACAAAAAAATATGAGTGAACAGATTAGTGGAATTATATCTTACACATGCAAAGGTTACATAAATAGATTTATATATGGTTGGATTTTTATATGTGAGGAGATCATATCATCTAAATTTTAGATCACACATCTAACCACAACAAAAGTTATTGAGGTCCAAAGTTGGCCTTCCAGGCAAATTGCAATGGTTCCCATACTCAGTCTATTTTGCATGATGTTAAAGATCAGGACTAGATGGAGATCTAACATCAAGTGGGTGTTTGTAAAAATAGAGATTAATGGTGCATATTAAGTCTATTTGTGGTCAAGATTACAAGATTGCATGAGATGAGGTCAACTATTCAAACTTTAATGTGTAGGAAGTGCTGCACTATGAGTTAAAGTTTGAAGAAGATTGAAAATGCATATTTAATTTAAGATGTGAGGGCATGATATGTGTTTTGAGTGATTGAATTTTAATTGTGACCATTTGAATTCAAATATTTGAATTTAACAAAAGAAAGACTAGTGTCTAGTTTTTAGGCCATATCTTTTGATCTATACAGAATTTATTCATGATGTAAAAATATAATTTGTAAATGACTCCAAGGTGCATATGGTAATATATATTTGAAGATATGAAAGTGTGTATAATCAAAGTTATGAATGTTCAAAGTTTATTGTGTATTTGTTTATGCTTTGTAAGTGACCTGAGAAGGATAACTGAGCTTTTGTTGATGCCATTTTGATGTTTCATGATGACTTAGCTATTGGATTATGTTGTAGACTCCATAAGGACCATTTATGTGAATTATTAAGGTTTGAAAAATCATATGCAATGTGAACAAAGGGTTATAAGTTGACTATATTTTTGGTCATAATGACTGTGTGTACAGAGATGTGTTTGAGCTAATTAGGGGTCAAAAAAAGAGTGCTATGATAGATGTAAACAATTAAAGAGGACACATATATCATGTGTCATGGTTCTATGAGTTGGAAAGTGTTCCTATATTATTATTTTACTTGATGAAGTGCTAAATAGGTGAATAGGTCTCCATGAGACCTATAAGAGCTACAAGGGCCTAATTGAAAGGTGTAGTTGCTTAATGGTGACCTATAAATGCTATGGCAAACCTATGAAGATTATTTTGAGATGTGACTTGATGTGAGATATGTCTTAAGGGTTAATGCATGCCTAATGGCCAACCAAGAATCTATTTATCATAACGACTCTATATATAGTGAAACGAAAGGAGATGGTTTCTAGACTTGTGCAAGGGTTATGAGAGAGGAGTATGCAGTGAAGCAAAGAAAAGAAGATAGGTAGTGTACTTGTTAGATGAGTTGATGAATACAATATTTTTTGACTGTGTATGACTTGTAGGCCATATTTTTAATGTCAGAATAATGCTCTTACAGTTGGAGGATATACAAAGAGGTCTGAGTGTGCATATGAGGGTAGTTTGAGTGAAGAAGGAGAGAGATTATGGCATGCCTATGTGAGAGACCTATATGAGATAGAGAGGGAGTTTGTGTAGGGGTTAGAAAATTAGAGATCCATCATTAGGTATTGAAGACATCAGTTTTAAGGTGGAGGTGTTTATTTTAAAAGAGGGTCTAAAGGACTTGATCTTCCTTAGGGGTAGTTGCTTCTTATGAAATAGATGTTTCAGTAAAAGCCTTTGGTCAAAAGGACTTGACCAAAATTTTGGGTCAAAAAGACTTGACCAATAGATGGTTAGGAGGACTTGATCATCTTAGGGGTAGGTTCTCTTTGTGAAAGAACTGTTTCACTAAATCTTGGGTCAAAAAGACTTGATTAGTCTCTTGTTTGTAATCTCTTATAGGACAAGTAGTCTATGTGTTGTAGGCTTGAGAGTGGGTTTTATTTCCCATGAGGGTTTTTCATAGGAACTATGTGTTGTGTGTTTAATCTTGTATATATATTAAATGAATGAGCTCTCTTGTTAATGTTGCTTGATCAAGTTGATATATGCTGATTGTTTAATATTTAAAAGGATTAGAATTAAAATTGAAATATTTGGGCTCACTAATTTACCCCCCCTCAATGATTATACCTCTAATAATTGGTATCAGAGTAAGTCCTTATTACAAGTTTAACCACTTGAAGGTGATAAAATGTACAATGGTTGACAAAGAGGCTATGGTTTATGTTCAAGACAAACTAGTTTGTGCTTTATCAAATGTCAAATCAAGCATGGATGATGTGAAAATGCAAGTGAAATATCTAGAAGCAATAATCAAGAATCTATAGGTCATGATGATTAAAGGTCTCAACCAAAGGGATGAATAATTGGAAAATAAATTTATGACTTAATCAGATGTGCTCTTATCCAAGGGCAAAAGGGATTTTAGCTCCACCAAAAGGGTCAAGAATGAAAATTCATGGACAAATAATGATCAAGAGAAAACAAGGTCAAATTTGAATGATGTCTTCAATGGGTACTACTTCTCCTATAATCAATTTGGTCATAGATATAAGGATTTTGATATCTCTCCAGAGATCAAAAGGAATATTATATGTTATAATTGTAATCAATGAGGTCATATAGCCAAAAAAATGTAAAATAACTTTTTGGAAAAAGGGTATACAAGTTATTGACACCATCAAATGGTTTAAAAAAGACTAAGTCTAAGATTGAAGAAGAAAAGAGGTAGAATTCAAGCGGTCCACCAAAGAAAGAGTCAATGTTTATTCATGCAGCATTACATACTCAAGAAGATGGGAAGACGAGATGGTTTTTAGATAGTGGATGCTCAAATCATGTGACAGGAGACAAGAGCAAATTTATCTCTCTTAGGAAGACCAACCTTGGTGTAGTGAGATTTGGTGACAATAAATCTGCTAACATAGTTGGCAAAGGTACTATGAGTTTGGATAATGGTCATACGAGGACTAAGAATGTCTTATATGTAGAAGGTTTGAAACACAATCTTTTAAGTGTGAGCCAAATGTGTAAGCAAATAAATGTTGTAACTTTTCATGATGATGTATGTGAAGTTAGAAAGGCTAGAAAATTAGTTGTAAATGTTTATAAAATAGATAATAACATGTATGTATTCTATGAATCCAAGAAGGAGGAATGCTCTATGAGTCAAATAGAAGAAAGCTGGATTTGTCATAAAAAGCTTGGACATATAAATTTTGATAATATGGTAAGGATCAGTCCAAAAGGGTTGGTAAGGCATATGCCCAAGATTTCTAAGATTCTTCATTCTCTTTGCAAGGCATGTCTTTATGGAAAGCAAATGAAAAGAAGATATAAATCTAATGAGTTCTCCACTATAAAGCCATTCGAGTTGATCCACATTGATCTATGTAGACCTATGAGAACCCAAATTATTCAAGGTAATAGATAATTCATACTTCTCATTGATGATTTTACTAGGATAACTTGGATAATTTTTCTTAAAAAAAATCAGAAGATTTTGCAAAATTCATGGCATTCAAAGTGCTTGTATAAAATGATAAAGGGTCAAAGATCAAGTGTGTAAGATTAGATAGAGGAGGTGAGTTTTGGTCTCATAAATCTGGTTATTTTTGTGAAAAGTAAGGGATAAAAAGATAATATTTTGCTGCTAGAACACCACAATAGAATGGTGTTGTTGAAAGGAAGAATAAGACTGTTTAAGAGATGAGTAGAACCATGCTTCAAGATTCCAAACTATCAAATGGTTATTGGGAAGAGGCAACCAACACTTCAATTTACATCCTAAATAGGTGTCAAATTAGAATAAATGGTGATAAGCCTCCGTATGAGTTATGAAAGAATAGAGTAGCTAATATCAAATATTTTAGAGTGTTTAGGAGCAGGTGCTTCATCAAAAGATATGAAGAGAATCTTGGCAAATTTTATTTAAGGTCTGATGAGGGCATCTTCTTAAGCTACTCTTCTATCAATATTGCCTATAGATGATTCAATAAGAGACTTCAGAAGATTGTTGAAAGTTTAAATGTAAGGGTAGATGAGATAACTAGAGTCAAAAAGTTAAAATTATAGGTAAGTGACTCAATTTAGAATTCTATTATAAATACTAATGAGTTATTTGTTCAAACAAATTTTGATGATGAAGAGGAGGAAGAAAGAGAAGACTCTAAAGATCCATCTAGAAGAATTTAAAAATATCATCTAATCTCTCAAGTAATTAGAAATGTTAGTGCAAGTTTACAAACTAGAAGAAAACTATTGATCAATTAGAATAAAAAAGACTCTGCTTTGTTGTCCATGATTCAATCCAAAACATTCATGGAAGCTAGAAAAAGATGAAAGTTAGATTGATGCAATGGATGAAGAACTTGATAAAATTAAAAAAAATGGAACATAGGATTTAGTTCCTAGGCCAAAAGATAAAAATGTGATAAGCACCAAGTGGGTTTTCAACAACAAGATGAATGAGAAAGGATAAGTCATAAGGAACAAAGCTAGATTGGTGTGTAAAGGATATGCTCAGGTTAAATAAATAGATTTTGATGAAACTTTTGCTCCTGTGACAAGAATGGAAGTGATTAGACTCTTCTTGGCATATACATGTTTCAAAGGTTTTAAAGTATACCAAATGGATGTGAAATATACATTCTTGAAGGACAACTTAGAATAAGAATTTTACATTGAGTTACTTGAAGGATATTTCATGTCAAATAATGGAGATTTTGTATATAAATTGAAAAAGGCTCTTTATGGTTTTAAATAATCTCCTAGAGCTTGGTATGATAGGTTATATAAGTATTTTGTGAGTCAATATTTTAAAAGGGAGGTAGCTAATAGTAATTTATACATTAAGACATAAGACAATCATCAATTGATAGTGGTTGTATATGTTGATGACATAGTTTTTAGATCTGACAATGATAATATGAGTATAGAGTTTGCAGATACTATGACTAAGTTTGAAATGATAATGTTGGGAGAGCTCTATTTCGTCTTAGAATTATATATTAATCAACTTGATGCAAGGATATTCATTTCAAAAGATAAATAAATCAAGGATATGCTAAGAAAGTTTAGTACTCCAATGATCATAGGATGCAAGTTAAGTAAACTAGATGACTCACTAAAAGTTGATCAAACTTTGTATAGATCCATGATTGAAAATATTTTATACTCTACTACTTATAGACTTGATATCATACAAGAAGTTGGTATTGTAGGAATGTTTCAAGCTGATCCAAGAGAATCTCACTTGAAAGTAGTCAAAAAGATTTTGAGGTATCTCAAAGGCACCATAAAGTATGGTTTATGGTATGTCAGGAGTAAAGAATTCACTTTAAAATTATATACTAATGCAGATTGGGTAGGATGTGTGGATAATAGGAGGAGTACCAGTGGTGTGGTCTTCTTCATGGGGTAATGCTTAGTGTCTTGGCTAATCAAGAAGTAAGCCTCAATGTCTCTATCAACTACAAAAGCTAAGCATAGAACAACTACTTATTGCACGTAAGTCATGTGGATGAGACAAAATTTGAAAGATTATAAGGTAAGATAAAATGAACCTTGTCTTATTTATTATGAAAACACTAGTGCAATTAGTATCTCAAATAACCTTTTTATGCACTCAAAAACTAAGCACATTCCTATTAGATATCATTTCTTGGGAGAAAAGTGAGTAATCAAAGTGTTAAGTTAGAGTATGTGCCTACAAAAAAACAAATTGCAGATATTATGACCAAACCATTGTCAAAATCTATATTTGAGTATCTAAGACAAAGTTTGGGTGTTATTTATTTCTCTATGAATCATTAGAAGGTATTTTGGTTAAGGGGGAACAATAAGTTCTTGAGCATTGCTCCAGAGGTGGCTTGAGAGAGAAGGATAGTAAGACTCTGTGGTGATTATTCATGGTATGTGGAGATCTGAAGAAGCTCAGGTGGTGAAATTGCTCAAAATTTTTAGGATAAGACCCTCTCAGATGTCTCTTGGTGAGTTTCATCAGATTTTAGTGTTTTGTGTGTTATTTCTTCATTGGTTGCAGTGCTTGGTTGAAGAAGAGTATTGGCATAGTGTAAGAAGAAGTTGTCAAGGAAAGAAGAGGTAGGCTCAAGGTAAGGTAGAGTTTATATAATATTTCTAAGGTGGTCCTCTCCTGTTGATGGTCTTTTCATGTCCTCAAGATCAATTGATGTCTAATTTTTCATTATGTCAAAGGGGGAGAAAGTTTCTATTTTTGAGAGTGCTTGAAGAGAGAGAAGGAAGGTGAGCTATATATTATTTTATGATAGGTGTTGACATCAATGAAAAAAGAAAAAATTAATAGAGAGTTGTAAATTATGTTATGGTGATCTCATAGAGGTGTCCAAGTGAGTAGATGAAGTGTCTTTATAGTCTAAGTGATAATGACAAAGTATGCAATGTGCTTGTCTTAGTATGCTTGAAGTATGCTTAGTTGATCTTCAGAGTTTGACTATTTAGAGATGATTAGGGATGGCTCTGAAGTAATGAGCTTATGTAATAGGTCCTATCAAAGGTTAAGAATGAATTGAGTGCTTGTGTGCATGAATAAATTTTATCTGATTGATCATTATTTTTATCTAAATATTTTGGGTCTAGTGACAAAAAAATTGAGTAGACAGTTTGCTGACATCACCATTACCACGTATATTTGAGTTATGGGGAGTTGGTCATATGGTTGTGATCATATTTTTGCCTAGTTTTTATGTATTAAATTTTGGGTCATGTGATGAAGATCAACATAATATATGCAAGTGCAAAGTTGGACTCCCAAGCAGTTTGATAGTGTTTTCCCATACTTAGCCAAATTTACTTATGGCAAGAAAAGTTGAGTAGGCATTTTGATGTAGTCATATTTTGTATGTGAGGTAGTTTTAGGAGAAGTTGATCATATGAGTTTTTTAATTTTTTTTCCTAATTGATATGTGATAAATTTTAGGTCATGATATGAATCACATCAAAAGATATGCATGTCAAAAGTTAGCCTTCCAATAAGTTCTAGGCATAGTTGACTCTGTGGCAAAAAAATCTAAGTGAGCAGATTAATAGTGTTATATATTACATATGCAAAAGTTACATGAATATATAGATATATGGTTGGATTATCATATGTGATGAGATCATATGTTAAAAATTTTATATCATGCATTTAAGTGCAACAAAAGTTATTTAGATCCAAAGTTAGCCTTCCAAGTAGATTGTAATTGTTCCCATAATCTATTTTGCATGATGTTAAAAATTAGGATCAAATGAAGCAATAAAAATGAGTGGGTGTTCATATAAATAGAGATAAATGGTGTGTATTGATTTTATATGATCAAAGTGATAGCTATTTATCTTTGTTAAAAATTGAGTTCCTTACAGTAAGATCGATGGTGCATATGTGGTCAAGATTACATAAGATGAGGTCAACTATTCAAAGTTTAACATTTGGGCAGTGGTGCACTATGAGTTAAAGTTTGAAGAATATTTAAGGTGTGTATTAATTTAAGATGTGAGGGTATGAGATAAATTTTAAGTGACTGAAGTTTAACTATGACCGTTTTAATTAAAATATTTGAATTTAATAAAGGAAAGGTTAGTGTCTGGTTTTTAGGCCATATCTTTTGATCTATATAAAATTTTCTCATGGTGTAAAAAGATAATTTTTAGAGGACTCCAAGGTGCATCTAAAAATATATATTTTAAGATATGAAAGTGTGTATAATCAAAGTAATAAAGGTTCAAAGTTTACTATGTGTTTGTGTATGCTTTGTAAGTGACCCGAGAAGGATAATTAAGCTTGTGTTGATGATGTTTTGATATTTCATGATGACTTAGCTATTGGATTATGTTTTTAAATCCATAAGGACCATATATGTGTATTTCTCTTAATTTTTGCTCATTTATTAATTCAAAACAAAGAAAGAAACTAGTAAAAAGGAGGTGTAAAAGAATACCTGGTAAAAGTGTGCACATGATCCAAATGATGATGGAAACTCCTCTTTGGATTGGAAGGAATAACTTATAGATAAAAAATACACTAGAAAAGAGTTTAAAAAAATAATAATTGAGTGGACTATTTAACATGATCTAGATCCAAGAAGCATATACTTGTTAGAAAGCTATCAATCTACTATTTATAACAATTAAATTGATGTAGATAAAAAGAAAGAATACTTACATTCACTAACATGAAATTAAATGCATGCAAGAAGAAGAAACTAAAATGCTTGTTAAAATAAAATGATTAAAATATCAAAAGAAGGTCAATAATTATGCTAAAATAGCTAGGGTTAAGTTGAAAAAATTAGAGAAGTCTTTGTGAATAGAGAAGAATATAGAAAATAGGGTTTGATTGAGGTAAAGAGATTAAAAATAACTTGATATTATTTTTGCCATAGTGACCGTTGATGATTGGGTGAACTGTCGGTGGTTGGGCTAATCATTGATGGTTGGATGACCATTGACTATTGAGGTGACCATCAACAATTAAGCTAACTATCAATGATTGCTTGTGTGTTTCTAATTTTTTTAGAATGGAGGCTATAAATTGAGTAAATGGTTAGGTGAGGGTTTTGGTATGGGTCTGGTCAGAGGTGGTAAGTTGGGAGATAAGTTTGATTAGGTCAAGAGGGTTAAAATGAAGTGACACAACAAATAAAAAGTGTGATATACTTGCAACTTACTAGATACTTGATGGTGGAAGGCTGAAGCAATTTCGTTAGAGTGACTTTAGCCTTGAGAGTAATTTTGATAGAGGTTTGGGTCTTCATTGCTATTACTTGATTGCTGAAGGAAAATTGGATACCTATGTGAAAGAAGATTTAATAGCTTGGATGTGGATCCTCTTTACCTCCTACTCTTCTCTTTTTATAGGATGAAGTTGCTAATTGAGTAGGAGGAAGTTACTAATTAGATAGAGGGATAAAGTTTCTATTTATGATGCTTTGTAATGGTTTTAAAGCATGTTGCTATTTAAGAAGTTGCTCATTTTATACACAATTGATAATACTTTAAAGTAGGTTGAAGCCTTGATTATCGATGATTAGGTTAATCATCTATGGTTAGACTGACTGTTAGTGGTCGAATGCCTGGAGAAAAATGGGTGAAGATAGGTTTAAAAAATAGTCGATTAAAGGGGTGTTTAAAGGTGTAAATTAGTAAGTGAGCTTAGTTAATGAGGTGGTCAACTAGCTTCAGGGTTGGGTAGGGGTCTAAGGCATTTTAACATCTAAAACTATCATGTGCAATTTTTGAGTGTCTATATTTTGCCCCTTTTTACTATGTGACTTTGAATTAACAAGATGTAAAATAAAAATATATTGTTAGTCAAGGTTTGATTACTTTGAGTATAGGAGGAGGTGTTCTCACTCAAACTAAGAGTTGATGAGGTGAGAATGAAACCAAGTCAGGGTTTGATAGGTGGTAGATGGTGAGTTATGAGGTGGATGACAAAAAAGGTTGGTCATTTAAAATGCAGACACATACATAAAATATAACTAAGTACGATATTCAAGATCGCATAAAGACTCAATTTGCCAATGTTGGTAAAAAAATAAGGTTAGTATTAGAGGGACATATGCCGTATGATAGGGGTAACTAGTCCATAGTGTTGGTCATAATTGATTATGTTGTTCTCATCATGTCATCTAGACAGGGTAGGTGTTTATCACAAGTATCCAAGGTAGGAAGTGCTCCCTTAAAAAACACAAATGATTAGGTCATGCACGAGGTGGTGCAAAGTTCAAAATTTCAATATGGCAAAGTTGGTTGGTATGATCAAGATGCCCAAGTAGGGCCATTGTAAAAAATGAAAATAGTTTGGGTTAAAAATGACTAATATCAAAGTAGATGTGATCAAATAGGTGCGTGGGTATGGTTAGATTATCGCTTGAAAGGTCAAGTTTTGGGTATGGTGCGTTATCTCTATAAAGGTCAAATTATAGGTATGGTGGGTTATCTCCAAAAGT
This sequence comes from Torreya grandis, assembly GCA_037957365.1. Taxonomy (NCBI): domain Eukaryota; kingdom Viridiplantae; phylum Streptophyta; class Pinopsida; order Cupressales; family Taxaceae; genus Torreya; species Torreya grandis. The sequence goes on along the minus strand of JARHVA010003496.1, from coordinate 1,307,162 downwards.
GAGCATCTAGGTTGGATGCTTAGAAGGTTGAAAATGTTGGGGAACCTGACCATCGATGGTCAGGGGGTTTCCTCAGGGTAGACCATTGACGGTCACCTTGATCATCGATGATTAGGTAAAAAACCCTAAAATGTTAAGACACAAAAAGTAAAAATGTAAAATCATTATTACCATTTGACATTTTGACCTTAGCGATTGGTACTCATTTTACATGTATTACTTTTATCATGATGTATATGATGATAATTATGGATGTTTTATTGATGTTGACAGTTTTTATTATGTTTGTTTGATGTTTTAACATAGTGATGGATGATGTTTATGAAATTTATGGTTCATTAGTTTAGTTATGTGATAATGTTTATGGATGTTCATGATGTATGTTTTGTTATGAAATTATAGGTTGTGCATGCCCCATATTCTATGAGATGATATGCAGACTTGTAGGTTAGGCATTGTGATGATGTTTATGGATGATATGCATGTGTTCATTGATGGATGTGATGTTGATCTTACAATTATTGGAACAATTAATGGTTAAGCGGTATTATTTATGTACCTTTAATATATTTTATTATTTATCATAAGTTTATCTTCGTGTAAATAAATAATAAAATATATTAAATGACCTTTAGAGAGATTGGACCTATTAATATGGTGGTTGGAAAAAGTCATTTATTATAAGAATATTACCTTGCCTATATAATAAATACTTTATATTGTAAGATGCAATGAAAAAAAGTGAGAAGAAAAAAGACTGTATTGAGTACTTGTTAGTTTTTCATAATATGAATAATCTTTGTAGGTTTTTTACCTTTTTGAAGTTTTTCTACGTATATATGTGCTATCGTGTGTTCAACTTTGCTCTCATTATTTTATGGTGAATATATTTTCTATTGGTCTCACATCTAGATCTGGTGTTCGTATGTAATCATATTACTTGTTCTATCATGGTATCAGAGCTAGTTGATGCATGATCAAGTGGCAAGATCATAGATCGAAATTTTTTTAGCTTGTGTTCAAGCCTAGATTCATCTATTTTTTAAGCCATGGTATGATCATGAATTTTTTTAAGCTTTTCTTTCTATATAAAATAAGTTATTCTACTTTTTTTTTTCTCTTAAAACCCTAAAAATCTCAAATCTATGCAATTTTTTATATTTTAAGCCTATTTTTATGCCATAGATCTAACTGAAAATCTTAAAATAAATTCAAAATAATTTTTTAAGCATTATTTTTTTTTTAAAATTTTCTTATTTTTTAGATTAATAATTTTTATGAAGGATGTTGAAGCTCTTTAGTTATAGATCTAACACTTACAAGGAGTTGTAAACATTAAGAGAGCTAACAAGTGAGTGAATCAGTGCTTAAATTTTTTTATGACCTTTTTGAAAAAAAAAATTGTATAGTAAATCTCCTTTTTGGTCACTCTATTGGCTTAGTTTGACTATTTTCAAGTATTTTTGACCTTTAGTTCATTTGATTTGGACTTTTGTAGCTCATTTCAAAATTTTCTGTCTCCTTCCAAATGTCATTTTTAGCATGTATGAGATAAAAATCAGTGAAAGATCTAATTTTAGATAGTAAATCTCAGTTTTATTTTTTTAGCTTGACCATTTTCAAACAATTTTGATATTTACTTTATTTGAATTGGTTTTCTACAATTTTTAAAATTTTTTTCTCTCCTCCCAAGCATCATGCTTCAGCTTGTATAGCTATGGAATAAGAAAAAAATAGAAATCATGTATTCTCAGTGATTTTCTAAGTTTTAAAGGTTGATTTCATATTTTTTACAATATTTAAGCTTATTTGAGCCATTTTCTGACCATGAAGAGTATAAAAAAGAAATCTATTTTATTAACTTTTACTTGGGTGCCATGGTATGCCATAACAATAGTAGGAGCATTAAAATATTATTTTACAGTAAAAAATCATAGCTCTGGGTCTATCAATAGCTTTGAATGACAATTTATAAGTGTTTTCAAGCTTTTGATCACTGAAAATGGATGTCTAGAGCTTTTGCAATCTTTCTCTGCTCTCTACTTGTATCATGCTTATGTATAAAATGTGCTAAAATAAAAAATTAATGGGTATGTTAAAGTTTTAATTTAAGTATTTTAAAAATAAAATATTTATTTTATCGACTTTATTCCACCCAAGCAGTGGACCCCACTTAAATTTTTTTTTTCAAATTTTAATTAAATACTTGCATTTTATCATGAAAATGTTTAATTATGGTTTATTTTTTTTAAAAAAAATAAAAAAAATAAAATAAAAAATAAATATAAGACATAAATTAGTGCTTAGTGAGTGAGTTGTAATTAGTTAATTTTTATGTAAGCACATGGTGGGCCCATGTGTGTTGATTTATATTTTTCAAAAAAATATTAAAATTTTTTTTTTATAAAATCACAAGATATTTATTATACATGCATTTAATATATATATATATATATATATATATATATATATATATATATATATATATATATATATATATATATATATATATATATAAAAAATTAAAATTAATTAAATCGTGTAGTTTGTATGTGAAGTCTTGTATTAAACAAATGAAAGTTTACTAGTATTTTTTAAAAAATATTTATAGATCCAAGGTCTTTAAATTAAATATCAATCTCTCTCTCTCTCTATATATATATATATGATCAAAATTAATTAATTATTTTAAAAATAACTAGTTAAAAAGTTTGGTTATTAGTCGTGCAAAATCTTACATGTGAAGCTTGCAACACTTTTGACACTTTTGACACCCTTAATTTGTCACATTTTTTGTCAAAGATGGTTGTGTGACAGTCGATATTTAAGTTTTTTCATCTTTCAAACATATTGAGATGGTATTTTATTTGATTTTAAACCTCCTACTATTGATTTTACAATAATTTATTCAAATAATATAATTTGACACTATTTATGGTACTTGCGACAGTTGTAACTTTCACCCTTGTAATTATTTATGTTATTAAATTATTTTAAAATAAACTAAAGTGGATAGTGTTGTTTATACACTAGAATATGTGTATTTATTACAAAAATCAAGTATAAATCATATTAAAAATTTTGCTTTCTAATTTTTTTTCAATTTAGTATAAAATGCAAACTAAAGGAAGAAAAAATATTCATGACTCAAATTATAATATGAAATTATTCTCAATAATATATTTAATGTTTGGTTAACTTATTATCAAATTATTAATGAATTTATTGTATGTGCATCACATAACCTACTTTTTAAATTTAACATGTTTGATTGCAAACTTACATATATTTTTATTGAAGGTTGTGTTAAAGCTTGATCCAAAAATTGTGTGCAATAAAACTAACCCCTATTTATAAATATTTTGTTAGTATTTTGATTTATCTAAGTATTATTAAGATAGATATTTCATAAGATGTGGGTATTTCTTTCAAATTCATGCAAGATCTATACTTAGATCATTAGAAATTAATAAAACTAATACTTCAGTATATAAAAGAAAATATAAATTTTGGTTTATATTTTTTTGATAATGCTAATTTAGTTGGTTATTGTGATACTAACCATATTATTATGAGTCTACTTCTAGATATATATTTATATTTGGTGTAGGTGCTATCACTTGGAGTACTTCATGTAGAAGTTGCTAAAGAAGTCTTGTGGCTATGAAGGATGATAGAAGAACATCATGTGGAAGTTATTCATTATACTAATGTTATTGGTGATAGTCAAAATTTTATAACTTTAGTGAAAAATCTAATGCAACAACAATAAATTAAATCCTATAAAAGTTTATATAATGCTAGACTTATCGAAGTTGCTATTGAAGGGTAGTGTGCATGACAATGTCACTTTTTAACAGCTGTGTGGGTCATGTGTTTTCTTATATTTCTCTATACTTCTTATTGTAAAAAATTGTAATATATCACTTTATGTGTTTTAAAAAAAAATCATATCAAATTTTACATTAAACCCAACACATAGTAGCATGGAGGTTTTTATGTTATAAAAGACTCTAATATGTTTGGTTGATTATTCATGAGAAATTGTGGGATGTATTCTCATTGTGAGATGTAGTCTCACAATCATACTAGCCTAAACTTACTTTAAGTGATTTATGATAACATAGTGTAATTCTTTTAAAAGTGCCTATGGGGACATAGTGTAAAACCTTTAGGTGTCTATGAATGTATAGTGTAATTCTTTTAAAGGTGACTATGTAAATGTGGTTACATAGTGTAATACCTTTGGGTATATATAGTTATATAGTATAATTCTTTTAAAGATGATTATGTGATTGCGATTACATAGTGTAATACCTTTGGGTGTCTATAATTAAATAGTGTAATACCTTTGGGTGACTATGTTTACATAACATAATTCCTTTAAAAGGACTACGCCATGATGAAAGATGTTTTATTCAATTATTACCTCTTAAAACTCATCATGTGGATGGTTCATAGAGTGTAAGGTCATTATATTGTTACCTCTTAAAAATCACCATGTATGTCTACTTAACATTAAGGGGGAGTATTGAAATAATTAATGGTTAAGTGGTATTATTTATGTACCCTTAATACTAGATATGATATTCATATGCAATTATATTTCTTATTCTGTCAACAATGGATATGTGATATAGGGATATGATGAAAGCACATAAAGTAGGTTTAGATAACACCTTAAATGTGGAAAAGAGAGAAGAATCATGAGACATATGTCCACATGAACTAATGAATATAGGGTAAGAAAAAAGGTATGGTGTGTGCATTAGTAAGGGCCTAACAAAACCAAAGTTGGATTGACTTAATTAAAATAAGCCATTCAAAGGCATCACATGAGCATGCTTTGAGTGGCAAAGAATGTATTTTGATCACTTTGTGTCAAGTAAACTCATGGTCCCTTGATTTTAGCGAGGGTATGAAGAAAAATTAGGTGATAGATTAAAAGGGGAAATGGGTGATATGGTAACCTGACATGGGTTAGCTTGGCCCTTTTATAGGTGACCAAATAAATGTAATATACAAGTTCATGTCTTAATATAATATGTAGACTAATCAATGTAGGAAGTCTACAAATGCTATATATAAGCACTGATTACGACTTCCTTATTTTGATTTTGACATAGGGATGTTTGTTGCTTTTGTTATTTGATAGGTTGGTGAAGCTGATCGATATGGGAAGCTTTAAATGTTTATTTTTGACAAACTTAGCCATCTTTCAAGGGAGTGGTCTAAAGTTAGATTTTGTTTATAACTATCCTTCAAGGGAGCAGACTATCTTTAAGTAATTTAGTTGTTAGACAACTGTCTTTCAAGGGAGTAGTCTACAATGTTAGAGATATGGTCCCAAGTGATATTTTGGGATACCAATTTGATTTTGAATGTTAGTGTTAGACATGGACAAGTCTATTTAAGCTTAGAGGTCTATCTTTATGGAGGCAAGACTTTTAACATAAAATGTTAATGATAAGTGAAGGAAGGTGGTTTGAAAGATAACTGATCATGGGATTCCATCTAATTAGAGATAAAAAGTATATATGAGAACCATGTCATGGTATCCATGCTTAGGATTAAGCTATAATTGTGATGGAAAATCACATATTTTTATGCTATAATCAATTATTCATAAGAGAAATATGATGAATGTGTAAGGAAAATAAAAATCTCGTAAACCAAAGGATGAGCTTAAGTTAGACACAAAAGGTGAATGTGATCTTGTTTTAACAAAATAAAGGATATATATATGAAGCATTAAGAGGCTCAAGTTTTGATTTGCCTTCAAAAGAAGATAAATGATAAGCTCCTGAACCATACTTATGGGTTATGATGTAGGGTCCAAGCCAATTAAAAATAAACTTGCCTTTTTTACATTTTACCATATCAGCTACATGTTGGTTTTCTTTAAGGATGAGGTCTCTGATATTGAATTTTGTTAGGAACCCCTTGTCTAACGGAATCACAATTGATTACTTTCTTATAAGCAATTAAAAATAGAATTATACCAGAATGATTAAGTAACTAGAAACTTGAGACAACAAAGAATTTGAGAGACAATACACACTCTTGTATTAAATATTAATAGAAGAAAATACAATAAGGAAGATGCCACTTCTTCCTCCACCTCAAAGGCTTGCCACACCTCAAGACCTTCTTCCCTCTCTCTCTTGCTCAACCAAACCCAACTCAACAACTTGAGTTGTTATCCCCTCCTTGAATGCTTCAGCTGAGCTCCTTGACCTTACACCTGTAGATCTTCTTGACCTTGCTTCAATGCTTCAATGCTTTACTTGCCTTCTTGATTATTACAATACATGCCTCATGGGTCTTTAAATAGGATCTCATGCATACAAAAATAGAACTCTAATTACAATAATTAGACACGCAGCTTGAGACTACAATTAGCCCCTTAACATGCAAACACTCAGTTCAACTAACTAATTGTTCGTGCAACGAACAGTTCTGGAACACACAGGCGACTGACGCCGGTCCCTGCTTGCCTGGTTCTGTCGACATCGATCGACTCCCTACCGTCGTCGGTTGCCTTCTGCACTATCTGTGATCGATGTCGGTTATACTGTCAATGCCGACACTTTTGGAACTCAGCAACCTCTCCATGTCTGCAACAGTTGAAGCTTTTAGCTCCACACCTTAACAATCTCCCACTTGGAGATAAATAACTGCAACTGTACATGTACCTGTACTCCATCTATTTTGTTTCCTTGGCTCTGTATCTCTCTTCAAGCTCTCCCCTAAAGACCAACCACCACACAACCTGTGATGCTATACCTGTCACTTATGCCAAAAGAATTTTGCTGCTCCCAAATTCTTCATGACATACTTCTGAACCAACTTTACCCTTAGCTCAGAAAACTCTCTGTATATGAAACCCTGCAAAAAGTAACACAATACAGTAACAGGATAATGAAGCTAATATTATCCAACCTGGTAAAGATAAAAATACAATGGTCAAACTTCTATTGCTCTGCAGCCTTCTCAAGACCATATACCCTATCCTTCTGTCTCACGTGTCCATTCACTCTCTTCTCTAAAATGGGAATCCATTATTCTATCTAGTGCTTTCTTCCAGCTGACAACTCTACCAATAAATACCTGTTTGGTTCTTCTCCAAGGACTCACACTCCTCATCCATGCCAAGCTCCCACTGTTTCTGGACTCTACCTGCATTGCTTCTTCCATCTTCCTAGTTCTTGACTATCAGTAAGCAATATAAAGAAGGTGAACAACGAATATGAGGTTCACTTACCCTTTCTGACCTCTATATAGGCATTTGAGACTCCTTGACAGCTTGCTGTCCACCCAACATCCGTTTCAGTGATCGATCTCAGCTATCTCCTAGTCTGCTCTCGACCGATATCGATTCCCTGCACTGACCCTGACTGTCGACGTCGTTATCCTTGGCTGACACCAATGTCCCCCGTGTCGACGTCAGTTCCTTCCTAACCAATGTTGGTCTTCCCCTGCCAACTCTACTGACCCTGCTGGTCTGCACATGACTGATGTCGGTACCTTTTTGGCCGATGTCGGTGCCATGTGATCGATGTCGGTGTCTGTGTGTTCTTGTAAGTGATGAAACCTTCATCCACGAGCTCATCTTGGATCAAACCTCTGTCCATACTGCCCTGCTCAGAATTATTCAGCCCTTGTGACTGATCTCTGTCCCTCATCTCTTCCATAAACACCAAGGCTTCTTTGTTCCTGTCAAAAGCATCAATTTTTTTTTCTGCAATGAACTCTATCTATGGTTTTCTGAATTTGAACACATACCTTTTGAATCAAGAACATCCATTCCCTTCTTATTCATGTGACCCAGCCTATTAAGCCACATCTTCGAATCTACAACTGAAGTAGATAAACCAAAAGTAGAATCAGTAATATAAGTAGATAGATAAAGAGTACCTACTTTCTTACCTCTTGCTAGAACAAGTGCACCCTTGGTAACCTTCCAAGAATTTGCTGTAAGAGTTATTGTGCATCCCTCATCACCCAATCTTTCCACAGAAATCAAACTTTGCTTTAGAACTGGGACATGCATGACCTCCTTCAACACCCATGTGTTGTCTATCTACAATTTCAGCTGCACTTTTCCTTTGCCAACTATCTGACAAGGCGTACCATCCTCTAAATAAAGCACTCCAAAGTCTCCCTGGATATACTCATGGAATAAATCTCTATTTGGGGATGCATGAAAAGATGAACTAGAATCTAAAATCCATGATCCTACCTGACTATCCAAAGAAAGTATGAGAGCATCCTGTACCATAATATTTGCATCCTTTGCTTCTTCTTTACCTTCAGGTTGATTCTCTTTATCTCGCAACCAACACTCCTTTGTGTGTCCTTTCTTTCCACAAAACCAGTAGGTAATACCTTTGGATTCGGATCTCCTTTTCAACCTTGATTTCCCTTGCTCCACTTTCTCTCTTTGCCTCCTGCTTTCTGCACTTAGAGCATTCCCTGATGATTCCCTTGTGCTTTTCCTGCATATTTTTTCATTCAAGATCACACTCACAACATCATCAACTTTTAAGATTTTAGAAGCAGATGTAGAATTACTTACTGCCATAACCAAACTATCTCAACTTTCAGGTAAAGAGCATAATATCAAGAAAGTCTTTACTTCATCATCAAAAATAATATTGACTAAAGCTAACTGGTTTACCAAACCATGGAAATCACTAAGATGAGTATATACCGATCCACCTTCCTGCATTTGCAAAGTAAATAACTGTTTCATAAGAAATACCTTATTTGATGCTGAGGGCTTTTCATATAAATTTGCCAAAAACTTTATCAGCTCTTTCGTTGTCTTACACTGTGACAAGTTGGAAATCACAGACGATGCAAGGCTCAATTTTATGGAACCTAGAGCCTTCCGATCAAGAACGTTTCATTCTTCATCCTTCATATCTGTGGGCTTGCATACAACCCCACTCAATGGTAAGTATAAATCTTTTTGATATAGATAATCCTCTATCTGCATCCTCCAATGTTGATAATTCTTGCCGTTAAACTTCTCCATTCGTAGCTTACTTTTTTCTACCATTGCTGAACTCCCACTCAATCAGAAAACCCTGTGAATGACCTGTAATTAAAAACAATAACCTGCTCCCTGCAAACCGTAGCTCTGATACCAACTGTTAAGAACCCCTTGTCCAATGGAAGCACAATTGATTACTTTCTTATAAGCAATTAAACATGGAATTATACTAGAATGATTAAGTAACTAGAAACTTGAGACAACAAAGAATTTGAGAGACAATACACACTCTTGTATTAAATATTAATAGAAGAAAATACAATAAGGAAGATGCCACTTCTTCCTCCACCTCAAAGGCTTGCCACACCTCAAGACCTTCTTCCCTCTCTCTCTTGCTCAACCAAATCCAACTCAACAACCTGAGTTGTTATCCCCTCCTTGAATGCTTTAGTTGATCTCCTTGACCTTACACTTGTAGATCTCCTTGACCTTGCTTCAATGCTTCAATGCTTTACTTGCCTTCTTGATTATTACAATACATGCCTCATAGGTCTTTAAATAGGATCTCATGCATACAAAAATAGAACTCTAATTACAATAATTAGACACGCAGCTCGAGACTATGATTAGCCTTTTAACATGCAAACACTCAGTTCAACTAACTAACTGTTTAAGCAACGAACAGTTTTGGAACACACAGGCGACCGACGCAAGTCCCTACTTGCCTAGTTCTGCCGACATCGACCGACTCCCTGCCGTCGCTGGTTGCCTTCTGCACTATCTATGACCGACGTCGGTTATACTGTCGACGTCGACACTTTTAGAACTCAGCAACCTCTCCATGTCTGCAACAGTTGAAGCTTTTAGCTCCACACCCTAACAAATTCTTGATCTTTCAAGTGTTTATTGTATGTGTGTTTGATTCATTCTTTATAGACATGAAGATGGTTAAGCATAATGAAGTGATGTTCATCAAAGAGTTCAAGCTGTACGAGATGTTCTTTATGATAATCACTTTCAAAAAAGATTTTGTGCAAAGATATGTGAAAAGAGGGAATCTAGACATTGAGAGGCAAGACTACCTCTACTCTAAAGATGAGAGAGAAAGGGGTAACACCCATAGAGGTTCAAATGCTAGTGTGATAGGCCCATAAAGCAAAAGAGATGTGCAAGTGCCAATCCTGATCCAAAGCACTTACTACTTTGGTTAGCATTTTGGTGAGGGTTTTGTTAGAGGCTTTTACCTATCAATTTGCTTTTAGTCGATAGGTTGAGGAGAAGCTTAATTGATGCCAAAAGTGTCACAAAGTACTTGTACTTGTTTTTAAAAGATTTTTCATTATTAGTGATCTTATGTAGAACACCGAAGTGGTAGATGATATGGTGATTGATGAAGTCAATAATCTTTCAGCTTTGGTCAAGATAAGAGGAATGGCTTCCACCCATATGGTGAAATATTCAGTGGTAGTAATGATAGATTGGTGTCATTGTGAAGAATGAGGATTGATTTTTCCAATAAGGTCGAGACCCCATTACAAGAAGGGACAATAGTCCTTAGATACTTAAAAGTCATGGGCCGGTGCGTGATGTAAGTTAGCATGATATTGACATATGACACATTTATTTAAATAATCACAATAATCTTGAATGAGGGTGGGCCAATAGTAGCCAAGGTGAATGATAGATTTATCAACAACTAGGCCACTAAAGTATCCCCCATAGATTCTGTCATGTGTTTCCTTGATAGCATGGCAAGCTTCATGACTATGCAGATAATGGGGAAGGAAGCTATCAAATCCACATTTGTAAAGGATTCCCCATAGTATGGTGTAATAAGAGGTACTGTAAATGAAGGCTCTTCAGACATTCCTTAAAAGGTTGGAAAGAACAATGTCAGGGTTAAGGTAGTTTAAAGTTTGGTTGTACCAAATGTCAAAAGAAGATGCTTTCACACTACAAATAGTGGGAAGGTTAGAACTGATATATGAGGGTGTGATAAATCAATGGATGGTGAAAAATAGTTTAGATTTAGTAGGTTAAGATGGAATTTGGAAGCAAGATATCCATGAACTTGTTGGTAGATCATGGACTAGACTAGATAAGGTGGTGATCGAATGATGTTAAGAGTAAATCTATGAGTTGTTTGTACTTTAGTAAGACAACATTCTTACATTGATAGGATCCATTGACCTAGTTGATGATTAGTTAGGAGTCACCAAAGACATTGATTATCTTGATTCCCAAGGCTAGAATGGTTTGGAGACCTATGACTAGGGCTTTGTACTTATCCACATTGTTGGTGCATTCGAAGTCAACTTTAAATGAAAGGGGAAGAGGTTAACCATTAAGGGGAATGAGAATAACTCTAGTACCTCCACCATGTTGGCATTTGGAGCCATAAAAAAACATGGTCATTTGGTAGGTGGGTTCTTCTTGGGAAAGAGTTGTGAGGGACTCATCTAGAAAAGCTAGAGAAAGTGGTTGATTGTCTGGTAGAGGAACTTCAACCAATTTATTGATGATGGCTTTCCCTTTAATGGAATTTTTCTAAAAGAACTCAAGATGAAACTCAGCTAGGAGCATGAACCACTTAGCTATATGCCAGTTTTGGTATGGTTTAGAGTTCATGTATTTAAGTGGGTTGGTGTTGGTGATGACATAGCTTTGATGATTAAGAAGGTAGTGATAGAGTTTGGAGGCCACAAAGACTAAGGCGAGGCAAAGTTTCTCAGGATGAGTATACCAAGTCTCATACTCTATAAGTGTACAACTAATGTAGTAGATGACTTTTTCTTTATTATATTCATCATGATGAATGAGCATTGCCCCTAAGGAATGATCCATAGTGGATATATAAAGGTAGAAGGGTTGGTCTTCTCTAGGAGGGATGAAGACAAGTGGAGAGAGAAAGTACTCCTTGATTGAATCAAAGGCTTATTGACAATCTTTGGTCCACTTAAAAGAGGTGTCTTTTTTTAAGAGATGGTGAAAGGGTTGACATCTATCTGATAACTGGGAGATGAAGTGATGAATGGATTGAAGTTTCCCCTACATACTAAAAAGTTGCTTAAAGTTAGTAAGAGGAGGCATCTCCAAGATTACTCTGACTTTGGTGGGGTCTATTTTGATTCCTCAAAGAGAGATGATATAGATAAGAAGCTTTCTGGATAAGACCCTAAAAATACATTTCTTAGGGTTGAGCCTGACACGATAATGGATTAATTGATCGAAGATGATTGCAAGAATGGCTAGGTGATCCTTATAGTGTTTGGATTTCCAAAGGAGATCATCCACATAGTCCTCTATAATTTTATGGATGAGGTCATGAAAAATATAGGTCATGGCATGCTGATAGGTTGCTCCAACATTCTTTAGACCAAAAGGCATGACCTTGTAATAGAAGGTTCCCCATGGGGTGATAAAGGAAGTTTTATGTTGATCTTTGGGGGCAATGAAGATCTAATTATATTTTGAGAAACCATCCATGAGAGATAACATCTCATGGCCAACTATAAGATCAATAAGTTGGTTGATGTTTGGTAAAGGAAAGTCATCCTTTGGGCTAGTGAGGTTGAGGTCATGAAAGTCAATGTAGAGGCGAAGTCCCCCTATGGGTTTGGTGATGGGAACAATGTTATAAATCCATTGTGGATAGTTGATGGGTTGGATGAAGTTGACATATAAGAGACATTAAAGTTCTTTTTTGACAAGAAGGGCTATGTGAGGATGCATCCTAGGAAGCTTATGCTACACTAGCTTAACCTTAGGATGGGTAACAATGTTGTGAAGGGCAATAGAAGGGTCAATTCTGGGCATATCCTGATAGGACCAAACAAACATTATGCTATGGTAATAAAGAAAAGAAGGGTAATCTTGTTGCTCCATGGAATTTAAGGATTAGCTGATCTTGACGATATGGGGGTTACTTGATTACCGAAGTTGACATTGATAGTGGATTCATTTATCATGGTTTGGTTCTTAGGAAGAAGGGATTTATGAATAGAAGAAGCCATCACATCAAGGTAGGTGAGAATGGAATCATCATCCTAGCATTAGATGGTGTTGATGGTAGGATAATCTCTTTCTATCATTTCAATATGGATGAGAGGAAGGGTTTTAGTTTGGTCATCCTTTTGATAGGTCATGGGGCCCAAACTAATAGTATTGATCCAAAAAAAATTTAGATGGGATGATATCAAAGTCTTCAATCTTTGAGGGAGATGGGGTTGGTGAGGATGGAACATCTTCATATATGGTGGTGATGGGTTTTGGTGAGATGAGTTCTTTTAGTGGTATGAACCCAAGGCTAAATAACTCACAAGGTTTTTGAGTTTTGATTATGGGTAGCTAATGAGGTCCTTGTTCATAAACGCTGAGACCAAACCCCTTCCAAGCATAGTAAAGGTAAGCTTTGTCAAAGGCTGGTTTATTGAGGTAAGAGAAATCAATGGTGAATGGTCAGATGGATGAGGTAGTGGAAAAAGAGGGAAGTGGTTGATCAAGTCCCCCATAAATGAAATTTGTTTGATGGTTGGGAGCCCAAAAGAGATGATGGCTCCAATGTTGGGATTATCGAAAGGGTCATGTTTAAGGTTCCCATATTCTTGTAGATTAGAAAAACATCCAAGGCTAAAAGGTGTATTCCCCATGGGAGAGACATTGGAATGTGGGTTCTAAGGGGTCTTCCTTTAGGGATCTGGGGAGAAGAGATAAATGAGCTAGTGGAAGCTTCATCAATGGTATGGGTGGGAGTGTTGTTGGTTTTAGTTGGTGGTGAGGTAGTGTTTTTAGGAGTTGAAGGTGAGGTGGATGAGGGAGGGATAAGAACATCATTAGGCCAATATGTCATATTAAAAGAGGTAAAGGGACTAAGGTCAGCTTTAATGGTAAAAAATTGACCTTCATGCTCAAATTTGACACAATGATTAATGTGGAAGGGACATAACTCATGGCATGGATCCAAGGGCATATGAGTAACACATTGTATTAGATCTCACCATTTATAAATTAAAATAATTTAGAAATGGTATGAGGTACCAAGTGGATATGGAGGATAACTATCCACAAGGTAATGACCATGGTATCATTGAAGGAGCGAAGGACCGCTGTGCTTTCTAACATGATGTTCCTAGGCAGCTAAATTTTGTCATAATCATGGGAGGAGATAATGTTGATAATAACTCCTCCATCAATCATTATCCTTTTGATGTGGGTTTGATTAATGTACGTGGTAATAAAAAGGGGAGGATCAAAATCCTCAAGATGAATAAGAGGTATGGGTCTAGTTTGAGGTAAAGGTTTAAGTAACTCTACATTCTTAATTGGTTTAGTTAGGGGTTTCTTTGGTGGACTAGATGGGGTTAAGTCTAACTTCAAATAAGGGTATGGCTAGGTGTGGGAAGAATTCCTAGATTCTTGATAGGTTTGGTAGGAGAGGCATAAATGGAGGTGGTTGGGATGGTTTACTTATGGTTTTGGAAGAAGAGGTATTTGATGAAGAGGTAATAATCAGTTTAAGGGTGGATGAAAGGGAGGTTATTGATTCAGATTTGTTTTGGTAAGGGAGCCCAAGATGATGCCAAAAGGTGGTTTTATCAAAGTTGGGTTGAGAAGTGAACTCTAAACTTTGGACTAGTCTAGAAAAGGGCTTGTAGTTGGGTTTGGTTCCTTGGTCATTGGTTTCAAAGATTAATCCCCTAGGTGGAGAAGAGGGAATGGTTCTTTCATCCTTATTTTTGATGGAAGGTTCCAAAATTGGTGGTTGGGTGGATGAGGTAACCTTCTCTTGTGGTATGGTTTCCAAAGAGAGAATGGATGGTTCTATGATGGGGGAGGTAGGTGTGATATCCTCTAGTGATGGTATGGACATTGTTGCTTCTTTTATTTAGGTGTCTAAAGGAATGGAAGGTAGTTCTACCACTTCATTGGGTGTAGTGGAGGAAGAAGAAATGGTTAGAGAAAAGGTTGTCTCCTTTGGTATTTCCATAAAAGGAGAGGTAGATAAAGCTAAGGTCTCATCAAGTGAAGAGAGAGGGTGGTTGATTCCTTCATTTGGGTATCCAAAGGAATAGGAGGTGAGTTCACCATTATTATAAGTAAAATGGAGGAAGAGGTGGTTGAGGTAATGATGTCTTCAACAATGGGCTCACTAATAATAACGTTAATTGTATGTGCCTAATGAGAGTGAGATGATTCTAGTTTATTGTCATAGTGATGGGTAGAAGGAACATGATTGGGAAAATGTTTATGGAAGATGTAAAGGGACTGATTAGGAGGTGCATTAGGATTATCAAATGCAAGTTCTCCACTATTGATTAAGCTTTGGATAATAATTTTGAAGGTATTGCACCTACTAATGTCATGTCCTATAACCCAGTGAAAGGCACAATGGTCATTCTCGTTGTACCAACTAGGCATAAGGTGAGAAGTAATGAATTGTTGGGGTAGTTTGATAGGTGAAAGTTGGATGAGGTTAGCTTTGAGAAATTTATCCAAAACTGAAGCATAAGACTCCCATATGAGAGTATATTATTTTGGAGGAGTTCAGTTTTGGTTTCAGCTTTGTTTGTAGGAATGGTTGGAAGAATTGGTTTGATTGGGTTGGTTGATAGTTGGCGGTGGAGTAGTTTTTAGGACCACTAAGTTTGTGGATGATTTTGTTTTGGTATTGGGATGGCTAGATTGGTTAGTGGTTTTAGTAGAGGAAGGGTCATTGGATTTAAATCTAGAATTCTTGTTCCACAATTTCAATTTCCCTTCGTCAATGGATCGATTTTCAAGTTTACGTGCCGTAGTGAATGCCTTATCAAAAGTTTAGAAATTTTGAACTTGAAGAGTGGTGAAAATATGTTTGGCACAACCCCAAGAGAAGAGTTCAATCAACTCAGGTTGGGGTAAGGAGAAATAAAGTTGGTTGATGAGACCTCTCCATCTGGATACGAAATTACAAGTGATTCACCATTAAATTACCTAATAGAATAGAGGTTGGTAATAGAAACCTTTTTAGATATATTTAATGAGAAATGCTCTAAAAATATTTGGGCTAGTTGGGAGAAGGAAAAGATGGAGTGCTTGGTGAGAGCACTATACCAATCAAGGGATGGTCCTGATAAAGACATGGGGAAGGTATGAAGGAGGAGAGAATAATCATATGCAATCAGATAACAAGAATGATGAAATACTCTTAAATGCTGTTGGGGGTCCTCCTTGCCTTAAAATTTTGAAAAATTGGGTAATTCCCATTGAGGATGATAAGAAGGGATAGGAATGGATGGATGTATGGGTTCATTACAAATTTAATCATAGGATAAAAGGTTATGAGACCTAGATATAGATGACTCTAGGTTGGTTATTTTTTCCATTAACATCTTGACCAAATCTGTTTGAGGTTGAGAAGCTACATAATTAGGTGGTAAGCTTTATTGAGGTTAGGTGACAACAATGTATGGATAAGTGGTAGAGGGTATTGAATAAGCCACATATTGGTAAGTAGTCATAGGAGGTTGGGATGGTGCCACATAAGGGTTGCTTATCATAAATGGTTAGGTGGAATGTGTTATGTATCCTTATGGGTTGGAAATAAATGGGTAAGATGTCATGGGTACTTGTTGGGGGGATGATATGGGTTGGTTTAGAGGTACGTTTGCGTTGGTGGTATGGACATAGATTTGGTTGGAGGTATGAAGGTGCTAGTTGGTTGTTGGTGGGTGGTAACTCTAGTGATAATAGGTGGAAGTTTTTGAGGTATGGAAAGTACCAAACTTTGAAGTGGGGTAGAAATTGGTGGGTTGGTTGAACTAAGGGGAATGGTAGAAATAGGGGTAGAAAATACCCCCATGATAGGATTATATGTAACAAGAGGTAAAGTTGATCCAATGTTGGAGGTATTGGTTGTGGTAGCAGGTGTTTGGTTATTGGTTGGGATGTTGGATGGAGTTTAGGGAGTGGTAGTAGGTGAGATATTAGAATAAGAAGAGGCTTGGGTGAGTATAGGTTACATTGAGGTGGCACCCACCAAAAGATGGGGATGCATACTATAGGGAGGATCCATATGAGGAACCAAAGTAAAAGGGTAACAAATAGATAAGGTGTTTAGGTAATGCTGAAGAGCCATGGGGTTGTTATCTAGAAAGGTAGTGAAATATGGGTCACCCTCAACAATAATCAGAGGGCTGATAGGAGGGAGAGAAAATGAGGGGAACTTTCAACATCAAAAGTATACTCCATAGAGGAAGAATAAGAAGGTGGTTGTTGGTTGGTTTGATTCCTTAGCTATTGTCTAGTAAAGATCATGAGAGGAATAGAAAAGAAATAGCAAAACTCACAACTCAAATACAAATCAATCCAAAAGAAAAGATCTCAAGGAAATCAAACATACACTAAAGTGCATTTAACAACTTAGGATTCTTTTTAAATCACTTTTGGTTTATGCCTTATAAAGTATGAGGAAGAATTTTGGTTTTTAGATCAGGTACTAAAGAGGAAATCAAAGGTTTGTTTTAGGTTGTGTTTAAGTGTTCAAAAGAGAAAAACTATATTGATCTTCAATATGTGGATTGATATTGGGGCCTACCCCCTCAGTTCACACACTATAGCAATAATGGTGTTAGATGCTTGTCCAAAATATACTAATTTTTAGAGTTTATACTCAACTAGAGAGCCGAGGGGGTTCTCCCCTTGGTAATGACCTCTAAGTAGGATTACCGAGAAAAGGTAAGGTTTATCACTAGGTGATGAAATCCTAGTTGGTCCTTGTTTCAAGTTTGTTTTGATATGTTGATTGGTTATGTGGTTTGGAAAAGGTGTGTGATACACGAGTGAAAGTTATGATTAATTACTTTGATTTTAAGTTACTAGATGAACTAAAACAAGAAAGCAATCAATGTATGTAAAATGTTTATTTTAAGCCCAAAATAGAGGAAGAAAAAGGGATGCTAGGTCCCACCAAGCATGCCAAAATATTTTTCTTAATTTATGCTCATTTCTTAATTTGGAAGCAAGTAAGGAACTAGTAAAAGAGGTGTGTAAATCAATACCTGGTAAAAGTGCATGCATGATCTAGACAATGATGGGAAATCCTCTTTGGCATGGAAGGAATAACCTATAGATATGAAAGACACTAGAAAAGGGGTTGTTAGCAAATTAGTTGAGTGGACTGCCTAACATGAGCTAGATCTAAGAAGTGTATGCTTGTTAGGAGGCTCTCAATCCACTATTTATAACAATTAAATTGATGTAGATGAAAATAAAGAATACTTTCATTCACTAACATGAAAATAAATGCATGCAAGAAGAAGAAAGTAAAATGCTTGGTCAAAGAAAATGACTAAAATATCAAAATTAAGCCAATACTCATGCTAAGATAGCTGGGGTTAGGTTCAAAAAAAAAAAGAAGTCTCTGTGAATAGGAAAGAACATAGAAAGCATGGTTTAGTTGAGGTAGAGGGATTGAAAATAACTTGCTATTATTTTTGCCATAGCGATTGTCAATGGTTGGGTGAACTGTTTGTGGTTGGGCTAACCATGGATGGTTGGATGACTATCGATGGTTGGATGACCATCGATGGTTGAGGTGACCATTGGCAATTGGCTAACCATCAGTGGTTTCCTATGTGTTTCTAGGTTTTTTAGAAAGAGGTTGTAGATTGAGTAAATGGTCAGGTGGGGGTTTTGGTATGGGTCTGGTCAGAGGTGGGAAACTAGGAGATAAGTCTGATAAGGTCAAGAGGGTTAAAATAAAGTGACATAATTAATAATAAGTGTGAAATACCTACAACTTGCCAGATAGTTGATGGTGGAAGGCTAAAGCAATTTGTCTAGAGTGACAGTACTTTGCCCTTGAGAGCAATTTTGATAGAGGTTTGGGTCTCCATTGTTGTTACTTGATTGCTGAAGGAAGGCTGGATACTTATGTGCAAGAAGATTTGATAGCTTGGATGTGGGTCCTCTTTACCTCCTACTCTTTGCATTTTATAAGATGAAGTTGATAATTGAGTAGGAGAAAGTTACTAATTAGATAGGGGGATAAAGTTTCTATTTATGATGCTTTGTAATGGTTTTAAAGCATGTTTCTATTTATGAGGAAGTTACTCATTTTATACACAACTAGTAATGCCTTAAAGTAGGTTAAAGACCTGACCATCTATGGTTAAGCTAACCATCGACAATTAGGCTAATCGTCAGTGGTCGAGTGCCCAGGGAAAAATGGGTGAAGATAGGTTTAAAAAATGCTTGATTAAAGGGGTGTTCAAAGGTATAAGTTAGTAAGTGAGCTTAGTTAACTAGGTGGTCAACTAGATTCAGGATCGGGTAGGGGTCCAAGGCATTTCAACATCTAAAACTATCATGTGCAATTTTCAAGTGTCTACAATGTGAATTATGAAGGTTTAACCAATCATATCTAGTATGAATAAAGGGTTAGAAGTTGGTTGTGTTTTTGTTCATAATGACTGTGTGTATAGAGAGGTGTTTGAGCTAATTAGGGGTCAGAAAAAGAGTGTTATGATGGATGTCAACAATTAAAGGGGACCTATAGATCATGTGAAATGGGTTCATGAGTCAGAAAGTGTTCCTGTGTTCTTAATTTGTTTGATGAAGTGCTAAATGGGTGAATAAGTCTCCATGAGACCTATAAGAGTGGGCCTAATTGAAAGGTGTAGCTGCTTAAGGGTGATCCATAGATGCTATGGATGACCTATGAATATTGTTTTGAGCTATGTCTTGATGTGAGAGATGCCTTAAGGGTTAAGGCATGCCTAATGGCTGACCAATAAAATATTTATCATAAAAACTATATATAGTGAAACCAAAGGAGATGGTTTCTAGACTTCTGTAAGGCTTGTAAAAGAGGAGTATGCATTGAAGTGAAGAAGAAAGGATATGTAGTGTGCCTATTGGATGAGTTGATGAACAAAATAGTTTGTTGACTATGTGAATGACCTATAGGTTATATTTCTAATGTCAAAATAGTGCTCTTGCAGTTTGAGGATATACGAAGAGGTCTAAGTGTGCATATGAGGGTAGTTTGAGTGAAGAAGTAGAGAGATTATGGTATGCCTATGTGAGAGGCCTATATGAGATAGAGAGGGAATTTATGTAGGGGTTAGAAAATTAGAGATACATCATCAGGTGTTGAAGACATTAGTTCTAAGGTTGAGGTGTTCATTTAATATGAAGGTCTAAAGGACTTGATCTTCCTTAGGGGCAGTTGCTCCTTGTTAAATAGGTGTTTCACTAAAGGCCTTTAGTCAAAAGGACTTGACCAAGGTTTTAAATCAAAGATACTTGACAAAAAAGTGTTCAAGAGGACTCGATAATCTTAGGGGTAGGTGCTCTTTATGAAACATGTGTTTCACTAAATCCTATTCAAAAGAACCTGATCATCTCAGGGGTAGGTGCTCTTTGTGGAACATGTGTTTCATTAAATTTTGGTCAAAAAGACTTGATCAATCTCTTGTTTGTAATATCTTATAGGACAAGTAGTCCATGTGTTATAGGCTTGAGAGTGAGTTTTATTCTTTATGAGGGTTTCTTATAAAAACTAGGTGTTGTGTTTTTGATCTTGTGTATGCATTGAATGAATGAGCTCTCTTGTTAATGTTACTCGATCAAGTTGATATATGCTGATTGTTTAATAGTTTGAAAGGATTGGAATTGAAATTGAAATGTTTGGGATCACTGATTCACTCCACCTTTCAGTGATTATACCTTTAAAAACTAGACCTCATGAACTTCTAATCATGGGTATTGATTGCTAGTTTTGTCTTCTCAACCTTATGAACTAATGCTAATAACTTAAGGGTTATCATCACCATTCACATCTGTATAAGGCAAGAAGAGTGGTATGATTTTTTAAATTTTCTATCTATTTTGGTCAAACAAATGATTTCTCCTAATTCTTTAGGTCTTGAAGAGACCTTTCATGGATTTCCCAAAATTTTGATCCATATTTGTGAGTATATAGAGCTGAAGAAGTCATAAACTACCAAATCTGTAGTTTACAGGCAATTTGAGAGGTTATACAGTTTAATGGTTGATCTATGGTTATCAAAGCAAAACATATTTTGTATTAGATGTTATATTCATGATCATGTGTTCTTATTTTAGGTTTATCAAAGTTTTGTCAAGGTCTCATAGCGTAAGAACCATCAATTTTCCCCAACATCCTCACTTTCTTATTTAGCATATGCTAAGGTAACTTAGCATATGTTAAGCTAGTTTGGAGAATCCTAGGTTTCTCTTTTAATAGTGTATGCTAGTTCAAGGGTATCCAAAATGATATATATTGTTAATGTATATTCTTATTCTCACCTAGTATCCTTCAAGACTGTCTTGAAAGTGGAGTCATGTTTCATTTCACTTCCTCATGTTTCATTCTATCTTCACAGTATTTATCATTGCCATTCACCATTGTATAATCTTATCACTCCATCTTCATTTTCCCATATATCCTATTATTATCATATCACTACTACCTATCCACATTCACATCATGGATCCATTGTTTTAGAGGAATCAAGGGTGTTAGGAATCATTATGGTCATGAAGATATGTTATGCAACCTTAAACAATGATAAAGGGATGAATCATCACCTATAACCAATATAAAATACAATCAAGAATACTTCATGGAAAGTTGTGGAAAGAGGAGGCTAGAGGATATCTTAATGAAATGAATTTGATTGAAATATCTCCCTAAGATGTTTTCAATGAATGGAAGAGGTTCATAAATCATGTCATTAACCTTCTCAAGGTCTCATTCTATCTCAGTTTGTACAAGTAATAATGGATCATCACCTATAGTCATACTAGGATGTAGTCAGGCTACCTCTACTAAAAAGGTTTTGTGTATTGAGGTTTTAGTTTAGATAAAAATCATGGTTTTGATGTTGTGATAAAATAAAAAAGGTCCTTATTGTGGATAAATGAGATATGACCTATAGTCAATGCTTTCTAAGAAATTTACATGCTGTAAACCTTCATCTACAGTCAACAAGTATAGTGGTAGTCTTGAGACCTATTTGAATAAGAAGGACAATTTAGAAGACCAAATGCATAATTGATTTGGTTTTGAAAACCTAAGTTAATACATGAGATATCTCAATGTAATATAGTTTTGAGGAGTTTTTAGGTCAGGAAACACCTCAAGAGAGGCTACAACCAACTTAGTGGAAATATGTAGCTAAATGGAGCCTAAAACTCAATCTTATGCATTAGATTGGAGGTAAAATTGTGAGATATGAAACATGAAGGGATGTTTGAACTTGGTAAAGACACTAAGCAAGTTTAAACCATTAAGGGAGGTTGATAGTGAGGTCTCAAGTCTAATAACACAGTTCTAACTATAATGAAGACACCTACATGTGACTAAATAAATAGTTGATCTTGAACCTAGTAGGATAAAAGAGCAAGGGTGTTAAGAGATGTGAAACTTGTATGAAGACTATCAAAAAAAAATTCAATGATTAATATAGGTTATGATGTAGTGACGAGGTTATAGAGTTAAATGAGATAGCCATGTGCATCTACAACTAGCCCATACCTACACACAATCAATGCCTATAACAATTTGGGTAAGTTTGAAGGTTTTGAATCCTCTATAGGGATAATTAGGTCTTAAAATTTAGTAAATATGATAATTATGGGTAATTTAATGTGTTCATGTTATTCTCAAGGTCATATTAATAGTGGAAATAACCACTATGTTGTCTCAGAACTACACTAGTCTATTTACAATCATTGATGAGACCAAGTAAGCTATTTAGAGGTTTGAAGACAAGGTAGGTATATTTAGATTCATAAAAGGTTTTAAGGAAATGAAAGATGATAATAGTATCTTCATATTCTCTATGGTATTGGTGATAATATTCAAGTTTCTAGGTCAAAATCCTTGAGGGCTAGGTAAGAAGATAGACCTAAGGTATGGCTGTTCACACCAGTTAGAATTTTGTACATACTTGGGTGGTTGTTGAAGATAAGATACCTAAAAAAGGGGTTTTATATGTCATATCAGGTGTTTTAAAAGTTATAATAACCTATAATTCAAATGAGATAAAAATAAACTCAAGTCAAAGGGCTATACAAGCTTAACTGCATGTAAACCCTAAGCAAGGTAGATGAGGTATACAAAAAGCAGTTTAAGAGAAACCCTATAGGAAGGGATATTGAAAAATATTTTAAACATATGATATGAATCATAAATCCATAAAATGGTGAAATAAACATCAAACTACTTAGGTTTGCCACACTAACCCAAACACTCAGACTTAACTATCTTGGTAGTTTCACTTACACCCCATCACTTAAGAAAAAGGACTAGAGTAGAGTTTTGGTGATTGGAGGAAGTTGAAATAGGTTATAGATAGGTGGGAAATAATTTATTATAATGAGTTTGAACCCCCATGTAACTTATAGGTCATTCAAACCTCTAACACTCAAATTATGTTAATTAGGCCTAAAAGGCCCACACCACCATGGGAGTACTCTCAGACTCTCCTAAGAAAAATAACACCATGAGAAGGTATAAGGGGATACTTTAGGTCCTAATGAGATATTTATGTCCTAATGAGATAATTAAAGTAGATAAAAGCAACAGGAAGGTCAATTTGGGTCTCAAGAACCATCTTAAATTACACAGTGTACATAGTCAATTCAAGCTGTCTGTTCAAGAGCTTGGATATCTCACCATAGATGGACTTAAAAAAAATGATATTAGCATGATTTAGGAATCCATATATAATTTAAATACATTATATAGATAGTGTTTTTGAGGTGCCCACCTTTATGAACAAAGGTTAAGACTATAGGCATGTCAAGATTGCCTATAAAATACTACAAGCACACTTCCCTATGTTCATATTTTAACACACCTTTTACATGGGAATTCAAGATTCTTAGAAAAGTTAAATGGGTCTATGGAATTGATATCTATGGAAAGAAATTTTGGTTTGAAGGTTTGTACTTTATGAACCATCATTAAGATGGTGGACCTCCAAAACCCTACTATAGACTAATCTTGAAAAAAATAAAGATTTTGGAAACCAAACACTCATGAATGACCTAATAAACACTTGAATCATAAAGTACACTCATAGAGGGTCCCGACCATGGTACTGTGTTGTACAATATTGTATATTCCTATTAGAAAATAATGTTTTTTAGGAAAAAGAGTACATAGAGAGGTACAAGGTAATTTAAAAAGATGGAAATAATTGGAGGAAGAAGTTTGACACTTGTTTCACCTTATCAAGACATTATATGCCCAAGAATCTATCTATAAATTCCTTTGTGAGTCTCTTTTAATCAACCAATCTATAAATATGAGAGATAAGGTGACCTAGTCACCTAGTTTGATAAAATTGCAGGTGTAAAATATTCAAAGAGACCTATGTTATGATATATGGTGTTATTTTAGGCCTAAAAATCATCTATTCATAGGTTCTCAAGGTTTTATATAGGATTTCATGGCCATCAAATGCAAACAATTAGGATACTAGGCCTAATTGGCCTAGTAGGCCTACTTGGTCAATAAATAAAGTTGAAGATTGGCATAGAAAGGTTAATTAAAGGGTAAATATAGAGTTATTAAATTATGTAACTAATCCCTAAGTGGCATTAAATACACATTAAATGGTCATAATGGAGGAATAAGTTAGTTTCTTGACTTATTTAATATGCTCAAAAGGAGGATAATTGTTGTATGTTCTATAATGGCATAATTACACCCCATTAATACTGTAATTGATTAAAGGAGAAGGTATTTGAAAAAACAAGGGCATAAATATGCATTTAAGGAGGTTGAAAAAGTCAACCAAATCCTCCACTACCTCACCTCAATGCATAAGGGGCCATTGAAGAACATCAAAGCATGTAGAATCTTTTAGAGGACTGAGTAACTATTTGTAACTAAAGAAATGAATGTACTATGATCATTGATGACCTTTTCCTCTCTATTTCATGCCATTATACCTCTTCTTCTCTTGATTTTCTACTATATATGCAGGGCTTAAGGCCTTTTTTGGAATCCTTCTCTTGGGCATGAGGAAACTCTGCCAAGATTGACACTTTGTAACCTATTAAGAAAATACAATGAACTATTTTAGACTCTCTGATATAGGTTTAGTTTGTTTTATTAGTTTGATTTGCACATGTCATAGTCTTCCTCCCTTAGAAGGTCTTAATCTCACCTAGTTACTAGTAGATGATCTTATACAAGTCACATATGGTGTTTGAATATTGAGTGACCAAGCTTAGAGTGGAGATATGAATTGGTTAGTGCCTTGAAATATGCCTTCCATCATTATCCTCATGTTTTGATCACTTAATGAAACCTTTATGTGAAATACTTTTGCATAGGAGTATTTGGAGTTGGAATATTCAATGATTTTTATTGCTTACTAGTGCTAGTTGAAGTCCAAATTGAGTGGATGAATGTTTACATTGGTGTATCACCATCCCTTTTTTTTAAAACTAAAAGGGGTAAAAATTTATTGAGAAAAGCAAATAGAAACAATACAATTACGGCTTTCTATCCTGGTCAACGAGTTGATCCAGCTTTTGCAATAAGTTCAAGGGGAGCATCGTATAATCCATAATGCTCCAGGACGGTCTGAGCTCAGAAGCCCATTTAGCCAGAACATTGGCCACCCCATTCCATTCATGGGGAATGTACATAAAGACCACATAATCCATCGAGTTACATAGCTGAAGGATCTGAAGAGAAACCGCAGCCAAATGCCAATCCACATTAGCAAAGTTGCAATTATTTAATAAATTGACAATTACCTGTGAATCCAACTCACAAATAACTCTGTTCCAGCCAAGTTGACAACATTGTTGCAGAGCCTCCAGTATCGGCATAATTTCCATGAGGTTATTAGTGTGTTGGCCTTTGTAGATGGAGAAAAGAAATTGAATATTACCATGGCTATCACGGCCTACACATCCAATGCCAGCGGCTCCAGGATTCCCTCAGGAGGAGCTGTCGGTATTGACTTTCAGAAGACCAGGCGTAGGAGGGGACCAACACCCCTATCGATTAGCAGGGCCCACCTGCTGCCGAATTCCCCTCGTCAAGCATGTCCTAGGCCCAGACGTCTTTGCATTAGTGGAGTCCAAGGAGAGTCGGGTGAGAATAACAACGTCTTTTGGATCCATCCCAGTATCAACTTCACATTTAGCCAACATCATTTCCTGAAGTGAATTAACAATCTTCCTCCATAGTTCACCAGGTGCTAGATAGTCCCCTTTAAAGATCCTTCTATTGCGCTCCAGCCATATATGCCATAGAATAAAGGAGGGCCCAATGGCCCAAGCAATCTTGAGAATTGAGGCCTTTGAGGGAGGAAGACTCAGGCGATCCTAGAACTCAGACAGAGAGGAGGCATGCCAACATGAACAGCCCCAGATACTCCACCAAAGGTGCCAAATCTGTTTGGTGAGCTGACATTGAAAGAAAAGGTGAGCCCTAGTCTCATCATTGCTATAACATAAAATGCATATGGATGGCCCCTAGAAGCTGTGATTACAAAGGTTGTCCCAAGTGAGACACCTATTGTGTACCAGAGTCTAGAGGAAGAAGTTGCACTTAGGCCAAGAGAACTGATTCCACACCTTCTTCCACCATGTGACTTCCCTTTCCCCCCACCGAAGCTTTGCCAGTGTCAGGTACCTAGAGGAGACCGAATAGTTACAAGAGGAGCCCCCCCCCCCCATGCCAAAGCATCCTGTTCCTATAAGGAGCTGCATCTCCTAGCATCCAAAATTTGAGATAGCTCCAACCTATCTTCTAAAGCGCCACCCGACGACCAATCCGATGAGTGTTTCCATCGATATCCAACAACCATACCCAGGTTAAAAGCTTCTTTGTAGTGATCCACTATGATCCATCCAGCTGAATGGAAGACATCACATAGCGACTGCAAGTGTGGGTGAGAAGACAAGAGAGGCAACGATCCATCCCAGGAGTCACTCCAAAAGAGGGTTGTAGAGCCATTATTGCATATCCAAACAAGGTTGTGTTTCACCAGGTGAGCTTCGATCTTGAGGGTATTCCATATCATGGACCCTCTCCCCTCCAGAGGGAGCCTAGGAATATCAGAAGGTTCACTCCTCAAAAAATACTTAAATGACAAGACCCGTGCCCACAGGTGCGATTGGCTGGAGCACCAATGCCAATAGAGTTTGGCGGCGAGAGCTTGACTCCCCAAAATAGCAGAGTGTAGGCTAGAACTTCCTTCCTTTTTTGGCTTGCAATTAGTGTCCCAGTTGATGAGGCTCCATTTGGTAATTTGAAGATTACCACTCCAAAGAAATTTATGAGATATCATGTCAAATTCTTTATGAAAATATATCGGGGCAGCTTGAACCATACTCCTGTATACTGGAAGAGCCTGAATCACCGATTGAAGGAGAGTCACTCTGCCAGCAGTAGAGAGCCATCTGTGAGTCCAGTGAGTGAATTTTTGTCTGAGTTTGTCAAGCACGTTGTGCCAAAATAGCTTGGGCTACCTTCCCACCACAATAGGATTCCCCAGATAAATCACAAGAGGAGATTGAATTTGAAATCGTAGGATCGTGGCTATTCTCCTCTGGATGGCCTCAGGAGTGTTGAAGAAAAATATGGAAGACTTATGATCATTAATTTTTTGACCAAAAGCTGTCAAATAAGTGTCTAAGGTGAGCCAAAAGGCTTTAGCTTCCCGAATTCGAGCTCTTCCAGCCAACGCCATATCATCCACAAACTGGAGGTAGGACAAAGTGGGTAAGCCATTCCCCCATTGCCATCCATGAACAAGATTTTGAACAACATTAAATTTGATAAGATGCCCCAGCCCCTCAGCCAAAATGATAAAAAAATATGGCGAGATTGGATCTCCTTGCCGAAGACCTCTAGAAGCTCCAAAAAGCTCAGAGGGTTCACCATTAATGAGGACCGAGAAGGAGGATGTTGTAACATAGCTTAGGACCCAACAAATCCAGGCCTGATAGAATCTGAATGCCTAAAGAATTTTATGCAGGAACCCCCAGTTGGCTCTATCATATGCTTTAGCCATATCCAACTTAATGAACATGGCCCGTTCCTGTGAAATACTCATAGAGTGAATGGCTTCAACAGCGATGACCACTCCATCCAAAATTTGTTTGCCAGCCACGAAGCCCCCTTGTTCCTTAGAGATAAGTGTGGGGAGGAAAACTTTAAGCCTTTTTGCAAGGAGCTTAGTAATGATCTTGTAGACCACATTGCAGAGCACAATGGGCCTGAAGGAGTCCAGCTGATTGGCCTGCTCTTTTTTTGGGATCAAGACTAAAAAGGTAGCATTCAAAGCGCGGAGCATTTCTTTGCTGGAGTAAGATTCCTGTACCACATCCAAAAAATCATGTTTAACAATATCCTAGAAAACTTGAAAGAATTCTGCTGGAAAGCCATCTAGCCTTGAAGCTTTGCCTTTGTGAAGGCTGAAGACCACTCCTTCCAATTCTAGCATACCAATTGGGCGCATAAGAGAGTTGTTCATTTTAGCTATCACTATAAGGGGAATACAAGATAAGATTGTATTTTCTGCAATCTCATCTGGATGTTGGGCATAAAAAAAAAGAGCCGAATAAAACTGAACCGCTTCCCTAGATATAGCTTGAGAGGAGGTCAAGCATGTCCCATCCAGAGTAATAAGAGAAGTGATGACATTTGTATTACGCTGAGCTTACATGGATTTATGGAAGAAAGAAATGTTCTTGTCCCCCTCCTAAAGCCAGTCTATTCAGGCCTTCTGCTTCCAGTAAATTTCTTCCCAAAGCTCCCATTCAGCTAAAACATTAGACGCTTGAGATTTAGCACTGCGGAGATCCTCAGAGAAGCCTAGGTCCTAAATTTTTCTGGTAACCACATCTAAGTGGTCCTGCACCTTCTTCTTCATAGCCTGAAGGTTCCCAAAGCAATTTATGTTCTAGTGCTTCAACTTCCTTTTTACATGCTGAAGTTTTTTAGTGAAAGAATACATGGCTGTACCATAGGCTGGGCCTCCCTGTCTCCACCAATGGCCCATAAGGTCGTGTAAAGAAGAGTCACAAAGCCACATTAACTGAAACTTAAATGGAGGCTTCTTAGGACCCGTAATGTGGCTGGTAGAGAGATTTATAAGCCAATGGTCAGAGCCTCTCCAATCGAGAATTTTAGAAGCAAGAGAGATAGCACTAGATTGCCAAAAGCACGAAACAAGGAACCTATCCAGGTGTTCAACAATGGCCTCATTACCAATTCTTTAGTTGCTCCAGGTAAAGAGCCTGTTAAGAGGTTTCACATCAGAAAGCCGCAACAAATCTATGTGTTGTCAAAGAAGCTCCAAAGAGGGTCATAAATGCACCAATCTACCTCTTTTCACTGCAAGGCTAAGAACTGAGTTGAAGTCCCCAGCCAAAATCCAAGGCAGGAAAGGGTGAGAGCTTCTGATGTGCCAGATATGTTCCCAAAGTTTGAGCTGGTTAGGACGTCAGTAGGGGCATAAACCGTAGTGACAAGGATCAACTCTCCTATTTCAAGAGAAGTAGCCACCATTGAGAGCACTGAAATGCATGACATCCATTGTAGTGGTATGATTTTTTGAGGATCCCAACACATTGCTAAACCCCCAGAGCTTCCCAAGGTGCCAACACACTGCCCTTGGCCAAGAGGCCAAATCTTAGGAACAAGGTTGAACATAGAGTCCACAGAGAGCTTGGTCTCTTGAATGAAGAAAATATCAGGAAAATGGTCGCACACCAATTTGAACATAGCTTTTTGTCTAAGGGTGCTATTCAACCCCCTTACATTCCATGATAGGATAATCATTGAGTAGATTGGGGAAAGTGTTCATCCAAGGTCTTTACGACCCCTGATTCAACCAGTAAATCCCCTATAATTTTAATTTTATCTTGATCCTTCTTCCACCCAGCTATGGAAGGAGTGGTGAATGAGACTTTCTTAAACGGTCTTTGCATTAAGCCCAGAGCAGGAGAGGACCCTTTCTCTTTGCTGGATGCACCTGCATCTTTGAGCAAATCTGCCCATCAGGTGTCCCTATCCTGTGAAACTGTCAAAACCACAAGAGCACCTGAGTCAGGATTAAGACCAAATTTTGGGGTTTGCCTAGTCTCGATATCCTGAGATTCGCTATGCATCAGCCCCAACTCTTCTACATCCATACCATCTCCCTGATCCAAAGCTGGGATACCATCTTCAATAAACATGCTATCAAGTGCCTCAAAATGGTTGAATCAAGAATCTGCTTGCCGATCATATTGTGTGCATTTCTGCCCACATCCCTTCAGACGGTGTCTAGCTGGGATGAATCCATCCATCTCTAGATCAGTATGATTGGCTTGGCCTTGTCCTGCACTTGAAACATTCAATTGCACTTTCCCTCTTGCCGCATTATTACTCTGGGTATTTGTAAAACCTGTCTGAGGTGGTAAACCATTTCCCTTTCCATCATTGGCCTTCTGAGAGCCAGAGGGCTCTCTAGATGTCGCTAAACCTCTATAAGCCTATGGGCATTGACGATGCAATTGTCCATATACATGACAAATTTTGCATCAAAAGGGAATAGACTCATAGTCTATTTGTTAGATACAAGACAAAGATCCTAGACATATTTCCATTGTATCTAGCAAAGGATTATTTAAATCAATATCAACACAAATACAGACATTAGATAACCTTTTTTTCTAGTGATTGGTGTGCAATTGTAGTTGGGGTCTCAATCATGGCAGCAATTTGGCACAGGATGTCCTCCCACCAGAATTCCAAAGGTAGTCTTGGCAAGTGGACCCAAACAGGAACACGAGATGGAAGATCCTCTATAGAATTAAACCCCGCATGCCAGGGTTTGATGAAGAGACCATTATGATCAAAGAAATACGGACCTCCCTCAAAAATCTGGTTTCGGTTAGACACAGAGGAAAAATTTACCATGAAGTAGCTGTTACCAGCGAGCATAATATCAAAGTCTCCTTTGACCTGCCAAGTATGGCGGATCCAGGCTTCCAGTGTCGAAAGAGGAATTCTGATGCCTAGAAATTTACAAATCAATCATCCCTAATTGTCTCAGGAGAGATCACCAGCATTGGCCTATCTAGACTCCGCAGTAGACATCCATTGACTTTATTAAGCCTCACCCTCTCACTCACATAATACGTCTCCCTCTCTTGGGAGCTCATCTCCAACGCAGATTTCTCCCTTTCACCTGCTATAGCTAGGCTGCCATTTCTGAATCCCCCGCTCGCTACCGACATTGCTCCTCCCAAAATCTTTTCCAGGTTAAAAAAAATGGATAGTTTGTTGCGATGAGGTGTTTAAGGAAAAAAATGCAACCGTGCCTTGTATCACCATCCCTTAGAGTAGGTTTATTTTTTGCATTTTCTATCCCTTTTCACCTCAAGATTAGTAGGTTTTAGTGAATTGAGCCATAAGTGATGTACCAAGGGAGCTAACCCCATAATCTAGAGGTATGGTATAGTTATAAGGTCATCCACAAACTTTAGGCCATTCCCATGTTAGTCCAAGTTTGAATTAGAATTGAACACTTTCGTTCAATAGGGTGCAACTTGGGTTACTAATAGTAATTTGGATAACATCCATCGAATGAAGTAACATCAAATATAATGTCTAAGTACTCTATAGAATCCTTAATAGATAATAGATTTTGTGTTGAGACTCTTTTGTAAGACTTGGATGATGATGCCATGGTGATTTGATGAGTACTGGTATGATCTAAACTATTGAGAATGGCATATATCACTAAACTAAATCTCATAGATTAGCAAATAATTGTGTTATCAATTAGGGCGTTTGGGATCGCTTAATGCTAAAGTTTACTCAAGCTAGAAAATGGGATGACGTGAACTTAGCTAGGGGCTTGATGTAAATAGATTTCTTGTATTGATTTTTGGTTCATGCACTATTAATCATTAATGTTTATAATCTCATCACCTTCATTCAATTTGAATTTGAATACCCTATCCTAGTATACTTGCCATGTAGGATGCCTTGTCATTTTGGGTGCCAGTGTGCAACCTTTATTCTTTTTTTCATGTGTCATTATGTAGCATAGTAAAATGAAATCAACATTTACCTTCAGGCTAAAAGACTCTAAAGCATAGAATGTTCTTTGAAAATATTTGCTCTAAAAATATTTTATCTGAAAGCTTCTATAACAAAGTTTTTGAAATATTGTCACTGATGAGTAAGGCTACTGAAGGAATACTTCTAAAGAAAAGTCTCTAAAACAAAGTCACCAATGAGTAAAGTTATTGAAAGAATCCTTTCGATGAAAAGTATCTGAAATAAAGTCATTGATGAGTAAAGTTTAAAAATTGAGGGTTGTTAAAACTAAGTTACTGATGACTAAACACTCTCTGGGAAGGTTAGTTTAGGTATAATTAGTCACATAGAAAGTCCTTGAAGAAATAGTTCCTAAAGTAAAATTTACAAAATAAAAGTTACCAACACAAAGCCTCTGATGAGAATCTTTATGAAGATAATCTTTTCAAAGGAATACTTTCAAAATGAAAGTTTTTGAAGTAAATACTTCTGAAATAAATTCATCAAAACAAAGGTCACCATTCAATAAGCTTCAAAGACTTCATGAAAAAGGATGCCATTCAGAAACTTTCTGAAACAAAGTTACCGATGAATTTTTTTTGAAAACCAAAATTGTCAAAGGAAATATTTTTTATGAATTTTTTTTGAAATGAATGTTGTCGACGAGAAAATTTTAGATGTAAATTCATCAAAAAATAAACTCATTGAAGACCAAATTTTAAAATAAAACAATCTAAAGTCTTGTCATGCAAAACCATTATTTCCAACTTTTTCATTAATAGGTTAGTCTAAAAAAGTACTTTCAAATGAAAAAATTATACCACAACATGATTCAAAATTTTAAATCATTGAGTTTCTAATGAATATCAACCATCATAATCCTAAAAAACACATAGATACCTAGATAAGATCTGCATTATTTTCAAAAAATAAAGGGTGTCCCCACTTCTCATAGAACAATATAGGGTGGGGTGTGTTGAATACAATAAAATTGTAATTCTCCCATTTCGATTTTAATACCTCTAGCCAATATTCCTACCACACGGTCATGACACATAATAATGCTTCAACTAATTCATCTTGCTGGGAGAAGACATATACCACCACATTCTCTTTTCCTTTCTTTTACACTATTTGAAAATCATAGCCTAACATTTTAGTCACCCATTTATGTTGTTCTTCAAATGAAAATCATTTTTCTAAATAATATTTGAGGCTATCATGATTAGTCTTTGCATGAAATTGACAACCCATTAGATAAGGTCTCCATTGCTTGACTGCATGTAAAATAACCATCATCTCTTTCTCATGGATTGGTTTGATCTTATTTTTTCCCTTTAGTTGGTGACTTTCAAATTCTAGTGGTCTAATTTCTTACATGTGTATAACCCCCATGCTATATTCTAATGCGTCACACTCCAAAACAAAAGTTTTTAAAAATCAAGAGTAGCCAAAATTGGAGTTGTGCACATAGTCATTTTTAACTATTCAAACATCTTGGTAGTGGCTGAATTAGTCCAGTGGAAGGAGTCTTTATTCAACAAAGAGGTGAGTGGGGCTGTAATGCTACCATAATTTTTGATAGATCTATGATAGTAATCAATTATCCCCATAAATCCTTAGATGTTATTGAGGGTCTTAAGAAACTACCACACCATAATAGATTGGATTTTTTAGGATCAACTTTCATTCTTTCATGTAAAATAATATGATCCATGTACTTCACCTCTTGAACACCAAAATCACACTTGAAAGGTTTGGCATAAAGTTGATGTTGTTATAGAACTGAAATTACCTATTTCACATGCTTCAAATGGTCTTCCCAATTTTTGATGTAGATGAGGATATCATAAAAAAACACTTATACAAAGTTTCTGAAAAATGGCTTAAAATAATGTTCATCAAAATCCAAAATGTAAATGGTGAATTTGTGAGGCCAAAAGACATGACCATAAATTTATAATGGCCTTCATGAGTTTTGAAAATAGTTTTAGGTATCTACTCATTGTGATCATTGGAATCCAAGAAAGGAGGTTAGTAACATGTTAGTTCAAGTAACAAAAACCTCAATAAACATGATTACACTTACACTCCAAGCCTATATCTTAGGGGTGAGCTTAGTTAACAAAAGACAAATAAAAACACAACTTAAATGTAAAATATAATGAATCTTTTACCTTATTTGGGAGCTCCAAAATGCATTTATTGAGTGGCTTGCTCAACTTGTGCTTTAAAAACTCTTTGGAAATGGAGGTTGTATAGCTCCTTCTCTCCTTGGAACCATGGCTTGTGTTGTGAATTGGATCAATATTTTATCATTACAATACTACTTGCAATACAATTTTTGCATTATTACACTACCCTTATCAAAGATTTGAAGTCGTTTATGCATGATAACTTTGCACCAAAATAGATTAAAATTCAATAGACAAGGCATTGTATTGATAAGCTTAGGAACTAACCCCAACCCAAGGTGAGTCAAGGTAGAGTTAAGGCTTGGAATGGGTTCAAACCTAACCTAGGTGAGTCAAATATAATCTCAGTAGAGTTAATAATTGTCAATTAATCATGATTTTCAATGAATAGGCATGGGTCTCCAAAATGAGATATTTTAGGATATTTTCAAAGAGCTTGACAAATCACAAAGGTCATGATGAAAAGCTAGGATATTTGTATTTTTGAATTTTATTTTTAAAAGTTATCTATTAATTTCACATGGATAATTCAACTAGGCATTTAATTTTGTTTAGCTTGTTAATTAATTTTGATTATTTGTTTAGCTCTTTCAATATTTGATATTTGTTCATGTGCCCCACTTAATAGGTTCATAGGCCAAATTGGGTATTGTGATTCTAAAATATGGCTAAGGATGAATTTATGAGATGTTATTGTTGTTTATGATAAGAAACCCTAATTAGGGATGTCTCAATGTGATTATGAACTTTGATGAATGATGCATAAGCAAATTTGGGATGTTAAGTGATTCTTAGGCTTAATTTGTAATAGGTAGAAGGAATTAGTCTGAAGTCTAGTTGAAAGCTATTTGTGACCAATTTTAGGTGTCGACACTCATCACATATTTGAATATGATGATACGTAGAGTGAAGGTTTAACTTGGTAAAATAAATAACAACATGCAATTCATCTAGAAAATAATCAATTATTGAAATATGAAACTTATCTTTGATGGTGTAATTGTTGAGTTATCTATAGTCTAGGCACATCCTCCAAGTGTCATCCTTCTTCCACACCATGACCATAGTGAAGAATATTCACTTTGATTGTGTTGGATGATTCCTACCTCCAATCTTTCATGTACCATATTTTCAATTTCACTCTTATGGGTATAGGGATATCTATATGGTTTGATGTTGGGTTGTGTATTGTCCATAATGAGCCTAATAACATGATCATACATGTAACTTAGAGGAAGTCCTTTGGTCATGTCCTAAAAAAAAACAATATGGTCATCCAACACCAAGATGTGTAAAGTTATTCATTGGTTGAACCTCTATGGAAAATAAGCATGCCACAAATCCCTTAACACCTTTTCTAAGAATCTTCATCATTTGATGGGAAATATCCATTTATGGAGAATTAACTCATAATCCATGTAGTTCAATGGTCTTTCCTTTTGAATGGACCCTCATGAATAGTTCCTAAAAATCCATCTCAATAGTGCCCAAAGTGGTAAGACACTACACTCTTAAAACAATGTCAGATCCTCCCATGGAAATAAAAAACATATTAGAATCAAATAAGTAGTCTCCTATAACAAGCTTAATAATATGGCATTTTCCAATAGAACTGACTATACCACCATTTGCATATATGAGCTAAAATTATGGAGCTGGGTAAATGAAGTAATTTAAATGAGTATCCAATTTACTATTGATGGAGTTATGTGTACTCCCATAGTCAATTAATACATCATCTTCTATCTCTTTAAGAAACCCACCACCATAAGATTTTGAGAAGTACTAATGCATAAAAGTGCATGATAAAAAATAGTACATTGAGAATCTTTAGATACATCTTTGAGTTCTTCCAAACCTACCCCTAAAGCATCATCTTCTTCTTCCTCATTGGCACCTTTAATGTAAAATAACTTATTTTTATCACATTGATATCCTTTGCTCTATTTGCTATTGTAACCAAAACACAAACCTTTTTCACACTTTTCTTCAATTTATTAAGGGGTAAATTTGGTAGGCTATGGAAGTGATGATGTTGGGAAAGTGCTTTCACAAACATTATTGAAAGGTTTTCATCTGATCAAATCTTTTTTCTCAGCCATTCATGCCCTTGGTATGGCTTTAGATACATTACTGGGATGAAACATGTGAATCTCTAATTGGATGCTATCTTTGAGGCCACCCAAAAATAGGTCATTCAAATTTTTCTTAATGATGTCTACCACATATAAGGAGAGATTATAAAATTGATGAATGTAATCCTTCATAGTCCTAGTTTGGCAGAGCTTGGCTAGCTGGCTAATGTAGTTTCAGACACATTCTTGTGATAATGGAGTTATAAATCTTTAAAAATACCAACCATGAAATTGGGACACCCTTCTTTTTATTTGGATCACATAATCAACAATAAGAAATGAATTACTCAAGTTCTAGATATATAGAGGCCATGACCAAATTTTGCCAATAGAGATTCCAATGTAGATCAAATAAATTTTTTATTTGAGTAAGCCATGTGAGTGATCCTTACCATAAAAATTGTGAAAGTCCACTTTTGGAAACATCTACTTCAACCCCAGATTGATGCTCGAATTATTTGGATTGAGAGACCCAAAATGTAGTGGTGAAGAGTTATTTTGAAAATGATGAGATACAAGATTGGC
Source organism: Torreya grandis (assembly GCA_037957365.1). NCBI lineage: Eukaryota > Viridiplantae > Streptophyta > Pinopsida > Cupressales > Taxaceae > Torreya > Torreya grandis. The sequence goes on along the minus strand of JARHVA010003496.1, from coordinate 1,270,235 downwards.
CAATTTCCTAATTAGTTGTTAAAATTGACCTCTCAAGCCATTCATCTCCTCTCTCATCCCCATGACTTCCCATTAAACTATATGGAGATCATATTTCCATCCCATGCCATGTAACTTTGATCGAAGGTGCCGAACCACCATTGAAATATTTAGATCTAAAGTTTTAGAGTCCATGTCATCTTGGTGAGGAGTTTTAGGTGTTTATTATCCTTTCTCATATCCATGAGTATTAGGTCCAGCCATGCATAAACCCTAGGAGGGTTTCAACCCTAAAAAATGTATATGTATAGGATACCATTATGATTACCTCACCAAGACAAATCCAACTACTACTAATATACATAAGGGTGAAATTTTTTTCCCTGAAAATGTCTACTAGTAGAATAGACTATTGTGATCATCTCTCAAATTTGTTTTTACAATTTTTTTCCTTTTTTGTAAAAAAATCCATGAATAAAATTGCTGTGATGAAGAAGTTCAATTCTTCCCAGATCACAAGTTACATTTTTTGACCACCTAGTGCTCAGGATACCAGATCCAAAAACAAAACACCATTGAAACTTGCCCAAATCAAAGATTTGATAGTACTTGTAATGAAATTACTTAGCTAATTCACAATAATATAGTAATATATCATACAATTAAGAACATAATAAGCATATCCATAATAATAATTGATGAAAGAGTAGAATAATTGAATATTATGATTGGGCTACTTTGAGGGGGAAGCTTCCATAACAATGCAATATGAATAGAATTCATAATCTGATGCTCTGATACTAGCTACTACCTCTTATATATAATATTTATAGTATTGATTTAACAAACTAAACATTGGAAATACTTCTCACATAACAAATAATAGTTTTCAATCTGAATTATATTTGGGATATTCTATTATTCTTAGTTGATTACAATAGGGAGAGATATTACATTTGTATAGATAAATGAGCTCATATTATCAAGGAGTCAAGGCTCATCATCTAATCTCATGATCTTATCCTCTAATCCCTTTATTCTCTTACACAGACCTATCTACATGAGTTATGAGAATAACTCACTCTGCACACAACCTATATGAATAATGATTTATATTTATAACTCATATTAATAATAAATTTTACATAAGTATAATAATGTGATCACTAACCCAAACATGATTTCCATAATATTCCCCCCTTAGTGTGAGCATGGGGAGAAAATAAATCACATGAACTAGAAATAAAATCTAATGCCAACACATACTTTTAGATCTACATACTATTATCTGAATCTTTCTATCTAGATTTTAATACACATGATCACTACTAATTCATCATGGTAATTGGTGTCTTAAGTTGTCATTGATGTCAAAGAGAGCATGTGGTACTAATGCATGAATGATAAAGTGATCAGATTGAGACTTTGAAGAGATATGGCACATGTACAAGTCTATAAGGGAAAATAAGAGGTTGTGAAGCATCCATATATGTCGTAAAAGAGCTCTAGTATGTTTTATGATCATTTATAATGAGAAAAATGCATCTGGTATCTTGAGAGAAGCAAGATTGTCACTACACATCATGCAGATATGGATGAACCAACAAGTTTATGCATTTATTTTAGGTATATATAAATTTAATATTAGTCAAAAGATACCATGGATATGTTTTATATAGTGTCAATAAGCTACCCTAAAAATTTAGAGTCATGAAGTGTTGTCTAGATCAAGTTATAATGCTTCAAAGTTGCTCTAGCAAACTGTGATGGGTCAGAGACCATCAAGTTTAACCATTGTTGAAGACTAAGGTCATTGGTATAAAAGATCCAATGGTGAGAATGCTTAATCATACATATTAATACTAATGGTGCATATGAAGTTAAAATGTCAAAGGTTGCATGCATATGTGACAAGTTTCATAAGCTTGATGGTCTAACAGAAGATCAATAATTAATAGCAGTTTATACTGATGAAGATCAATGGTGCAGGATAAGTCAAATAGTCAATAATGCATGTGTGACTTCTTAGTGGAAAAAATACATGGATTGTAAGTAAAGTGCTTAGAAGGAATGTGAGGATGCCAATTATTATAATCTCAAGAGTTCTAAGCAAGATCTAATGGTGAGCACTGCAAGATAAAGACTAGGATACTTAGCAGAGATCAACACAATGTGTTTGTTCTAAATTATCAGGAAGTAGTGAGATGATAAGTGCTCGATATTTAATAGTGAACAAAGGTAAAGATTAAATAAGATCGATGGTGTGTATTTGGTTAAAATTTATAGGGAACATAAGATGAGGTTAAATTAATAGATGTTCAGCATAGTTAAAGATCAGAAGAGATCGATAGTGCAGATTTGAACAAAATATGCAAGGACACTAGATATTGACAAAGGTTTTGATGTTTAACAATGAATATCAAAATTTGAATATTTAAATTTTAAAAAGAAAAGACTAGTGCTTAGTTTTTGAGCTATAAATTTTGATCTATCTTGATGTTGTAGTAAAAATCAAAGATGTAGAGGTCTTCAAGGTGCATCTAAAAATATTCATTTAAATATATAAGTTTTTGTACTATTGTTCATTCATATTATACAAATAAGCCAACAAGGGTAATTGAGTTGTTATTGATGGTATTTGGATGTTTTAAGGGGACTTAGCTATTTGAGAGTATTATAGACTCCATAAGGATCATCTATATAGATTTTAGAGGTTTGACCAATCCATATTTAGTATGAACAAATGCTTAGAAGTTGATTGTGTTTGTTCATGGTGTTCTTGTGTACATGGATAATGTTTGAGTAGATTAAGCATACGTATAAATATGTAATAAATAATGTAATCATTTGAGGATGTCTAAAAGGTCATGAAGAGTGAGCCTATGAATTTTTAAGTGGACTTGTGTTTCTAAATTGGATGATGAAATGCTAAATGGGTGAATAGGTCTCCATGAGACCTTTAAGGGATACTAAGGCTTAATTGAAAGGTGTAGCTACTTAAGTGTGACCAAAAGTTGCTATGGCTGACCTATGGAGATGGCATTGAGCTATGTAAGATGTCTTAAAGGTGTAAATAAGCATTATGGCTGACCAAGAGCTTGACATTCATGAAGACATTATAAAAGGTGAAAGCAAATGTGATGGTTTATAGGCTTATTGAATAGACACATGTGAGACTTGAGAGAAGAGGTACATGTGAGAGTTGTGGAGCAAAAGAAAGGGTATGTGTGTCAGGGATGCAAACACCGAAAGCATACAATTGATTACCAAATACCAAGCAACTTAATATGCGAAAATAAACCAGATTCACCAAGTAACTAGAATTTAGAATAACACAGATATGAGAGACAATACACAACTTGTATTAGAAAAGAATACAATAAAGAAGCACTTCTTCTCCACCACCTTACAGAGGTTTCCCACACCTCAAGTGAACAGTAATTCTTCTCCCCAAAGCTCTCCCTCTCACAGGTCCCAACACCCAATTCAAATACAGAGTTGGTGTTCACCTCCCGTGCTCCACGCACACCACAAGTGCTCCACGCACTCCACAAGCACTCCACGTGCTCCACAAGTACTCAAGGTACTTCAAGTAGATCTCCCATGAATCTGCAACAACCTGCAATTCAACAGACCATACTTATGGAAGGAACTCCCTTGCCTCCTTCTTGCTCTATCCGAGTACACACCTGTACTCCAAGTAGATCCTGCCTGATACTGCTTCCTGTTGTGTTGCTGTCTATATGACCTTGCACACCTGCAAATCAAATAACGGTTCTGCTCACCTGTGAACCTCGACCTTGCACACACATACACCTGTAGATCAACGATCTTAATTACCATGTAGATCTCCTATATAGGCCATGCAACTGTGACCAAGATCCTACACTCCTGAAGAACCCAGCTGGCTCTCCAATCCAGCACCAACACCCCTGGCACTGAGGCACTAGGAGGAACGCACCATTGCTCTACCTCACACACAGAAGGAGCTTATAATTATGCTCTCTTACTCCCTAGCACGCTTTTCCAATACAACCATGAGTCTATTATATAGATCTCATCCAAACAATAATTAGACATCTAATTACAATAATTAGATCCGCAACTCTCAGTCTAAAAATAGATCTCTTCATGCAAACACTTGGTTTGTTAGCTAACTGCTCGTAAATAGCTCGCATTCGAACCACACAGGCGACCGACGTCGGTCCCTGTCTACCTGGAGGTGACCGACGTTGGCCGATATATGACCGACGTCAGTTTCTTCCCTTTGCTATCCTACTGACGTCGGCTGATCAGACCGACCCCAGCTTCTCTGCGACTCAGCAACCTTCAGCAACCTCCTCTCCTATTTGCATCAGTGAAGCTTTTAGCTCCACAATCCTAACAATGTGCCTAGTGGATGGGTTTTAGAACAGAGCATGTTGATGACTATGTATATGACTTGTAGGTCATATTTTTGATGTCAAGAACAGTGCTCTTGTAGGTTTAAATATTGAGGATGAGTGAAGAGGCTAAAGTTATCCAAAAGGTGGTCATAAGGATTGAATCATCTTACAGGTAGATGTTCTTGTGAAATAAGTGTTTTAATAAATCAAGTTAGAAAGAATTGACCAACAACTGGTCAGAAGGACTTGATCATCATAGGGGTAGGTGCTCTTTATGAAATATGTTTTTAACTAAATTTTGGTTAGAAGGACTTGACTAGTCTCATGTTTGTGATCATCTTATAAGACAAGTAGTCCATGTATTTAAAAGATTGAGAGTGGGTTTATTCCCCATGAGGGTTTCCCATAGAAATCATGTGTTATGTGTTTAATCTTGTGTATGCTTTGAATTATGAGCTCTCTTGTTTATGTTGCTTGATCAAGTTGATTTATGCTATTTGATTAAGAGTTTGAAAGGATCAAAAATGAAGATTAAAATATCTAGCATAATTGATTAACCCCCCTATGAGTGATTGTACCTCTAAAAATTGGTATAAGGGAGGGTCCTTTGGTAAAGGCTTGACATAGTGAAGGATATCTAAGGTAAAATATGGGTATCCATAAAATGCAAGGAGGTTTTTCCACTAGGTAAGAATCAATGTTTAATGGATCCAATTATGATTTTTGGAGTGAAAGGATGAGGATCTAAATCATGTCCCTAGGGTTTGATACTTGGAAATCTATTGTAGAGGGTTATTTTGAACCTAATATTCCTCTATCCAGTGTTGTAGATAAGAAGTTATTTGAGAATAAATATAAGGCAATGAATGCTATCACTTATGGTCATTAGATACTGAATACACCAAGGTAATCCATTGCATATCTACCAAGGAAATGTGGGATAAATTGAAGACTATTTATGAAGGAGATTCAAAGGTTAAGTTGGAAAAGTTATAGACTCATTGAAGATAATTTGAGAGTATTAAGATGGAGGAAGAAGATTCTATGGCATCCTTTATGTAGAGAGTTGATGAGATTATGAATATCATCAAAGGTCTTAAAGAGAAGCTTGAATAAGCTACTGTAGTTCAAAAGGTATTAAGATCACTCTCTCTCAAGTTTGATTCTAAAGTATCTACTGTAGAAGAAAGTCATGATCTTACTTGGTTGAAGATGGATAAATTGCATGGCATCCTTACTACCTATGAGATGAGAGTAAATAATGATATACCACCAAATAAAGAGAGAAAATTCAAGATAGAAATGAAGCCAAAAAAGAAGTTCCAAGGTAAGAAACTCAAGATGGATGACACATTTGATATTGATGATGATGAATTAATTGCTTTGTTTACAAATAAATTGAAAATAGGTTTAGCCAAGTACAAGGGTAAATTACCCTTCAAATGCTTCAATTATGGAGAAGTAAGACATTTTACTAACAATTGTCCTCATAAGCATAAGAAGAATGATGATGAAGAGCATGGTCAAGGTCATGATGATGGCAAGAGATCATTCATGTTTGATAAAAGAAAGAAGGGATTCAGAGAGTATGACAACAAGAATAAGTCCTTTAAGAATAAGAAGAGTCTCTACACCAATAAATATTGTAGCTCATTAGATGGGGGTGAAGACATTGACTCAAAGTATGATCATGAAGACGATGGTCTTATTGAAGCTGAAACCCTCTTCATGAATGAGGAAGGAAGTTGCTCATATCAAAAAGAGTATACTTGGAGTGATTCAGATGATGATAAATATGAGGTGGACAATGAGATTGAATTGATGAATGCTCTTGAAGAATTAAATATTGAGAAGAAGATTAACAAGAAGATGAAGTCTCAAATTAAGGACTATGAGGAACAATTCATTGTGTATGAAGGAATAATGAATGAAGACACCAATGAGCATGAAGATATAGTCAAACATCCTAGTTGTCAATTGAAAGTCCTATCTACAAGCCTAAAAGCTAAAGAAGATGAATGTTCAAGGTATGTAATTAAAAATGAGTCATTAAAAGCTAAGTTAGAGAACACATCTAGTAAGATGCAATTATTTATGATATTTGAAAAGATCTCAAGTGATATACACAATATTTGGAGTGGTCAAAAGCATACAAGTGATAAAATTGGTCTTGGATACAAATAAATAGAAAATACAAATCAAGACAAGATGCAGACTAATGTAAATTAGATCTTGAAGGTTAACAATCAATCAAAAATGAAGATTCTAGTAGAATGAAGACAAATCAAATAAAAAAACCAAATGCCATGAGGTACGCAAGTTTTAATAGTTATTTTTACACATGTAATTAGTTTTAGAATAGAGCTAGAGAATGCAAGAGACTTGTTATAAATGAGTTTGCATAGAACTACGATGGGGGTCATCAATAAAAAAGTGTGAACAAAGTTAAGTGATTCAACTATCTTGATGAGGGATGCTTTGCTAAGCATTATCCAAATAAGGTAAAATAAGGTGAGTCTTATTCAAAAGGAGTAGTTTATTTCAATTATCAAAAGAATGGACATATTACAAGATTTTCTTCTAACAAGAAAGGAAAGATAAACTTATTTCAAAAGGTATAGTGTGCTTCAACTATCAACATAGAGGTCACATTGTTAGATTCTACAAGCAAAGGTCTACAAGATAGAATATGTTTAATCAAGCTTATAGAGTGCAAGAAAGAAGGCAAGTTAACTCATGGAAACCAAAGGTGGTAAGTGTGAGTTATGATGAGTCTATAGATCCAAGTAATCTATTTGCTATGTGGAGAATGCTACAATAGTTAGAGAGTGCTAAGAGCTCTCATTGTCTGCTCATGTTGTGAATGAAGAGACCAAGCTCAAGGAGAAGACCAAGTCTCTGGTTAAGGCTAGTTTGAAGATGTGTTTGGATGCTAATGAGAAACCTAATGTGTATGAGCAAGTTTCAAGCTTGGTTCCTATGTTGTCAAGGTTTAAAGGTAATGTTCTAAAATGCAAAAAAGATACTTTAGTGATCAAGGTATGTCAAGATTTCATAGTTGCTCCAAATTTTATATATCATATCATGTAAGTGAACATGAGTGATGTAGATGTTAGAGTAATTAGAGTGATAATCTTAACTTGGGTCTTAACCAAGGGAAACTTCACCTTAGTTAGAATAACCCATGTGGGGTTTAATGTTACATATCCACATGTGAAAATAAAAGGTCAACATGGTTGTTGAGATGTTGACATTAAGTGGTCTAACTATTCATTTGGTAACTGAACCTCTTTCACATTGCTAAATGATCCTCCTCACCTTCCCTCAAAATTGCTATAAATAAAGGGAAAAGATGGAGTGTTATAAGCAAGTAAGCAAGGAGAAATAATCAAAACTCTACTTATGTTCAATTAGTTGCTTCATTAGTGGAAGGTAGTTTTGGTCAGGGGTGACCCTGGGTAAATTATATGAATCCCACATATAATTTCTTCATGGTATTAGAGTTTACCCTATTACCCTTCTTCTCTATAGTCCTTCGTCTTGTCATACTAGCAAAATTTATATAATAGTGTCGAAAGAAGGATCTTTCAAGCCCAAGAGGCTAATTGTGAGAAAATATCTATTTGGGAGAGCAAGTTACATTTTGAAGCCAATCAAAGTTCATAGATGAGTTTGTTGAAGCAAAAAAGGAGGTTCAAAATTTTGTTTTGTTCAAAAAGTCCATTTAGAGCTCTTGATCTACACAAAAAGGTTTCACATTACTGCTGATTTTATGGAGAATATGCATATTTTGAGGCAAAACTAACCATACAAATGTGTCCACAATGGTCAAATTAGTTGGGAGGAGTTTTTGTTTTGTGCAAAATGGACACCGAATGTTCCTAATTTGCTTAATTTACTTGGTCAATTTGAATCATTTGTTGATAAAAGGTTTTGATTTTTTTTAAGTTTTGGGGTTTTTTTTTTGGGTTTTTATTTTTCAAATCCCAAAATCAAAATATTACAATTAAAATATTTAAAAAAAGGGGGGATATTTTTTTATTTTTTTTTAATTTTGACATTTCAAAATTAAAATTTTACAAAAAAGGGAGGTTTAAAAAGGAGGATTTTTTTTTTAAATTAAAAAAAAAAACATATTTTTATGGATGAGCCACTTCTCGACCACCACCATGCCACCACCCCAACCTCCTCCCCTACTGCATCCCTTGCTTCTAGCCTATAGCCCCTCCTCCCATGCCCAACCTAGCTTCCACCATGGCACCCCCATGGCTGCTATGCCCTCCACAATTGAGCTCCCTTTGCTTCAAACCTGCTCTGGCTAGCATCTATAGACACTTGATGCCACTCTCGTACCACCAAATCCTCAATAACACCCATATACATAATGATCCAATGTTTCCCCCTACAAACAACCAAACAAAAAAATAAAAATGTTTTGTGTATTTTGAAAATTCGTAATGGATTGGGCATTTTTTTTGGTTAGTTGGAATGGGCATTGGTTTGATTGATTTTTCAACATGGGACATGTGCATTATTAATCACCTTGTCTAACTCAACATATGGATTTTTTTGTTGACTCTTCTACCAACCACTCTTGCAGCCAACAACATTCACATGCTGCATTTTTTGACTTTGCCACCCTCTACAGGGGAGTTTTTGTATTTTGCATTTTTTAAACACCATGTTTAATTTGCTTGGTGGGTATATGGATGTTTTGTTAGCTCACAACATTTCATGATGCCATTTCATTTGTGAGAGGTCAATGGTTTAAGCCCAAGTGCTATTGTTTACATTTCAACGACATTATTTTTAGCCATTCAAACACTAGAGGGCGGGGCTTGGTTTGATAGGTGGTCAAACCCCCATGAAAAACCTTGTTTTTTCCAACACATTGATTTATGCTATAGTTGTAGCCCCTAGTTGGCATTTTTTTGTAGCTGTTCATGTTGATCATGTTTTGTAGGCCTCCTCCGTTGCAAGTTTTTTTGATATCCTTGCATGTTTTTACTCATATATTGAATGTCATTTAGATTTTTACATAGATATTTATTACATTGTGAAGTTGATTTAGAAATCTTTCTCATCATATATTCAATTTATTTCTAAACTCTCAACAAGCATGATTATTTTTTAGGATTTTGATAATGTTCTTGGTGTGTGACCATATTCAACCTTTCTTGGCACTTTTCTCTACACTCAGGGCACCTTTTGAGGTGATTTTTTTCTTCAAAATGTGTGTTTATTCAGAAGGAATCCACCTTTGTATTTAAATTTGAGTTCTATTATATAGAAATAGATATTTTTTCTATTTTTTATTTTTAGAATTTTGTAGAATTGCATAATTATAAGCAGATTGGAGGGTTATAAAGCACATTTTTATGCTTAATATAATAAAGGGGGGTTGTTCGGCACCAGTTTGTGTGCCCAAGTGTTATTCGGTTATGTGTGTTATTTTAGACACACTTCTTCTTAGTCTCTAATACTCTAAGTTTCTCACATTTACTTATAACCACAACACTTGCAATCATGTCAGAATTTAAATTATTAGCACCTTTAACTTCAAGCAAATATCATACATGAAAATCTTTCATGATTGATTTATTACGAAGAAAAGGACTTTATTGAGTTATAATGGGCACATAACTTGGGCCAAAAAAGCAAATAAAAAAGATTCGATGTATGAATCGGTTTAATAAAGAATTATGACTCACAAGTATGAGTATTTTAGATGCTCTCAAATTTCATGTTCAAAATGAAACATGTCCTCACACAACATGGGATAAAATTCAAAATCTTTTTGGTACAAAGAATGACATCAAGATTATTCAAATGGAAACTGAACTATCTTCATTAGATCCTAATTTTGAAAGCATTGTAGACTATTTGTCCAAATTCATGATTTTAAAATCCCAGTTACTAGGTTATGGCCATCAAAAGCCTGATACATTCTTGATCATGACCATTTTATCTAAGTTTAAAGGCTTATTTCAGATCTTTGCTACCACTTTTTTCTCCACCATGGACAATTTTGGAAATAAGTTTGAAATGCCTTCATTTGAAGAGTTTTGTGAACATCTTACAAAAGAGCATGATCAACTCACCCTCACGAGAGTCATCTCCACTAAACACTCTAAGACTCAGGAATTGGTGGGTAATCATCCTTTATGGATAAAGAAGAGCAAGCCACCACCCCAAGGTCCTAAATCTGGAAAATAGAGACATGCATCTTCTTCATCAACACCTTTTCACAAGAAACCCACTAAAAAGCATTGTAATTTTTGTGATCAAGATGGTCATCTTAAATCTCAATGTTGGAAGAAGATGTCTCTTCTAGAAGCTGTGATGAAGAAACACAAAATTCACATTAATAAGCCATCTTCTTCTTCATCTTCCAACAACAAAGGTAAAGGAAAAGGTGAAGCTCTTTTTGTAAATGCTTATGCCTTCACTACCACTCATTCCTCTAAGGCTTCTTGGATCTTTGACTTGGGAGCTTCCCATCATATGGCAAAGTTAAAAGATGCATTCACCTCTCTTATTGAGAGTGACACCTCTAAAATTTTGGTAGGTGATTCTACTCCTTTATTAGTCTTAGGATCTGACACAGTTGACTTACAAGATGGAGAAGTGAATAATGTTCTATGTGTACCTGATATTTTAGTGAATCTTCTCTCCATTTATCAGATTTATCATTCCCATGGAGGCCACATAGTGGAATTTTCTCCACACAATGTTATTATCAGAGATCTATATAATCCTATGATGGTTGTTGCTTCTGGAAAAATAAATGATGTATCTCACCTATATCAATTTTATACATTTCATGACACCGAATCTACTCATGCACTCATTGCTCATTATAATTTTTTAAGGAAACTATGGCATGAAAGATTTGGTCATCTCAATTTTAGGTACTTGTAGTAATTGAGTACTCATAACATGGTTAAAGGTCTTCCCAAGATCTCTTTTAAAGATGGTATTTGTTGAGGATGTGTTCTTGGAAAACATCATAGAGAAAAGTTTTCGAAAGGAAAATCTTGGCATGCCAAAGCTCCGCTTCAATTGGTTCATAGTAACTTAAATGTCTTTTCCTAAGACATATTTTTTTAGAGAAAAGTATGCACTCACATTTATTGATGATTTATCTCATTGCACTTGGGTGTACTTCTTGAAGTACAAAAGTCAAGTTTTTGATCACTTTGCTGAGTTCAAAGCATTTATTGAGAAGTAATTTAAGTTCAAGATTCAATGGCTTCAGACAGATAATGGAGGTGAATATGGGAACCATTTCTTAATTTATTTTTGTGCTACTCATGGAATTTAGTTGTAGCATATAGTTCCTTACACCCCTTAGCAAAATGGTGTTGTTAAGTGAAAAAAATGCACATTGAAAGAAATAGCAAATTATATAATTTAAGCCAGGAATCTATCCCCACAGTTTTGGGTAGAAGCCATAAATTGTGATAATTATATTTAAAATCACATTCCTCATCAAGTTGTGTAAAATTTGACACTATAAGAGGCTTGGACAAAAGAGAAGCTTAAAGTTTCTCACTTTTGTGTGTTTGGTAGTCAAGCTTGGGCCTTCATCCCTGATTAAAAATGTAAGGCCATGGATAAGAAGAGCCAATATTAAATTTTTATTGGCTATTGTAAAGATGTAAAAGCCTATCATATATTTGAACCTCATACTCATGAAGTAATTTATAGGCATGATGTTCATGTAGAGGAACACTCTTTGGCCTATGATCCACCATCTTCACCTTATTCTTCTCTAATTCTATCGACTTCACATTTCTATTCATTTGATACTGATGAATATTTAGATGATCTAATGGATTAAGGACCTTCAATTCCTTTGGCTCCTCCTCCACCTCCTCTTGTAAAGATAGTTCCATGATGGGTCAAAAAGATAAGAGAATCAACTGGTCCTTTGGCAGGTGATCCGACTAACACTCATCAAACCAGATCTAAAAAAGATATTGTGGGCCTTGTTACTCATGCTCCTAATTCTGAAGATCCTTAAACATTTCATGATGTATTTGGCAAACCTAAATGGGATGAAGCAATGGAAGTTGAATATCATTCTTTTTTGAAGAATGATACTTGGGACTTAGTTCCTCTTTCATAAATAATAAAATTGGTATGGTAAAAGTGGGTCTATCACACCAAGTATGCAACAAATGGTTCAGTTAACAAGTACAAGGCACACCTTATAGCAAAAGGGTTATCCTAAGTTGAGGGAGTTGACTATTCAGAGACATTTACCCCCATTACAAAGATGAATTCTATTTGCCTTGTTTTTTCACTTGTTGCATCACATAGTTGGAAAGTACATCAAATGGATGTTATGAGTGCTTTCTTGCATGGATATTTATAAAAAGAAATCTACATGAATCAATTGCCAGGGTATGTTCAAGATTCTCCCCTTATTTATAGACTTCAATGAACTCTCTATGGTTTCAAACAATCTCCTCGAGCTTGGTATGAGTGAATGGATCATTTTTCACTTGACAATAATTTTTTTCAGATGCCATTTAGACCGCACTATATATAAAAGAAGATAGATGGTGAACTCCTTATACTTGTGCTTTATGTTGTGTTAGAGCATTTAATCCTAAGTGAGATTATTTACCCTTAGCCTTGGTAAATTTATTAAATAATAATAATATATTATTTATTAACACGAGGTGAAAACTTCATGAAAATAAATAATAAAATTATAATTATTTAATGAGTTATCAAAATTTAATTAAATGACTTTCTCAGGATGGATAGAATCATTATTTTGACAATGGTCACCTCCCTTGGAATTTTAATATAAAATAGGGTTCTAACCCTATTGTGAATACACATTTAAATATGAATTATTTTTATCATATTCAACCTATGAGTTTTGTGAAGAGCATTCTATGAAGAAGTGAGAAGGTGGAAGAATTTGTATTGGGGTTATTATTTCTTAATTATTGAATATCACTCATAAGTTTTTTTACCTCCTGGAGGTTTTTACACTTTAAAATCTCTGTCATTTATCTCATATGCTTTGCTTATTCATTTACACTTCTAGATCTCATCATGTGTATTGCTATATATATGTATACATGAAATCTTTCATGGTATCAGAGCTAGGCTAGGAGCCCCAAGCACTAGCAGTGTGGCTTAAGGGGGGTGTTAAAAATAGACCACACCTAGACTAATGATGGGATAGTCATAGAGGGGCTAGTATCTCAGTTGGTAGAGCACTCCAATAATAAATGAAAGGTCTTAGGTTCGAGTCCTAGCTAGTCCATATAAGCTGTAGCTCACATATGGAATCAGAGCCTGTGGAGTGTATAATCTTGAGAACTAAATTATATTGAATTAAATATCAATGTTTGATATATTCAAATAATGGGATGCCACTAGCTTGGTGTATGATCCATGCCTGAAAAAACTCAAAAAATTGATTTTTTAGTCAAAATTAAAATTTTTAAATTCCTTCATTATTAAAAAAAATTTAAAAGATTGAAATAGATTTCAAGATTTTTGGGTGCTTGTACAAATTTTTAGGCTCTCTCAAATATTTACAGGGGCACCATACTTTAGCCTGGATAATTCAAAATATTGAATTCTTCATTAAAAATTTCATTTTGAAGGTCCATTATGTTTATCAAACAAAAATAAGAAGGTTGCTAAATGTTCAAATAAATTAGAGACTTGTATAAGATGATCTGAGCTCTTGAAATTCTATAGGGAAACCATGAATCTATAATTTAAAAAAAAATCCATATAGTTTTGAAAAAATATTTAAAAAATAAATTATTTATTAATTTCTTTTTTAAACCCTGTGTCCCACCTTTGGAAAAAGAAAGATTACTAAAAAGTTATTTTTTAATATTTTTTACTTATGTTATTTATAAACACATAATATATTTATTTATATTTTTTAAAAATTAGATTAAAACATATAAATTTAAATTAGTGCATGTAAAATCTTAAGTTAACTCTTAAAAAGGTTGGTAGCTTTCATTTTGTTAAAAGCTTGTCACAAGGGAGGTCTTGTGTTCAAATCCCCCCTAATTTATTTATTTATTTTTTTTGAATTTTTCTTCAAATTAAATTAATTTGAATTTTAAATCTTGGTTTGTGTGCTATGTTTCATGTATTCAAAACCTTAGGTAAACTTATCGACCTTCATGTGACATTTGATCTAGTCAAAACCTAGGCAAGCATAGCCTTGTAACCAGTCAATTTTAAAGTTTTTACACGTTTCAAACACATTAGAGTGGTTCATTTTTTATGTTGAAGTCTTCTATTATTTTTTTACACCTTTTTTAATAAGTGTCTAGACAATCATTTTGGATGTGACTCTTTCGACACTTAGATTTATGCATTTTGAATTCAATTTTTTGTATTATTTAGTATCTAAATTATGTAATTAAATATATTTGTACTTGTTATTTAACTTATTTTATAGAATTAAGTTAGATTCATATTAAAAAATATTTAATTTTAAGCATTTATTTATTATTTTTTAAAAGGGAAGCTATGGCTTCACCTTATTTTTCCTTAGATAAATCTCAAATACTTAAGGGAAATAATTATAATATATGAAAAATTCATATTAAAGATAAATTTATGGCCTGTAAATTATGGAATATTATTTTTGGGACTGAAAAATCCCTTCTGGATGACATATAACTTCTGAGCTTATCGATGCATTTCAACAAAAATCTCAGGATGCTATGTTCATTATCTTGAGAAGTGTTAAGGATGAATTCTTTTTTCACATTGGTAATCAGGAGTCTCCTAGTGATGCTTGAAAACTCTTTGAATCTATGCATGAAGGCACTCACCTTTCAAAGATCATTAAATTAATCTTTGAATTGTTAACTACACCTATGAAGGGTGATGAAAAAGTTAATTTTCTTGTTAAAATTAAAAACATTAAAGCTCAATTAGATAGATGTAATTATAATTTGATTCAATATTAATTGCTTTATTTTATCATTTAATTAATTATTCATGAAAAGTTTAAAAAATTTATTTTAATTTTAAATTCTAAGTATCAAACTAAGTAAGATATACTTGATCTTATCACTTTATTTGTTCTTCTAATTTAAGAAGAGCAAGTTATGACAAATTTTGATTCTAAAGAAAATGCCACTCAAGTAATTTTTAACATTAAATAATATTTCTCATAATACTAAAAACCATAAATCTAACTCTAATTCTGCTAAAGGCAAATATGGGAATAAAAAATATGGTAATAAGAATCATACACCTAAGTTTAATAGAAATTATAATCTGTGGTAAATTTGATTATAAAAAGGAGACCTATTATAAAAACAAGGATATAATTAACAATCTACTTTCTAAATATAACAAAGAGAAATAAATTAATCAAAACAAGTATAAGAATCAAAACCCTAATCAGAATAACAATCAAGATTCAAATATTATTGCTTTATATACTTCAAATGAGAATGAATAGATTTTAGATAGTGGTGCATCACATCATATGACATGTTTATCTGATATTTTATGTGATTCTAGAGATATCTCTAAAATAATTTGCTTAGAAGATAATTCTTTTTTAGAAGCAACTAAACAAGGAAAAATAAATTTTTTAAATGTTGCTATTAATAATATTTTCTATGTACCTAAGCTTAATTTTTTTTTGTTATCTTATTCTTAACTTACTAATGATAATTTCATTGTAACATTTTTTAAAGATAGTTGATCCATTATAAATCAATATGGTTCTTTGATTTTTGAAGGTATTCAAAAGAACCGTTTATATATCTTCTCTCCTTCTTCTACATGTTTAATTTCATCGCATAATAAGAATAAATCTCAATTATGGTATGAGAGATTAGGACATGTTAATTTTATATTTTTACATGATATGTATGTGACCAATCTTATTGTTGGACTTTCTTCTATCTCCTTTTATCATGAAACTTGTGAGGGTTATTTATGTGGTAAACAATATACTAACCCATTTCTCAAGAATCATTATACAAATTTCTCTCATCTTTTAGATTTAATTCATAGTGATGTTGTAAGACATCTTGAAGTTGTATCTCTTAATGATTCGTTATATACTATTACATTCATTGATGATTACACTAGAATGATATGATCTTATTTCATTAAAAAAAATTTGATATTTTATCTAAGTTTAAATAATTTAAATTGTATGTTGAAAATACATCTAATTTTTCTATTAAAACATTAAAAACTGATAATAGTGGAGAATATGTTAGTAAAGAATTTGATTCTTTTTGTATTAATTGTGGTATTCAAAGGAAACTAACAACTCCTTGTTCCTCTCAACAAAATGGTATTGCAAAAAGGAAAAACCACACTATCATAGAAATGGCTAAGACTATGTTGCAATTTGTAAAAGTTTTTAAGTTCTTATGGGCCAAATTTATGAACACTACTATTCATATTTTGAATAGAGTCCCTACCAAAACCTTGCATCTTTATACCCTTTTAGAAATATGGACTAAGAAGAAACTCAATGTGGTTTATCTTAAGATTTTTGGTAGTTATACTTCTATCTTTATCCTTAAATTTAAGAAAAAAAGCTTGACTCCACTTCTTATTCTTGCATTTTTAGATATAAAGGTAAAACAAAAGATTTAAAAGTGTATGATCCTTTTAAATGTTAGATCATTGAGAATAAGAATATTCTTATTATAAATTTTTTTTGTGTGAGCCTTTTGTGGATCCTTTTCAATGTTCTATTGATGAACTTGACTCTCATATTTCTCTTTCTGATGAAATAAATGTCCTTGAGGAAGTTGATCTAGTTATGGATAACCTAGAGTCTAAGAAACCCCCTGAGTTTCAGGTTTATTCTAATTGCCCTAAATGGGTAGAATACCTAATTCAATATTCTAATATTGATAACTTTAATAAATTAACTAGAAGTCAACATTATTATCATGCATTAATAACTATGTATGAATATGAACTTCAAATTTTGAAGAAGCTACTCAAGATGATAGATGAAATATTACTATGCAAATTGAATATAATACCATAATTAAAAATTAGATTTGAGACCTTGTCCCTCCACTTAAAAAGCATATTGTCAGTTGTAGGTAGTTGTATAAGATCAAATATAATTTAATTAGTAAAATTGATAAGTTTAAAGCTAGATTAGTTGCTTGTGGGTTTACTCAAAAACTCAATATTGACTATATTAAAACTTTTGTTCCTATAGTAAAAATGAGTACTGTTAGACTTCTTATTATTCTTATAGCCCAAAATGATTGGGTTATCCACCAAATAAATGTCAAGAATGTATTTCTAAATGGTGATTTAAAAAAAAAAATTATATGACTCAGTTTAAAGGTTTCATTGATCTTAATAGAGAACATTATGTATGCAAGTTAATTTTTTTTATATGACTTAAAATAAGCTCCTTAAGCTTGGTATTCTAAGATTACTTCCTTTTTAAAAGAATTAGGTTTTTCTAATTGCTATTCAGATAATGATCTTTTTATTAAAACTAAAAATGGTCATTTAATTTTAATTATATTATATGTTGATGATTTATTAATTACTAGTGAACTAACTAGTTTAATTCATAAATATAAAGATAAATTAAGTCAAATATTTAAAATAATTGATTTAGGCATTCTACATTATTTTTTAAGAATGACTATATTTTAAGATAGAAATTTAATTATTGTATCACAATCTCATTATGCACATAACCTTCTTGTTAAGTTTAACATGTTTAATTGTAAATCTTCTTCTACTCGTATTGAAGTTGGTATTAAACTTAATCCTAAACTTGCATGTGGAAAAGCTAACCCTGCTTTGTAAAAATAGCTTATTGGATGTTTGATTTATCTAACCATTACTAGGCTAAATATTTCATATGCTATTAGTGTTGCTTCTAGATTTATGTATAATCCATATTTGGATCATTAGAAATTAGCTAAACAAATTCTTCATTATATTGAAAGAATAATTAATTTTTATTTATTTTATTCTTCTATTGATAATGCTAATTTATATAGTTATTATGATGTTGACCATACTGGTGATACTTTAGATCACAAATCTACTTTTGAATATGTGTTTAAGTTTGGTGTAGGTGCTACACTTGGAGCAGTAAGAAGTAATGTACTATCTTTCTTTCTTCTATAGAAGTTGAGTATAGAAATGCTATAGAAGCTGTTAAATAAGTTATGTGGCTATGAAGGTTGATAGAAGAACTTCATTTAGATGTTTCTCAAAGTACCATCTTTTATTGTGATAACCAAAGTTGTATAACTCTAACAAAAAATATAGTGAGACACCAAAAAATTAAACATATTGAAGTTCATATACATTTTATTTGAGAAAAAATTCTCAATAATAATATGAATCTACAATTTTATCCTACAGATGAACAAGTGGTAGATATATTCATAAAATCACTAGTGCTACCAAATTTTGTCAATTTAGTGCAATGTTAGGCCTCTTGGAGTTTCCATTAAGGGGGAGTGTGCATGACAATGCTACTTCTTGATGGCGATATGTTTCTTCTCCTTCTCTATACTTCTTTTCATTATAAAACATTGTAAATTTCATGTGAATGTTATATGATTTAAGCAAACTTCATGTGAAATTTTTACTTGTGTACCTCAATACATTTAAAAACATAATTTGTAATGGAGGTCCTTATGTTATAAAAGGCTCCAAATATACTTGGTGATTATTCATGAAAAATAGTGAGATATAGTCTCACAATCATGCTAGTCTAAACTTAATTTTGAGTAGTTTATGGATTATAATTCTTTTTGTTTCAAAAAGTGACTTTTGACATGATGAAAGTTTTTAAATCCTTCAAATTTTATATATAGTATAATTCTTTTCTAAGATGACTATGACATTTATCCCCACTTAGCATTAAAAGAGAGTTTTAGAGCATTTAATCCTAAGTGGGCTTATTGACCCTTAACCTTGATAAAGTTATTAAATAATAATAATATATTATTTATTAACATGAGATGAAAAACTTATGAAAATAAATAATAAAATTATAATTATTTAATGAGTTACCAAAATTTAATTAAATGACTTTATCGAGATGGATGGACCCGTTATTTTTACAATGATCATCTCCCTTGAAATTTCACTATAAAATAGGGTTTTACCCCTATTGTGAATACACATCTGAATATGAATTATTTTTATCATATTCAACCTATGATTTTTGTGAAGGATATTCTGTGAAGAAGTGAAAATGTGGAAGAATTTGTATGGGGTTATTATTTCTCAATTATTGAATATCACTCATGCATTTTTTACCTCTTGAAGGTTTTTTTACTTTAAAATCTCTATGTCATTTATCTCATATGCTTTTTCTATTCATTTACACTTATAAATCTCATTCTGTGTATTGCTATATATATGTATACATGAAATCTTTCATGTTGATGACTTGATCATCACTGGGAGTTCCTCCTCTTTGATTAAGGGTGTCAAGTCAAGCCTCATGGAGTAGTTTAAGATGTTCAACTTGGGTCTTCTTCATTACTTATTTTGTCTTCAAGGTTCCCAATCTAAGACAAGAATCATCATTGGTTAGCCTAAGTATGCTTTAGACATGCTTAACCACTTCAACATGCTTGATTTCAAGCTAGCCCTGATTCCCTTTTAGTCTAGAGTCACTTTGACTACCAAGTGTTCTACACCATCCATTAATGCTACATTATACAAACATTCGGTAGGCAACCTTATTTATTTGACTCATAGTTAGCCAAACATCACATTTGTTATTGTCTTTGTATCTCACTTCATGCAAGATCCCCATGAGAGTCATTGGTAATCCACCAAGCACACACTTCATTCTATTCATGGCAGAATCAATTATGGTATTGAGTATACATCAGTTGGCTCAACTCAATTAATGGGTTACACAAATTCTAATTAGGTAGGTGATATTGATGATCGTAAGTCCACTTCTAACTACATATTTCATTTTAGCTCTGTTCCTGTCACTTGGTCAAGTAAGAAACAACATGCTATTGCTCTCTCTTTGACTGAGGTCAAGTACCGTGGAGTTGTCAGTATAGGACAAGATACTCTTTAGATTTATCAAATTTTATCTGAGTTTAGATTTTCATCCGACTAGCCCATTATAGTTTGGTGTGATAATCAAAGTGCTATCCACATTGCTCACAACCCAGTGGAACACCAACACACTAAACATATTGACATTCACATGCACTTCATTTGATAACTCATTCAAGACCATGTGGTCAATCTTTAGTACTATCACATAGAAGACCAAGTTGTAGACATCTTCATCACAGCTCTATCCATAGCCAAGTATGAGTCTCTTAGAGATATGTTAAGGGTCAAAAAGGTTGTCACTGAGGGGGGATTATCTATAGTTCCTCCTTCCTATTGATTTTACATGGGTACCTTATCAAGCCTTATTGTTGGAACCCATTTTCATAGTTTTCTCTTCTCTTCAAATTAATCTTAAGGGCGAATGTTAGACTAATTAAAGTGTTAAACTTAACTTAGGTTTTAACTAAGTTAGATTAATCTATGTGGAGTTTAATGTTGCACATTTAGATGTGAAAATAAGAGGCCAACATGGTTTTTATGATGTTAAATTAAGTGGCCTAACTATTCATTTGGAAATTGAACCTTTCTCACATTTCCAAATGATCTTCCTCACCTTCCCTTAAAATTACTATAAATAGAGGGCAAGGATGGAGTGTTGGAAACAACAAAGCAAGGAGAAATAATCAAAATTTTGCTTCTATTCAATTAGTTTCTTCATTAGTATAAGGTAGTTTTGGTCAGGGGTGACCTTGGGTAAATTGTATGAATCCCACATACAATTTTTTTAGTAAAAAAATAACAAGTTGTCAAAGTTCAGACTAGGGAGAAAAAGAGCAAGAAATATTATAGCTATAAAAAGACTTTAGTGGTTATTGAGGAGATGTGGGCCACTCCTAGCTTCACTTTGTTTTAAGAGCATTGTGATGTAGATGAGGTATCTATCTATGCTTTTTAAGAGACTCCTTTTAGTGGAAAAACAAGTTTTGCTATGGTGTTCTTCAAATGGTCCTAGAAGGTAATAACTAAGTTTTTTCAGTTGGAGTTGGTGTGTCAAGATGGGAAAAGTACTTTGATGAGGTTATAGTGATGTCATAAGTTGTTTTTGCTATGTATGTAGTGTCTATAGGATCAAAATGGGTGTTTTGAGGTGGCATAATAAAATTGATGTAATGCCAAAAAGATTTTGGTGCTCAGAAAATTCTGTACACTTGTTTGTGATGTGTTCTAGGTTGTTTTGTGTTTTGATGATCTCGTTTGTGCGTTTTGGAGATTTTTGTGTGCTCCCTAGTTTATCTTCCTTATTGCAAATCAAAGATATGGTATAGGAATTCAATGTTCCCAAATATTTTAAGGATCAAATCTTGGTTCAAAAGTGTGTGATGGTTGTCTCCAGGTGTTTAAAAAGTTTTAGAGGTGGGCGTTGACCAAAAGAAGGTTTATTAACTTTGTTTGTTTTGAGATTCTAGAGTTTTGGGCTATGATAGAAAAGTGATTTGCCTTATGAATTGAGGTTTGAGGCTTATTAATATGTTGAATAGGCCAGATGGGTTTTCAAATCAAGCTTCACAGAGATTTGAAGGTTTGTGGTTTGTAAATTATTCATGATTTTGTCAAGATGGAGTCCTAATTTGCTAGTTAGTTTGTGAGGGAAGTATGTTTCAAAGGATGATCTAGGTGATGAAAAATGGTATTATTAAGGGGGAGTATGAGAGTGATTTAGATATGAAATTTCAGGTCTTTAAAATATGTCTACTAAAAGTTATGGGGTCTACAAGTTCTAGGTAGGGATACAAGGAGTCTAGACAGGCCTAGTGTGAAGATTTGATGTGTTTGCTCAATTTCTCCAAAAAAGCAAGGCATGAGTGTTTCAAGGTGATTTATCAAGTTGGTTTAGAGTATTTCTTATATTTTTTGAGTGGCATTAATTTCTATTGGTGGTCCTTGAGGTGGCTTGAGAGAGAAGGCTAGTAAGTCTGTGTGGTGTTTCTTCATAATGTATGAAGATTTGGATATGATCAAGAGGTGAAATAGATCAAATATCTTAGGGGGAGTAACTTTAAAATGTTTCTTGGTGAGTTACATAATATTAAAATGTTTTTATGTGTTCTTTCTTCATTGGTTGTAGTGATTGGTTGAAGAGAGTGTTGGTATGAATAAGAGGAAGTTGTCAAGACAAGAAGTGGTATGTACAGTGTTAAGGGGAGTTTGTATCATATCTTAGAGGTGGTCTTTTCCTATTATTGGTCTTGAAATATTTGTTTATATTTGTGAATATGAAATATGAGATGAAATGAGATGGAGGATGGTGTTAAGGGGATATTTATAAGTTATATGGGTAGCTTGTCAGGTCCAAGGATCATAACAGTCCTAGTTCAGATGGATGCATGTCAAAGGGGGAGCCATTGGTTCATTTTCCTAAAAGTATGTAAGTATATTAAGCATATTAAAAAAGTATTTTGATTGTATACATGATGTTAATGAATGATTATTGGCATGTTGAAGAAGAGATCCTTTGTCATTAATGTCAAAGAGGGAGAAAGATCAAAATGGAAAATTGTTCAATATGAGAGAAGACATTCTGAGCATAGTTTGCCATGAATGACAAAGGGGGAGATTGTTGGACATGGTAATTAGTGTCTTAAGTTATCATTGATGTCAAAGAGAGCATTTAGTAATAATTCATGAATGACAAAGTGAATAGATTGAGACCTTGAAGAGTTATAACACATATACAGGTCTATAAGGACAAAGAAGAGGTTGTGAGACATCCATAGATGCCTTGGAAGAGCTCTAGTATGTTTTGTGACCATTTAGAATGAGCAAAATGCATCTGATAGCTTGAGAGAAACCAATACATCATTACACATCATGCAGATATAGATGAACCAAAAATTTTGTGCATTTGTTTTAGGTACATGCAAAGTCAATATTGGTCAAAGGATATCATGGATATGTTTTTTATAGTGTCAAGAAGCTACCCTAAAAATTTGGAGTCTTGAAGTGTTGTCTAGATCAAGTTATAAATCTTTAATATTTTTCTAGTAGACTATGAAGGGTCAAAGACCATCAAGTTGAACCATGTTGAAGATTGAGGTCATTGATCTAGAAGATCTAATAGTGAGCACTTACTCATAGATATTGAGATCAATGGTGTGTATGAAGTCAACATGTCAAAGGTTGCACACACAGGTGACAAGTGTCACAAGATCACTAGTCTGATAGAAGATCAATGATGAGTAGTGGTTCATACTAATGAAGATCAATGGTGTGGGACAAGTCAAAGAGTGAATAATGCATGTAAGACTATCAAGTGGCACAAGTGCATGGATTGTTAGTAAAGTGCTTAAAAGGCATGCGAGGGTGCCAAGTGTCATAATCACAAGAGTTCTAAGTAAGAAAGAGTTCTAAGTAAGATCTAATGATGAGCACTATAAGATAAAGAATAGGCTACTCAGTAGATATCAATGGAGTGAATTTGTTCCAAATTGTTAGGATGCAGTGGGATGATGATAAGTGATCAATGTTTAACAATGAGCAAAGGTAAAGACCAAATAAGATCGACGGTGCATATTTTATCAAAATTGCTAGGGAGCATGAGATGAGGTCAAACTGAAAGATGTTAGTATAGTTAGTGATCATAAGAGATTTATGGTATGTATTTGATAAAAATATGTGAGGACATGATATATTGAGAAAGGTTTGATGTTTAAGAGTGATCGTTGGAATTTGAATATTTGAATTTAACAATGGAAAGACTAGTGCTTGGTTTTTGAGCCATAACTTTTGATCTATGCAGAATTTGATGTTGTAGTAAAAATAAAAGTTGTATAGGTATTTAAGATGCATTTGGTAATATTCATTTTAAGGTGTAAATATTTATATAGTTAAATTTATTGATCTTTAAAATTTATTGTGTGTTCGTTCATGCTCTACAAATAACCTAAGTAGGGTAATTGAGTTGTTCTTGATGTTATTTAGATGTTTCAAGGGGACTTAATTATTAGAGAGTAATGTATACTCCATGAGGATCATTTGTAAGGATTTTATAGGTTTGACCAATCCATATTTAGTATGAAAAAATATTTAGAAGTTGACTGTGTTTATCCATGGTGTTCTTGTGTACATGGCTAATGTTTGAGTAGACTGAGCATACACAAAAATGTGTAATAAAAAATGTAATCATTTGAGGATGTCTAAAAGGTCATGAGGAGTGGACCTATGCATTTAGAAGTGGACCTATGGATTTGGAAGTGGTCCTATCTTTCTAGATTGCATGATAGAATGTTAAAATGGGTGAATAGGTCTCCATGAGACCTATAAGGGCTACTAAAGCCTAATTGAAAGGTGTAGTTGCTTAAGTGTGACCCATAATTGCTATGGGTGACTTATGAAGATGGTATTGAGCTATGTGAAATATCTTAAAGGTTAAAATAAGCATTATGGATGACCAAGAGCTTGATATTCATGAAGACACTATAAAATGTGAAACCAAATGTGATGGTTTATAGGCTTGTTGAATAGACATGTGTGAGACTTGAGAGAAGAGGTACATGTGAGAGTTGTGGAGGGAAGGAAAGGGTATGTGACTAGCGGATGGGTTATAGAGTAGAACAAGTTGATGGCTAAGTATGAACTATAGGTCATATGTCTAATTTCAAGAATAGTGCTCTTGTAGGTTTAAAAATTGAGGATAAGTGAAGAGGTCTAGAGTGATCCATAAGGTGGTTAAAAGGAATTGATCATTTTAGGGGCATGTGCTCATTATGAAATAGATGTTTCACTATAGCAAGACATAAGGACTTGACTAATAGTTAGTCAAAAGGACTTGATCATCATAAAGGTAGGTGATCTTTATGAAATAGGTGTTTCACTAAATTTTGGTCAGAAGGACCTAACTAGTCTCATGTTTGTGATCATCTTATAGGATAAGTAGTCCACATGTTTGTAAGATTGAGAGTAGGTTTTATTACTCATGAGGTTTTCCCATAGTTATCATGTGTTATGTTTTTGATTTTGTGTATGCTTTGAATGTATGAGCTCTTTTATTTATGTTTATTGATCAAGTTGATATATGTTGTTTGATTAAGAGTTTGAAAGGATCTAAATTGAAGATTGAAATATCTAGCATCACTGATTCACCCCCCTCTACAAATAACCCAAGAAGGGTAATTAAGTTGTTCTTGATGGTATTTGGATGTTTCAAGGGGACTTAGCTATTAGAGAGTATTATAGACTCCATTAGGATCATCTATATGGATTTTAGAGGTTTGACCAATCTATATTCAATATGAACAAATTCTTAGAAGTTGATTGTGTTTGTTCATGGTGTTCTTGTGTACATGGCTAATGTTTGAGTAAATTGAGCATACGTAAAAATGTGTAATAAATACTATAATCATTTGAGGATGTATAAAAGGTCATGAAGATTGGACCTATGCATTTAAGTGGTATTATATTTCTAAATTTTATGACGAAATGCTAAATGGGTGAATAGGTCTCCATGAGACCTATAAGGGCTCCTAAGGCTTAATTAAAAGGTGTAGCTGCTTAAGTGTGACCCATAGTTGCTATGGCTGACATGTAGAGATAGAATTGAGCTATGTAAGATGTCTTAAAGGTTAAGATAAACATTATGGATGACCAAGAGTTTGATATTCATGAAGACACTATAAAAGGTGAAATCAAATGTGATGGTTTCTAGACTTGTTGAATAGACATGTGTGAGACTTGAGAGAAGAGGTACATGTGAGAGTTATGGATCAAAAGAAAAGGTGTGTGCCTAGTGGATGGGTTTTAGAGTAGAGCAGGTTGATGACTATGTGTATGACTTATAGGTTATATTTTTGATGTCAATAATTATTGTCTTGTAGGTTTAAAAATTAAGGATGAGCGAAGAGGTCTAGGGTGATCCAAAATGTAGTCAGAAGGACTTGATCATCATAGGGATAGGTTATCCTTGTGAAATAGGTGTTTCACTAAATTTTGGTTAGAAGAAATTGACTAGTATCATGTTTGTGATCATCTTATAGGATAAACAGTCCATGTGTTTGTAGGATTGAGAGTGAGTTTTATTCCCCATGAGGGTTTCCCACAGGAATCATGTGTTATGTGTTTGATCTTGTGTATGATTTGAATGTATTATATCTCTTGTTTATGTTTCTTGATCAAGTTGATATATGCTATTTGATTAAGAGTTTGGAAGGATTTAAATTGAAGATTGAAATATCTAGCATCACTGATTCACCCCCCTCTTAGTGATTATACCTATAACAACACAACCTATATGAATAGTGAGTTATATTTATAACTCATATTAATAATAAAATTTACACAAATATAATAATTTGAGCACTAACTTAAACATTATTTCCATAACATTTCCCCCCTTAGTGTGAACATGGAGAGAAAATACATCACATGAACTAGAAATAGAATCTAATGCCAACACATACTTTTAGGTCTGCATACTACTGTATGAATCTTGCTATCTAGATCTTACTGCACATGACCACTACTATTAATATAATGAATCTCACATTTACTCCATGTAAACGTAATGAACATTTTACTATTTGATCATATTCATAAAAAAGTATGATGATCGTAAGATAATTGTAGTTAGAGGCTTCCTGTAGTTAGCTACCCTCCTATACAACTATTATCACACTCTATGGTATCTACACTCTTATTTTGTCCAATTCAATAGGGGAATAAATAAGAATTTTTCTCACTTATTAAAACATGTGAACATGATTGTATCAACTATTCTTATTTGAAAACACACCATGCAAAATGCTAAAAAACATACAATTGAAATAAATGTGCCACCAAAGCATATGCATTGCCCTATCATTGGTGATTGATGAGAGGATGTTGATTTTCCTCCAACCTATTACAATAAATAAACTATTTCATTAGATTCCATATATACTAATGTGCTATTAGGTGTTGATGTTTTCATGGTCGAGAATCCTTCAGTTTGTGTTTGCCTCATATCTATCTTCACAATTCTTTTTAATTTTGATGTCTTGGTATTACATATTTTAGACATCAGTTCCTCTTGAAGGTGCATCCATTAGAATTTTGACAAGTGATTTTGACTAGACTATAAATGACTATAAAATATGACTCTTGAATAAATGACTTTTAACTCTTTTAACATAAATTTGACTTTGACACTTATAAATGGCCTAATAATACCTATTAAAATGTAAAAATTAACACAAAACACCAAGACTCTTTTGACTTTTGCTTTTCACACCATATAAAAATTATGTATAAAATTTAAAACATATATACTCAAATACTCACTAATGGACTCTATCATCAATTTTTAATATAACAAAATGCTATTATTAAAAATTTGACCAATTAAGGCTACCTTAATTACAACATAATACTATAAAGCAAAACTAACAATGACTTATAAACCTTATTGAATTAATCTTAAACAAAACTATATATTAAAATAATAATAAAACTTTTAAAATATACCTAGATGTATATATGACTATTTAAAAAAAAAAGATTATAAGCCTAAATATCCTTATGCTCCCAATGAAAAAGACTTTAAGCTTAATAAAAAATTATGTAGAGTAGATCAATCAATAACTTGGAAGACACTTTGTAGAAATGACATGAGCTTGAATTGATAATTGCATGCATGACAAGAAGATCTTCTCAAGAATTGAACATATTTTAGTATTTGACCAGATGATTTCTTTGCTTCTATTTAATGATTTTGACAACTTAAACTACACTCAAGGATAAAAAATTGTGACAACCAATAAGAAAATGCTTGAGACTACAAAAATAAATAATGTCAATCAGAAAGGTGACTCGATGTAGTATTGTAAACTATATAGTATAAAATCTTGATGGTACAAAACATAATTTGACCACATAAATTAGAGATAAAGTCACATAATTCTAATAGGAGAAAGTGCCCAGTTGTCTAGATGGCATGGGCTGAGATACAAAGTTTTATACATAGTCTAATAACATAATGACTATCAAATCACAAAGCCTCCAATTCAAGTCAAATATTTATCTATAGAAAACAAAGTTGAATGCAGGATCAAATAATTTTGATACAATTCAAGATAATCATTCAATACATAAAAGTAATGCACTCAATGCTAGACCTCCAAACCACTTAGGTATCACAATATCTTTTATCTCCCTCAAACCAAGTATGGGTCCATAGAAATAAATAACTATATGGTTTTGATGTACTCTTATCTTCAAACAATGATCCAAAATTCAATGCTGGTCAAAGCATATGGTTACCCAGTTTGTTGAATGATATTTTGAATAATAAAAATTTAGTCTTATTATCAATTAGTCTTGGAAATTTTTTGGTTCATCATGCTATTGCTCTAGGTTTGAATACAACTACATTGATTTTAGTAAAAGGTGCTTTAGATGAATGCAGTTTCAAGCTAATACTTGATAAGAAAGATTTTAGTTATGAGCAGTGAGCGGAGCCTTTCTCAACTCTATCTCATCATGATCTAACCCCTGCTTTGATATCAAATATTATTTTTGGTATTGATTTAACAAACTAAACACTAAGAAATCTTCTCACATAGTAAATAATAGTTTTCAATCTAAGTTGTATTTGAGATCTATTATTCCATGTTGATTATAGTAGGGAAAAATATTACATTTACATATCTCAATTAGTTCCTATTATTAAGAAGTTGAGGCTCATCATCTAATCCCATAATCTTCTCATTTAATACTTTTATTCTCATAGACACACATATCTACGTGAGTTTTGAGAATAAATCACTCACACACAACCTATATTAATAATGATTTATATTTACAACTCATATTAATAATAAATTTTATAAAAATATAATAATTTGAGCACTAACTTAAACATGATTTCCATAACAATATAATCTACTAAGCCATGGTTATTCCATAGGCTGACTTAATAAAAACATAGATAAATGTGACAAGAATATAAAAGAGGTATGTATGACATAAGTTGTCCACATATATCCCTAGACATGTCATAGCATAAGGGCGTATAAAATGCTTCATCTAGAAAGCAAATATACCAATATAAACTACCAAAGGGAAACATGGCTACATCAAAACATAGGCATACTCCTTCCTTGCTCTCTTTCTTTCAATTTTTTTAAATTATTTAATTTCAAATTATATGTATTAATTATACCTACAACATTCTCTTAGTTTTAGGTTATTCACATATAAAAAATTCAAGTGAGCTCAAACAAAGATAAGGTGTGTTGTACACATCACAATACACTTTCTTTATTTTAACCTAATAATTTCATCTTTATGCATTACTAGATTAAATGTGGGAAAATTTAGATGCTTAAATATATATTTATATGTTAAATTAATCTTGTATACTTGAAAAATCTATCTTTAGGCTCTACCTTCAGTTTGAACTTATTTGCAGATGAAAGGCTCATATTCACAATATCACTAGGTTTAATTAATTATTTTTTAGTCCAACCTTGATTACTCTAAATATCTAGATCACTAGTAACCTTATAATGCTTAAAATCTAATATATATCCTTCACTGTTAGTTACAAAACCTCAAAAACTTTCCTATTTCCTTAATAGTTACATTCAGGATAGGATAATAACATAGACGCTATTGTCCCTACTCAAATGCTAATGTCCCTACTCTAATGTAACTATCCTTTCCATATATATCAATTTTGAAAATATTTTGATGTGTATGGGTGGGCCTAATAATGCCATTGACACTTATGTGAGGATCATTTAAAAGAACTAGTATAGATACAAGTCAAAGCCAATTCATTTAGAACATCAAGTAATCACCTCTCAAGCTTAGACATAATACTGAATATAAAAGTGTGCAACTATGCTATTATTCATTATTCATACCTATTTACATATCAATCTAAGGATCGGTCATACCATAAGTCTGAAACATTCAAATAATAGACCATGCACCTTTTTTTTTAAAGTTACAAGCTAAATCATTACATGCACTCACATATAACATTATACACCATTATTCCAATACATAGGAGATAAATACATAAGTTTGAAACCCTTATTAGAGTATTGGCATGTAGGCAATGGTCAATGATAGAGGGATCTTTGAGGTCAATGCAACACCATGGATCCATTAACCCATTTTTAGAAAGATAACCTAACCTAAGTTGAAGAGCTAAGGTTTAGAGCTATATATAATGATAAAAAGCATGTGCATAAGATCTAGATACATCAGAGTAAAGGTGAAAAAAAACACCTAAAAATACCTATGTGGTCACATCTTGATACAATGAAAATACTGTACTAGATAATTACATAAAAAATTAGGCAGTAGTATCAACATAAGTGTCCAGGTTGGCACAAGTGTCCACATGTTGACATAAGTGTCCAAGCACTTGAAAGAATATTTATAGGATATGATGATTGGTTATTGAACATTAGACAACCTATTTTCACACCTATACATCTTAGATCTATTTTTACACCATTGCATAAGCTAAGTGTTGTTTTTAATTCATGATTATGCAATCAAAATATTA
Organism: Torreya grandis; assembly: GCA_037957365.1. NCBI lineage: Eukaryota > Viridiplantae > Streptophyta > Pinopsida > Cupressales > Taxaceae > Torreya > Torreya grandis. The sequence goes on along the minus strand of JARHVA010003496.1, from coordinate 1,239,257 downwards.
TTTGGCATTGTGCTTTTTATATTTAGTATTTTTAATAATTCAACATTAAAATTGAATATCTTAAACTAAATTATTTAATTGGATTGATTTAGGAATAGTTTAATTCAATTTTGAATATCCTATTCCTTTAAACCCCTTGATACCAAAAAGGGTTAAAATTTTTTACTGTAGGAGGAATTCTATATGTGAATTATTTTCCTCTATGTAAAACCTTTACCATTTGTTCCTTTGTATAGATTTCTCATTTAGAATAAGGTATTAGAGGTGGATCATGAGCCTTATTATTTTGTTTCTTCACTTTGTATGAATTATTTATAACATGTTTACCTTTTGATGAAGATATAAGTGATTCAATGTTGGTATTTGTTAGTGCACATGCATATTTATGCACATCCATGTATAAACTATCAAAGGATTTAAATGGATTATGTAATGATATTTATTTTAATGGATAAAAGAGGCTTATACTAAATATAAATTGCACTTCCAAATCTGAGGGTGTATAGTTCAAGGAATATAAGACACTCTTACACCTGATGGCATAATATTGAATAAACTCATTATGGTTTTGTGTTAAGACTTGGAAATGTCCAATGTTAACTTAGGTAATTTATGATTATGGAAATGATTTAAAAATATGTCTTAAAGTTTCTTTAAAGTTGGTAAGGAACCATTTATAAGGCTATATAACCAATTAGTATCCTCTTGTGTTAAAATTCTATGGAAGGATTTTAATAATAAGCATCCATATTTAGCTCAATGCTCAAAGGAGTGTACATATCATTCTAAATGATTTTCATGGTCTCTTTTACCATCAAATGAAGCTAACATAGGCATAAAAAATTGGTAAGATAAAGATGTTAAAAAACATCCCAGGTAAGGGGTTGATCTTCTAGGACATTACTTGTAATTTAAGAATTTTCATTTTTTTGAAGATCTCATATAATAGTCATCATAGATACTATGTCACTAGGAGTAAGTTTTGGAGAATTTGAAGATGTACTCATAGGTTGAAATTTACCATCCATATGAAACATAGGAATAATGGCCTCTTCAAATTTATCATTGCATTCTAATTTAGGATTATGACATGTTTGAAAAGTACTGGGTAAGGGATCATCATTTTTACATGATAATTCAAGAGAGGATATTATATCATTTTATATGTCACAAAGGTTGATACAACTACCAATTAAAATAACTTTAGTACTTGAATTTTCATTACATGCAAGAGGGATACAAGGTAAATTTTCATTAGTTTCATCTTGAATTCAAACATGTATTTGATTAAAAAATGTGAAAGAGGTAAAAAGAGAAATTTTATCTATTTTTATTAAAATATCATCTTAGAAAGAAAAAATGCAAGTTTTGATTTCTTTTTTAATTCAAAATAAGAAGGGATATAAAATGGAATATCACTTTATAATATAGATACATCATGACCATTTGAGATAGGAATATTAGTGTAAATAACATTTGAATCTTGAGTTACATTATTGATACTTGGCATAGGAAATTATCTCATTAGAAAACCTTTGACAAAGATTTTTTTTTGTTTATCTTGAATTGGAAGAATGGTAGAAGAACATTCATCTACACTATTTTGAATAGTATTATCATTTTCATCTTTCCAATCTAAAAGAACATGGAAAAAATTAGTACATGTAATTGTATCATGGATATCTGAAGATAAATAAGTATTTTAACTATTTATATTTTCAAGAACTCAAGAGGGAATATAAGCTTTGACTTAAGTAACATTTTAAATATTTTGCAAAGAAGATAAACATTCATTATGTATAACAAGCTCATCATTGAATTAATAAGATGTACATTAAAATATTAGTGCATATTTATAATGATCTATGCATGGAATATTGTTATTTTCAACATTTGGAATAATAGTAGGACACTTGATTTTTCTTCAAGAACCTTATCATTAGATTCAAAGATACACAATGTAGGAGAAATAGGAGAAATAGGCTCTTCATGATCATCTTTGAAATATGTGAAATCATAAGCATAATAATAATGGGAATATGAAATCATGCTATAAGTTTCACCATATTCATAAATACTTGAATTTTAATTATTGTTATTTTCATTATTGTAATTGTAAAGAGCCACTACAAAGGAAGACTGCAATATTAAATTTTTTTTGAGCCATAAGATCCTCATAATTAATGTATTGATCATTAGGTAGATGAAACAAATGATCTAAAGGATGAGACTTCTTAGGTTTTTAAAAATGAGTATGCATTTTAAGGGTTTTAACCTAAAAAAACCCAAGATAAAAAATAGAAGGCCTAGGTAACCAAGAGAAAAAGTATCACCTACATTATGCCCATGCAAGGAAAATTAGATTTGAAAATAAATAAATGAATTAATTAAAAAATCTATTGTTTCTTAGTGGAAACCCTAAATCACGCTAAGTTTGGTTCAATTAAACTTAGAGGATGGGTTCTTTAGAAAATTTTAACCTAAATGGGTATTTCACATGAACACATTATGAAAACAAAACATTTGAGTAAAATAATGTAATATTCAGATGTAGGTAATAAATGATAGTTTATTAGAATTTAACCTATTCAAATATGTGCAATTAATATAATAAGAATAATAAAATCAAGGGTTAGAAATATAATTTCTTATTTGTCACACTTTTCTTAGTTATTAGGATGATTCAAGTTTATCTTAGTGTTGCAAGCCTACTCTAGATTCTGTTTGTTCTAAATTTTTACTATTTTTCCTAATCGGACACTTGCTTCAGACTTGGGACACTTGTGTTGATGTAAGTGTCTTGATCTTGATGGAAGTGTCTATATATTAATATACACAATGATTTATTGTGTGTTTTATTGAAGATGCACTTAGACCTATATTCCTATTTTAACTCTAAGTAATGATAAGATAACACACAATATAATGTCAATGTTCAAAACCCTAACTTATTTATCTTTGACCACTTATGACTTGATAAAAAGGGGTTAGCACAAGATATGAGCTAACCCTAATAATCATGTTATTTCTAAGTGCTACCTACATAGCCATATACTCTAAGGAGGGCCTCATACTTGTATGTAGCTCTCCTTTTATGGTGTGTGTGTGTAATGGTGATCATGCAACTATATGCTCTTTCTCATATTACAACCTTTGGTACAAGTAATTTAAGTGAAATTTAAACTTTTGTAATACTTTAGACTTTTGAAATATGTAATTAAGTATAAGGTTTAATCAATAAATTTTAAGTTAATAATGTGTATGCTAATTGAGAGTCTTACTTGGTAATTGAATACTATGTCCTAGTTTTGTATATATAGGGAACCTATTGAATTCAAATTAATACCTAGTGGTACATGAAAAGATGATAATAAAACAAACTCCCACAAATAATAACAAGGTGAAAAATATAGAAATTAAAGAAAGGATAAGTTAGGACACTTCTATTTTCCCTTAGACACTTGCATCAACACAAGTGTCTTGAGGTGAATGGTAGTGTTTGAGAGATAAAAACACATATAAAACATAAAAAAATCAGGGATCCCCACCATAATATGCCCAAAACATAGTATAATAAATAAAGAGTAACATAATTCTTGATAAAACAATGAAAAGGCCATAGATCCTAAGGGGCTCATGCAAGACCACACCACTAAGTACTCAATCTTCCAACAAAAGGACCATATATCTGAAACTAAGCAAAAAGACATTATAAAATAAGCTCTTACCAAATATGGGTATCTAAAAAAAAATATGTAGTGACAACCCTAATGGTGACTCAAATTACTAACCTTGCACATACTCTCTATTCTTATGACATTGTGGTGAATTAGGTAAAATTCAAAGAAGAGAAAATTTGTAGGACAACAAAGAATAATTTAGAGAAGTCAATCCAAGAGCATAGTCATTAGTATCTAATGAAGAATTCAAAGAAGTTAAAAATATAGAAATTTTAAAGTTCCATAATCGTATCAAGAAACCACATTCATTAGAAAACTACTATAATAGACTGTATAATTCTGGTTAGCCATACTAATGGTCTCATAATTCTTGTCATCTTCTAAATTGTAGCTAGATTTCAGGGTTTCAGTTCAGTTAGTCTCAGAACCCTGTTTCTAATCTTAGAAGTTACCTATAGAATGTAGGTGTGTCTATTTTAGTGACTTATCTCTCTTTCCCTATTATTTATAATTTGCATTTTAATTAACAATCATTAAAGCTTTCATTTCTCAATATCAATGTATTAGAGAATTATAATAAGTGTAGTTTACTATATTTATTTATATCTCCCTTATGCTCATTATTTTACCATTACATAATGATATATACCCCTCATGTCACTAAATAGTAAAACACATATTAGTTTAGGGTCCATTTCCTAAGAATATGAGTTTGACCATGAGATTCAAGGCAAGCAAGGTACCATATTTTACAACTTAGCTTAGTGGTACGAAGGAGAAGACAATGAGCAAGAAAAGAGCCACTAAAATTGAGGCCACCATAAGTGAAGAAACATCAAGTAGAAGAGTATTAATTATTTGAGATAAATAAAATTTTGAAGAGGAGCATTGAAATGCTTTTTGATACACTATAACTTTGAAGACCACCTTCATAATTATCACACATGAACCAAAAAAATCAATGAGTGGGATAAGATCTAGTGCTTAAAAAAAAGGGACAAACCTAAACTAACATTACACCTTCATAGTTGGTAACAAAGTTGAGAGGAGTGAAAAAAACTAAGGAAAGAAAGAATGATTTGAATTGACATGGGAAAAAATAGATCTAAGGCCATAATTAGGATGATATTAACTTTATATAATATATGATGAATGTGTCTCATATATATTCCCATTTAAAAATTGGCTCTCTTGAGCGATGGTGGCACTAACTTCATTTTTCATATAATTGTAGATTTCCACCATCTCACATCTGATAGAGAGGAAGTAAGCTTGGAAAACATGCCATTTTCTATATTATACTCATAAATTTGGTAAATAATCTAAATATGTGAAGAGAGTGGCATGCGATTGTAGATGATTTTAACATATCCCCAATTATTAGTGTTTTAAATGTTTTTTTGGGGAAGGAATTCAAGTTATTGTTATTATATTATTTATATAGGAATTGATTATAATATTTTATTATTTTTACTTTGTTTTAATTGTTTAATCCTATTTCAATTAGTTATATGATTCTGGTTAACATATATTATAATCCATATTATTTTTAGTCAATTCTAATTGAAGCGAGAGAGATTGCAAGGGTGTAGGTTTCGAACTGTCAACTTCTAACTAGAAAACACTCAACCGATTACCGATCATACCACTAAACTATCATAATTGAAAATTTATTTCAACCATTAAATTGTTGATATAATAATCTTAAGTTAAAAACATTCAAAAATACCATTATTTATAAGCCTTAGACATGATTAATTATGTTGGTCCCTAATCTTTTTACAAACTATAATTTAATTATATTCATCATGAATTTCCTTTAAACGGAAAAACAATGTTTAATATGAACCAAGAGGATAGATCCATTTAGTTTAATAACATTTATTACTAATAAACCCATAATTTAGGTTTGATTAAAAATATTAATCTCTAAATAGTATTTTAAAGTTAATTTTCAAAGTATGAACTTCGTATTTTTTCTTGGAAAAACTTTTGCTTTAAATCCATGGTGTGATATTTTCATTTTTTTGCAAAATTTTTAAATAAAAATTTGTGTACACTTAAAACATATGATTCTAAAACATATTTGCATTTTTATTTCTATTTCTATTTTTAAGGAATCTCTAACAAAGTGATTTAAGTCCAGGGAAGAACCTAGTAGATGAAGCTTGCAATAAGGGCATGAGAGTCTTTACTTTTACAAATGAATCCATACTTGATCAACAACATGAAAAATATGTGGTTCTTGATGCTAATCATGACATTTTTTATACTTAGCATTTGGCATATGCATAATGTATTACACTTGTTGAATGTTCCTGGATATGTTTAATGGACTTAGAATCTTTGTTAACTTCAGTTTGTATTGAATGAGTTTTTGTTGATGATGGAGGCATATGATAAGATCTATCAATGGGTGTAAAAGGCTAGAAACCAAAGCAAACATGATAAGGGTTTTATGTTGTAGATCTATGCACAATTTTACTATACCTATATTAAATTAAAAGAAGACTTTCATCCCATGTACATTGCTTCTTACAATTGGACATTCTATAAAGACACACAAACATCCTATTCACCACTTTCATTTATCCATTAATTAAAGGATAGAATGTGGTAATCTTATTCAAATATGTGTGCATCATATATTTCCAAAAATATTATTAGGTTTTTTGTGGTAATCTACTAAAAAATTAGTTGTACATCATAGAATGTATGGTATAGAAACTACATCTTGAACAAGTGATTCAAATATTATACCAAAGGCTACTAAGATTCCAATTGAAATATTTAGAGAAATGTTTCGAAACAAAGTGATCCAACTACCTCCTATACATCATATAAAGAGATTCAAATACTATTGTACATATCATAGAATGCATGGACATCATATAAATTATTGTTTTGAATTGAAGAAAAAAATATAAAGTCTCAAAGGTAGTGGTGATCCCATCATTGATACATCCATAAAACAAACCACTCACATTATGAATACATAACCCAAATTACAAGTACACAAAGGAAAAATATTGGTACAAAAGGATAATTCAAAATGGACACAGTTATAAATGTAAAACTCAGAGTATGAAAATATTCAAAAGGAAAACCTAGAGAAAGATATGCTACAAAAAGACCAAGAAGTCAAAGTACTCTACATTTTTTTCCTAGTGTTCAATCAAAGATATACGACTCATATCTAATCCACAATGAGATGTAACATTTTTCCAATTATGAACATCCTCAAGAAAAATAAACTTTCAAGATAGAAAATCCAATCTATGGTGTAATGGGTTTTACATACATAGATGCTCAAAATGATTTATCACATTTCAAGAACAAATTAAGAAATTAATTATCTCCTCTAATAATGATTACATTGATGATTATGATCCTAATAACAAAAAATATTGGTATGATCCTAATGATACTGATTATGTAAAATGTGAATATGACACACATGATACAGGGGATTCATAAAGGTAACCCCTTAATGAGCTCCTTGGATTTTAGTAACACATTTCCTTTGTTCATAGGTTTTATGAGTATCAAATTAAAAATTGAAATATCTTTAAAAATTAAATATGCAAGAAAATATAAAAACAATCAAATAATTCAAAAATATAAAAATATTTGACATTCTTAAATTTTATTAGCTCTCTGACATCTATCTTATTTGATTTATATTAGTAGATAACATATAATTTAATTCCTAAATACACATTTGTTTCATAGATCTTTGAGTGTGATAAATTCATATCCAGACACATGATAAATGCACTTACAAATATTGGACCTTTCCTCTACTCACATCATATAGTACGTTAGAGGCATCTACTTTCTTTGAATGTATTTGATACATACATTACATATCTATTATGATAATTTATACATTATAATGTTTGAGCTTACATGATAATGCTTACACATGTCTATATCCATGCTCATATCTTTCATAATGTACTTGATATGTCATACTGCATAATATTTTTGTTAATGCATATATTTATTGACTAGTATAATATGTTTATGCTAGTTGTTTATGATTCCTCTATTTTTTACTTCCTTGAGTGTATTAAATTACTTTATATCATCTTTCTTGTGGAACATTTAAATATGTTCCTTGATTTTTGGCCCTTTTGCCATTATTTATTGTATAGACATTTGAATATGTCATTTTATGTTTTGTTGACATTTGATCAAGTCATGTCCCTTTAATTGTGTGAAATTTGAATATACCCCTCATATGAGGTCTCCTTAGACCATTTATTTTAGATTTACCTTTGAGTTATCTTGTGTGTGTTGTATTCTTGATGAACTTATATTGTTACTCTCTAGAAATTGCCATGATCTATATCATGCATCTTAGGACTTGATGTGATCACATACTACATAATTCAATGTTTTATTTGCCTAGACATATGATTACTATATGCTACATGATCCATACTTAATTTATATAGTTATCCTATCTTTTTGAGGTAAGGTAATTACCAAATTATACTTCCCCTTACTTTGAAAGTGGGGGCATATTAGTGGTAGCATGCCATAGAGGCATGACTTCCACATTTTCATAGTTTCAAATTATAGTGGGGGTATGTTATAAAAACATGTTCTCCACATTTGCACTAGTTCTTAGATTCTCCAAATTCAGTGGGGACAAGTTACATAAACATGTCCTCCACACTTGCACTAGTTTTATAATTCACTAGATTTCATAGTTATATTATTTAGATACACATTTATGGCAACATTTTATAATTGGTTATGTTATTATACCCATATTTCTGCTTGAGACATGTATGAGGTGAATATGCCATGCAAGGGGCACCTAAAAATTGCAAAATCAAATTATTTTATAAAATTTAAATATTATTATAGATTGTTATCATACGTAGGATGGATTGTTATCGAGCCAATCTACTACATTAGTTGGTTCACCTTTAGAAGGTTGAGTTGATTAAATCACTCAATCTTACCAAATTTATAAGTTAAATTTTATTAAATCATCTAAATTCACCAAACTTATAGGTTGGATTTGATTAAATAATTCAATCTATATATATATATAGTGTGAGTTGATTAAATTTCTCACTCACCAGGTTATGCACATATTTGGGTTGCATGATTGAGGTAAAACAAGATTAATGGCCATGTTACAACTCAAATTTACTCCAATATTGGGGGAATGTGTTCTTCCAATATGTACATATACATGCACTTATAGGTTCATAATTATCCTAATCCCCATTTCAATGCTTGATAATGAGGCATCCTTTTAAATTAAATTGCCCAAAGGCAAGATGGTTGCATTACCACACATGTGTATTCCTAACCTTGCTCTTTTTTACTTTAAATAATTTCAAATTATTTAAATTTTAGATTTAATACATTGATTACATACTATAACATGATTTTAGCTATAGGTTAATCACCAACAAATCACTCAAGATGGGCTCACACAAAGACAAGGTTTGCTGTACACACCCAAGTACACATTTCTCTCCTTTAAATTATAAATTTCATTACTAGATTAAAGGGTAGAAAATGTAGATATTAAAATTTGATTTATATAATACCCAAGTCTTGTACACTCGAAAAATACCTATCATGCTTATACCTTTCAGTTATAGACTTTCCTACTACCAAAAGGCTCACATTCGTTATCTCTTTATGCCTAATTGCTTATCTCTTAGTTAGACCCTTGTTATTCTAATGACCCATGCATTATATGTTATAAAAAATGATTTAAACCTGATGTTTATTATTCAATACCACTTTTGGATGTATACCTATTTTTTAGCTCCCCAAACACTTGCATCTTAGGTAGACATATGCATCGATGCAACTGTCCATTATACTACAAAGTGTCTAGCGCTCAAAAGTCATCTAATTTGAAAAAGATACATGTCTAAAATATTATATTAATTGATTTAATATGATATATTTATAAAATGGTTTGGTATATATACAATATCAACCTTCATTCATTATTCACTTAGAAATCATAGATAATTAACAAATAAATATACCAAGAAACAATCAATCAAGTTATCAAGTGAGGAAATCTACCCTATTTATTCCTATTTCCATACAATCATAGGAGCTATATTTTTATAGGTATAAAGCATTCAAAGATTAGCCCAAGTTACAAGCTAGGTCATTAGATGTCTTTTCTTATCATACATTAAACCCATATGCACACATAATCTAACACATGAGGGATAACTACATTAGTCTGAAGTCCTCTTTTGAGTAGTAGTTATGAATACATCACCCATTGATAGAGGGGTCTTTAGGGTGACCTCGATACCATGAGCCCACTGATTCATTTTTTTATAGTCACTATAAGGGTGAAGATCTAGTTTTTTATCATTTGACAAAGAGTGACAACCTTTGTGCACAATGTGAAGACATCAGAATAAAGGTGACATAAAACCTAGAATGCTCCAGTTGGTTACATTTAGATCTAGTCAATATTATGTACAAGACATCTATGATAGAGTTAGACACATGCATCAATGTAACTATCCATATCCAATGTAAACATCCAAGGCCACAAAAAATATATTTCTAAAAATTGATGACTATTATAGGATCATCATACAATCCATTTTAGTGTATTTATACTCATATTTGCATGCGCAAAATAAACCAACCAAGTATCATTATTTCTAATTTATTGTAATATATATCTATAGTTGTACTTTAGTATTTTTAGCAATGTCAATTGTATAAATTTAAAATACTATTTTTTTGAGTTTTCTATTAATTTGTTATTATAAAAGGTTTTTTATCACCCTTGTGCCTTAGACTACTCTATATTATTAACCCTAAATTCCCCTATTTCAATTTAGGGTTAAACAAAAACACACAAGTATCCAAGATGATACATGAGTCATATTGAATGTATAAATATGGAATTGACTTACTGTTATGTGTAGATGATATTTATGGATTATATATCACCTCAATATTATATACCTGGCAAACTCAAACCTTGGTTTTTCTTCTTAGTTTTAAACCATTCTCAGACTTTCAAAAGTCTCGTATCTAATCTATCTTGTGTCCCTTAGCCTATTTCTTGGTCCAACCAGTCTTATGTTGATAATCTAGATCTTATATCTTACCCAAAATACTTAAAACCTACTTATCTTCCACCTCTATAAGTTATGAGTCTATAACTAATTTTTTATTCCTTAGTAACATCCCTGATAGACACCTACATCAAAGCAGGTGTCCTATTCTGATGTAAGTGTATAGTTCCTTAAATTCATATAAATTTCAAATGAAATATATAATAATAGTTAGCCTAAGTGATTTAATTTGAGTCATTTCTCCAAAAATATTGATATAAATACAAGATCAATCTTTATTCATTCCTCACCTATAAATGTCTTACATAATCACCAAAAAAATTACAAAAAACATTCAATCAAGTACTCAAGTGAGAAAAGATTCCTTATTTTTTCTTAATTATATATCATTCATAAGGAACACATATACACAAGTTTGAAGTATTGAAGGAACAAACCAATAGCTATATTTGCTAAATTACAAGATCGGTCACTATTGTACTTTCTTTGTACATATTGCATTATTCACACACAAGTTAACACATTGAGAAGAAATATGCTAGTTTGAGTCCCTCTTTAGAGTATTGGATATGTAGGTAGTGCTCATTGATAGAGTGGTATTTTGGATTATATTGACACTATATACCCACTAACACATTTTTCCATAGGGTCAATATGAAGATGAAAAACTAGGATTTTATAATTTCATGAGGAGAAATAGTCCATGAACCAAATCTAAATACACTAGAGTGAAGGTGAATACAAACCTAAAAGCATATAAATAGTTTTATCCTTTTCTAATAGTTATTTTATATAAGACACTTGCATCAAAATCAAATAGTATCATTGACTCAACTATCCTAGGTTGATACTAGTGTCTATAGTTCTAGAGGTACTCAAATCAAAATTTGGTGATTATTATAGAACCCTCTTCCAGTATTCTTCCTAAATATTTCATATCTATAACTATGTTAACATTAGAATTAACTAAATACATTACTTCTTTATTAGAACCATATCTAACATAGTTGTACTTACTATTTTTAACTTATTAATTTAATGAATTTAACATATGTTATATCTAAATTTATCACCTGATTAGCCTAATATAAAGACAATTTATCACCATTGTACTCTAGACTATCTCTATATTATTTAACCCAAGATAACCCTAATCTAGATTTTTAAGGCTAAGCATTTGGTGAACCCAATATTTAAACTCCAAACCTTAGGTCAATTAGGGTTTTTTGGTTTTCTTATTACTTATCCATGATTGATATACAATATGTGAAACATGGATGCATCTATCACCCATTTTGGGTTCCAATTTGTAATAGTTGTTATGGTTTACTATATCCTTATAGTAGTTGATTTCTCTATAGCATTTGTGTGTCTTTCTAATCCTATTCTCATATCAATTTTTAGAACATGTAAAATAGATACAAAGGAGCATCTTGATCCTTATAAACCTAAGGAGGGTGATAGCTATAATCCCTCTAACCAAGTCTAAGCCATCACTTATCCAAGGAGTAAGGTGGCCTACCCTATAATTTTAAATGAAGGTAGTTAATATCAAATACCTAAGGTTGTAATTGTGAATCCATAAAAGATCAAATGACCAATTTGATTAAATTAATAAAAGAGTTATAAAATTATATTGAATACTAAAAATCCAATGCATGGTAGTGTTAATTATGTGTTTGAATCCTCATCTACCAATATTTTGCCAAATAAGGTTTCTTATACAAATTCAAAGTTACAATAAAATACATATAAAATAAGTGATCCAAATATTATACCAAAGGTTATTAAGAGACCAAGTGAAATATTTGTTGAGTTGTGGAGCTAAAAGCTTCACCAAATGAGCAAATGCAGAGGTTGCTAGAGTTACACAGTCACCGACATCAGTTAAGACCAACCAACATTGGTTATGGATCGGTTGACATCGGTCATATGCAGACAGATAGAGATCGACGTCGGTCATCTATACATTCTCAAAATTCTAATTTTAAGGAGAACAGTCAGTTCACATGTAAAGATTAACTGTTAGTCTTGAGTTCACTTTTCTATTTTTGGTAGGACAAATTTGAACCTTTGATTAAGAGGTGCATCTAACGGTGGAGAATGCATGGCTCATGAATCTTAGTTCTATATAATAGGGTTAGATCCTCATAGCATTGTAAGCAAGACAAAAGGTGTAGACAATTCAAGGATTGAATTGGTTGTAATTGAGAGAGAGAGAGAACTCTTAAGGGAAAGAGATCTGTACATCTGAGAGGTGTGAGAAGAGAGAGAGATTTCTTCATTGTATTTCCTTTTAGAAGAGTGTTAATACAATATTGGTTGTTTTTTGTATCTCTTATTCTTTGTTATTTCTGATTTCTAGTTACTTATTATTTTTGGTTTAATTCTGTGTTTAGTTGCTTATACAAAAGTAATCAATTGTGCTATAAGATCCTAACAAGTGGTATCAGAGCTAGGTTCACTAACAAGGTTCATCAGAGCGGGTTAGTATTTGTTGATTACAGAATTCACTCACAGGGGTTTCTGATTGAGTGAGAGTAAAACAATGGCATAAGAAAGTAAACTAAGAATAGAGAAATTTAATGGCAAAAATTATCAATTATAGAGGATGCAGATAGAAAATTATCTATATCAGAAAGATTTGTACTTATCGTTGGGTGCAGTTGTATGCAAGCCCACAGATATGCAAGATGAAGAATGGAATGTTCTTGATAGAAAGGCTCTGGGATCTATAAGATTGAGCCTGACATCTTCTGTGATTTCTAACTTATCACAAGTAAAAATAACGATAGAATTAATTGATACTTTGAAAAATTTATATGAAAAGCCCTCAGCTTCGAATAAGGTATATCTTATGAAGCAATTATTTAATTTGAAAATGTAGGAAGGTGGACCGGTATCTAGTCATCTTAATGATTTTCATGCAATAGTAAATCAGTTGAATTTAGTCAAAATAGTTTTTGATGATGAAATTAAGGCTCTCTTAATCTTATGCTCTTTACCTGAAAGTTGGCATAATTTGGTAATAGCAATTAGTAATACTGCATCTGCTTCAAATATCTTGAAAGTTGATGATGTTGTTAGTGTAATCTTGAATGAAGAAATTTGTAGGAAAAGCACAGAGGAAACATTAGGTAATGCTTTAAGTATTGAAAGCAGGGGAAGGCAAAGAGAGAAGAGAAAGCAAGGGAGATCAAGGTCAAAGTCAAAGATGAGAAGTAGATCTAAATCTAGAAATGGAAGAAGAATAACCTGCTGGAATTGTGGAAAGAAAGGGCATGCAAAGAAAGATTGTTGGTTGAAAGATAAAGAAGAAAATCAGCATGAAGGTAATAAAGAAGAATCAAAAGTTGTAGGTATTGTTGCATATGATGCTCTTATATTTTTTTTGGATAATAAAATAGAATCATGGGTTTTAGATTCTGGTGCCTCTTTTCATGCAACCTCAAATAGAGAATTTTTCAATGATTATGTCTATGGAGATTTTGGAAAAGTTTATTTAGGGGATGATGAGCCTTTTTAAATTGTTGGCAAAAGAAAAATGCATCTGAAATTATAGAATAGAAACACATGGGTGTTGAAGGATGTCATGCATGTACCCATCTTGAAGAGGAATCTGATTTCTGTAGGAAAGTTGGGTGATGAGGGTTGCACAGTAACTCTCATAGTTGAATCTTGGAAAGTTTTTAAGGGTGAACTTGTATTAGCCAGAGGTAAGAGAGTAGGTACACTTTATCTATCTACTTGTATTATTGATCATTCTCTTTCTATTTTATATACTTCAAATGTAGATGCAAAGTTGTGGCACTGTAGGCTTGGTCACATGAGTGAGAAGGGAATGAATGTTCTTAAGTCAAAAGGTAAGCTTTTAGATTTGAAAAGCATAGATCTAGATTTTTGTGAGCATTATATTTTTGAAAAATAGAAGAAAGTGAGATTTCTCAAAAATGTGTCAACAAAGAAGCACAAGTTAGAGCTTGTTCATACAGACGTGTGGGGACCAGCTCAGGTAGCTTCTATTAGAGGATCACGGTATTATGTTTCTTTCATTGATGATGCTATAATAAAGGTATGAGTTTATTGCATAAAGAATAAATTTAATGTTTTTGACACATTTAAGAAATAAAAAGCTTTGGTTGAGAATAAAATAGGTTTGAGATTGAAGTGCCTTAGATCTGACAATGGTGGTGAGTACTGCAGCAATAAATTTAATAATTACTATTCTATGAATGGAATATGCAGAGAAAAGATGGTTCTAAGGACACCTCAACAAAATAGAGTTGATAAAAGGATGAATAAAACAATAATGGAGTGTGCACGGAGTATGAGGTTGCATGCTGGTTTGTCCTTACAATTTTGGGTAGAAGCTATAGATACTATGGTTTACCTGATTAATAGAGGACCTTTTACTGCACTGGATGGTGGAATTTTAGAAGAGGCTTGGATAGGTAAAAAGGTAGATCTTTCATTTCTTAGAGTTTTTGGTTTTGAAGCTTTTGTGCACATTGATAAAGAAAATAGAAAGAAGCTGGATGCTAAATCTATGCGGTGCACTTTCATTGATTATGGTTCTGGAGATTTCGGATTCCGGTTGTGGAAATTTAGAAACTAAAAAAATTATTAGAAGCCATGATGTAGTTTTTAATGAGAAGGTGATGTATAGTGATCAGCTCAAGAGGCTAAATAATTTTGAGCAGGGCAATCATGATTTGGATGAGGTTATGATCCAAAATGAGCTCGCGGGTAAAAATCATGACTCACAAGAAAAGACAGATACCGACGTCGATCAGGCAAGAACTAATGTTGGTCAAACAAAAACTAACATCGGTCATGAAGAAATTGATGTCGATCAAGTGGAACCAACGTCGGTCAGTTTTAGACCGACATGGACTAGAGATGACTGAGGTCGATCGCTGACAGAAAGAAATTTGGGTGGACAACAAGCTGTGAATGAGTCTCAAATGCCCATGAGGAGGTTTGAAAGGGTAAGTAAACCTCTAATTCATTATTCCCCTTTTTTATACTACTTGTTGCTCACTAATAGTAGAGAACTAGAAAGTTTTGATGAGGCAATGCAGGTAGAATCTATGAAATAGTGGGAGCATGGCATGAATGAGGAAATTGATTCTTTGGAAAAGAATCATACGTGAGATTTGGTTGAGTTGCCAGTCAAAAAGAAAGCACTGAAAAACAAATGGGTTTATAGGTTAAAGGAAGGAGAGAATGGACAAATGAGACATAATGCCAGGTTGGTAGTAAAGGGATTTGCATAGAAACCAGGTATTGATTTTAGTAAAATTTTTTCTCCTATAGTAAAGATGACTTCTATTTAGACTGTATTGTTTTTAGTTGCTATTGAAGATTTGCATCTTGAGCAGCTTGATGTTAAGACAATATTTCTTCATAGAGATTTGGATGAAGAAATATATATGGATCAACCAGAAGGTTTTGAGGTCAAAGGTAAGGAGGGTTGAAGAAAAGCTTATATGGTCTTAAGCAGGCTCCAAGACAATGGTATTTGAGGTTTGACAGGTTTATGACAGAGCATGGCTTTAGTAAATATCAATCTGACCATTATGTTTATTTTAATAGATTGGATAATGGTAGTTATATTATTCTGTTACTGTATGTAGATGATATGTTTGTTACAAGTTCACACATGCAGGATATTACTGAGCTTAAGGTAAAATTAGCTCACACACTTGCCATGAAAGATTTAGGAGCAAAAAAGAAAATCCTTGGCATGAGTATTAAGAGAGACAGAAAAAATTATAGTTTGATTTTGTCTCAAGAGGATTATGTGAATAAGGTGTTGGAGAGGTTCAATATGCAGGATGCAAAATCGGTAAACACACCTATGGCTGGACACTTCAACTTGAGCAAAGAATAGTGTCCAAAATCACATGATGAGGTTGAATACATGAGTAGAGTTCTATATGCTTTAGCAGTTGGAAGCTTGATGTATGTAATGGTATGTACTAGACCTGATATTGCCCAAGCAGTGGGAATTATCAGCAAGTTTATGGCTAATCCAGGAAAGGAACACTGAAAAATAGTTCAGTGGATTCTCAGATATCTGAGAGGGACTAGCAGTAGGCATTTATGCTATGGAGGGTCAAACACTTCTCTACATGGGTATGTAGATTTGGATATGGTAGGTGACTTAGATGGCAAGAGAAACACCATAGGATATGTGTTCACTGTTGGTGGAATGGCGGCTAGCTAGATTTCAAAGTTGCAGAAGGTTGTTGCCTTGTCTACTACAGAGGCAAAATACATTACAGTCATAGAGGCTAGCAAGGAAATGATTTGAATGACTCAGTTCATAGAAAAGTTGGGAAAGGAGCAAGAGATTTGTAGATTGTATAGTGATAGTCAAAGTGCAATTCATTTGGCAAAGAATTCAGCCTTTCATTTAAGAACCAAACATATACAGCTTAGGTACCACTTCATTAGACAGGTATTGGAGGATGGACAATTGAAACTGGAAAAGATCCATATGGATGAGAACCCTACGGATATGTTAACAAAGCTGGTAACAAAAGAGAAGTTGACTCTTCATTCAACTTTTGTTGGTCTTCAAGATTGAACTTGAAGATGGTGAAACAAGCTAGAGGATGTTGCTGTATAAGTACAGGTGTAGTTGTTTATCTCTAAGTGGGAGATTATTGAGTTGTAGAGCTAAAAGCTTCACCAGATGAGCAAATGTAGAGGTTGCTAAAGTTACACAATCGCAGACATCAGTCAGGACCGATTGATGTCAGTTATAAATCGGCCGACATCGGTCATATGCAGATAGATAGAGACTGATTTCGATCATCTGTACGTTCTCAAAATTCTAATTTTGAGGAAAATAGTTAGTTTGCATGTAAAGATTGACTGTTAGTCTTGAGTTCACTTTTCTATTTTTGGCAGGATAGATTTGAACCTTTGATTAAGAGGTGCATCTAACGGTGGAGAATGCATGGCTCATGAATCCTAGTTTTATATAATAGGGTTAGATCCTCATAGCATTGTAAGCAAGACAAAAGGTGTAGACAATTCAAGGATTGAATTGGTTGTAATTGAGAGAGAGAGAGAACTCTTGAGGAAAAGAGATCTATACATTTGAGAGGTGTAAGAAGAGAGAGATTTATTCATTGTATTTCCTTCTGGAAGAGTGTTAATACAAGATTGATTGTTTCTTGTATCTCCTATTCTTTGCTATTTCTGATTTCTAGTTACTTATTATTTCTGATTTAATTTCGTGTTTAGTTACTTATACAAAAGTAATTATTGTGCTGTAAGATCCTAACAATATTAAGATAAATGATTCAAAACCAAGTGATCAAATTACCTCCTATACATCCTATATGCATATATAAATACTACTGTGCATAGTATATAATGCATGGGTTTCATGCTGATCATTGTTTTGCATTAAATAAAAAAATACAGTCATAAAATTAGTGGTGATCTTATAATTAATAAATCAACCAAATAAATCCCTCACATTATGAGTACTTTTCATAAAACACAAGTACCAAAATAACAAATATGGGTACCAAAAGATAATTCAAATCAAGACAAGGGTAAAAAAAACAAAGAAATAGAGAAAATACCATTACCAAATGTTTCAAAAATTCTTAATGATATTAAATTACTAAAGGAACCAATACTACCAAAATCATAATAAACTAAACCACATGAGATACCTTTATTGATCAATACCAAACAAAAAGATGACACAGTTCCAACTGATTATGATAGTGGTGATACTATTCCTAATACAAAACCAAATACAGATACAATCAAGGCCAACCATGTAGCTTAGGACATTCATAAAGTATTAACATATGAGTTACACACATCTACAAATAATGGCATACCAAAAAGGTCACAACCATAGTATGGAATAATTCCTTATTCATATACATATACTCCAAATGATATATCAAATGTTTAAGAATAACCTAAGAAGTTACATTTTTACTATAAAAATGATTACATTGATGATTATGATCCTAATGAGAGCATAACTTGGTATGATCCTGATGATACCATTTACATAATATATGAATATGATACACTTTATACTACCACAGATACATCAATTATAGAGTTAAAATTTAAATAACCCTATTACCATTTGATCATTATAGTCAATCTTCTTTTTACTAACCAAGTTTCATTGCATATGATTATTACCTCAGTTATCACTATATCAATATAAATGATTGAACCTAAGGATACCAAATACCAATTTATTTTTTTAAAATTCAAAAACATTTTTGGCACTTACATACTCTATTTGCACCTTGGCATCTATGTTTTAGTTCCATGTTGATGGATGGAATATTAGTTACTCCTACATATACATGTGTGTCATGCTTCTACTTGAGTGTTATATATGTATACAAAGACACATGATTTATGCACTTATGAATGTTGGAATTTCCCTCTACTCACATCACTAGGGCATTAGTGGTATCCACCTCTATGATCATGATAATCACATGATATATGGTTTGAGGATCACTTTTCATTATCATATTTGAGCTTATATGTACTTACACATGCCTTTATCCATGATTATATATTTCACAGGGTACTTGATATGTTATACACTTGATGTTTTTTATAATTATATATTTCACAATGTACTTGATATGTTATACACTTGATGTTTTTTACTAACACATTTGATCCATGGGTTACTATGATATGTTTATGTTGGTTTTTTATGCTTTATTTTATGCACTTAATTGAGTGTCTTTCCTTGATATTGTCTTGCTTCTTAGAGCATTTGAATATGCTCATTTGTTTGTGGCCCCTACGCCTATGTGTGTTTTATTTGAAATTTGAATATGTCATTGTTTGTTGTATGGATATTTTAATATGCCATTATTTATTTTATAGACATTTGACTAAGTCATGTCCTTTGACCATGTGGAATTTTAAAATTCCCCTTATATATAGTCTCCTAAGACCATTGTATGCTGACTTACTTTTGAGTGATCTTATGTGGGTGTTTTTTTGCTTGTTGAGTTGGTATCATTACTATCTAGATGTTACCACAATATTTAACATTCATCTTAGGCCTTCATGTGATCACATTGTTCTATGTGCTTCAATAATACATTTACCTAGACATGTTCTTCTATATACTACATGGTTCTATTCATAGATTACACAATTATCTTATTCTTTTGAGGTGAGGTAACTACCGGTTTATATTTTTCCCTCACCTCAAAAATGCATATTAATGGGGGCATGTCATAAAGGCATGCTCTTCACTTTTGACATATTTTTTAGATCTAGTGGGTACATGCTTTGGAATCATGTTCTCCATACTTATTTAGTATTTGACACTTATATCAATTTTCAAATTCAGTGGTAGCATGTCATATAGGCATGGATTCCACACATTCATAATTTTAAGATTCACTGGGGGCATGCTTTAAAAACATATTATCCACATTTATTTATTATTAATCACACCCATATCTAGTGGGGGCATACTTTGGAAGTATGTTCTCCATGTTGAGTGTGGATCCCTTTGGGGCTATCACATGACCTTATTGGTACACTTTGGGGGCCTAGAGAACTCAAAGGATGTGGGGAGCACATTTTTACTTTTCTCCTCAAGTGGGTGAAAGTTATTAAATGTTTATTTAATAATTTTCATATATTCTTCCATAATTATTGGAAGTGGGATTGATTTCCTTATTCTAAGGAATTAATTATTTATTTAAGATTTCTATGATGCATTAGGAGAAATTTATTAAATGATGTATTTAATAATTTTTATGATGCATTAAGAGAAATTATTAAATTATGTATTTACTTATTTTTACAATGCATTAGGAGGAGAAAACTTATTAAATGTAGTATTTAATAATTTCTCGATATATTATGGGAGTGGATTGGATTTCCACATTGGAAGTTGTGCCATTTAGAGAGGAATGGCATGTTCCTACTCTAGAGAATTTTTGGATATGCATTGAAAGGTGGAATGTGGTGTGTTATTTCAGGGATAGAGCTTATTTTGTTGGAGGATGGTGAGTTTTCTCTTTGGAGGATGTTTTCTACACCATTTGTTATTTATACAGGGTGTGGTGTGACCTATGATAGGTTATTGATATTTTTTATTTGTAGGTGTGGATTTTGGGAGACAAAGTCAAAAGTGCAGATGTTTTGAAAATGCTAGTGTTAATTTACAAGGTGTGGTTTAACATCTTCTCAGATATAGAAAAGTGTAGGTGCAGGTGAAAGTGCAATTTTTTATGCAACATTTTTTATAATTTTTTTTTTCTATCTCTATGAGAGTTCATCGTAATCTTATTTTAGATTACTGATTTATTTGAAGACTTTCTTGGTGGATGTAGCCAACATTGGGTAAACCACAATATATCTATGTTATGTGTTTTTTATTGGTTTTTTTTGCTCCATTTTCTACTTTCATATTATACTATGGTTTGAAGGAATTATTTTTGCATAATTAAATTTGATTTTCACACATTTAAAATATGATTTTGTGATTTTATGGTGGTTTAGAAATCTGATTTACATTCACTTAATTCCTAAAGATTGGTATCAGAGCTTTGTTGGTGTTTTAACTGAGGTGGTAAATAATAGAAAATGTTATTAGCTTGAGTGGGAGCTATGGGAGAAGAAATTAGATTCAGAGAAGAGAAGTTTGATGGTTAGAATTTTGGTTTATGGAAAATGTAGATGGAGGATTACTTGTATTAGAAGGAACTTCAACTTCCCTTGGAGGGAAAAGGAGGACAAATTGTAAGTATGAGTGATTCAAATTAGACATTGATTGATAGGAAGGAAATTGAGAGCCATTCGATTATGCCTTGCATCTTATATTGCATTTAACATTGCAAATTAAACATCTATAAAGGATCTCATAAATAAACTTGGAAAGTTGTATGAGAAACCCTCAGCTTCAAATAAAATTTTTCTTATGAAAATATTATTTAACATGAAAATGTCTGAGAATGGTTCTCTTCCTAATCATTTAAATGATTTTAATATGGTTTTAAGTATACTCACTTTAGTTGAAATTAAGTTTGATAATGAAATTAAAGCTTTGATAATTTTATCTTCTTTGCCAGATAGTTGAGATAGTTTGGTTATGGCTGTGAGTAATGCAGTCCCTACCAAGGGAAGCTTGAATTTTGAGGATGTTATAGGTGTGATTCTTAGTGAGGAGATGTGAAAGAAAAACACTAGTGAATCATATTTAGGTAATGCTTTGTCTATTGAAACTAGATGGAGGCAAAAGAATAAGAGCAAATGCAATCATTGAAATCAAAAGGTAGATCTAAATCAAGATCTAAAGCTAAGATGATATGCTAGCATTGTGGGAAGAGTGGACACTCAAAGAAGGATTGTTGGTCACTTCAAGATAAGAAGAGAAATAAGGAAGAAATGAATGAGGTAAATGTGACATCAGGTAAAACTAGTTAGGATGCCTTAATTCTTTCTTTGGAAAATTTTACTGAGTCTTAGGTATTAGATTTAGGGGCTTCTTTTCATGCCACCCCACATAGGAATTATTTTTTTAATTATGTTCAAGAGAATCTAGGACATGTATATCTTGGTGATGATCAACCATGTGAGATAATAGGGAAAGGTTCTATTTAGGTGAAAATATAGAATGGGAACACGCGGCTACATAAGGATGTTAGACATGTGCCTATGTTGAGATAAAATTTGGTTTTAGTGGGGAAATTGCACAGTGAAAGATGTTCAGTTATGTTTACTGTAGATTCTTGAAAAGTTACCAAAGGATCACTTGTGGTTTTGAGAGGCAAGAAAGTTCATATTTTATATTTGACTAGTAGTGTTGATTCTTGTGATTTAGTTGTTACAGATGGAGATACAACTATGTGGCACTATAGGCTCAATCATATAAGCTATAAGAGCGTAAAGATATTAAAAGATAAGTTGCTTAGATTGAAAGATCTATATCTAGACTTATATGAGGATTGTGTGTACAAAAAATAAAAGTTGGTTAAGTTCATGAAAGTTAGACCCACAAAGAAAGATCACAAGTTAGAGTTGGTACATTCAGATGTATGGGGACCAACTCAGGTATCTTCTATTGGTGGTTTGAATTACTATGTCACTTTTATTGATGATGTAACTAGAAAAGTTTGGGTTTATTATATTAAAAATAATTTTGATGTACTTGACACTTTTAAAAAGTGGAAAGCCTTGGTTGAAAATTAAATAGGTCTCAAATTGAAATGTCTTAGATTAGATAATAGAGGTGAGTATTGTTGTAATGCTTTCTTTGATTATTGTTATAACAATGAAATCCATAGGCAAAGGATGATTCTAAGAACTCCATAGTAGAATGGGGTGTCTAAGAGGATGAACAAAACAATAATGGAACATGTAAGGAGCATGAGGTTACATGATAGTTTGTCTTTATAGTTTTGGGTAGAAGTAGTTAGCATGACAATATATCTAATTAATAGAGGACCTTCTATGCCTTTGGATGGAGGCATTCCTGAACAAGCTTGGTCTGGTAAGAATATTGATTATTATTTTCTTAGAGTCTTTGGATGTGAGGCTTTTGCCCTCATCAAGAAAGAGAATAGGAGTTAGAGGCTAAATTAGAGAAATGTACCTTTGTTGGATATGTTGAAAATGACTTTGTTTTTTGTTTATGAATCATTAAAGAAAAGAAAATATTTTGATCTAGAGATGTAGTATTTAATGAAAAATTCATGTATAAGGATCAGTTGTAGGAATAAAAACATGAATAAAAAAAGTACATAGTATTAGATGACATTGTAGATGGTAAAGTATCTAATGAATTAGTTCAAGAATCTTCTACACAAGGACCCCAAACTCTTATGGTAAGAAGATCTTCTAGGGTAAGAAAAGCAATTGAATGTTTTTCTCCTTCTTTGAATTATTTTTTACTCACTGACAATGGAGAACCAGAGTGTTATGAGGAAGAAATGCAAATAGATTCTAGGTTGAAATGGGAACAAGCCATGGATGAAGAGCATATATCTCTCATGGACAAACAAACATGGGATTTGGTAAGGCTACCCAAAGGCAAGAGTGCATTACCAAACAAGTGGATCTTTAAAATAAAAGAAAAGGATCATGGGATAAAAAGGGATAAGGCCAGGATGGTGATCAAGGGGTTTGTACAAAAATTAGGTATTGATTTTGATGATATTTTTTCTCCTATTATAAAAATGACTTCTATTAGGACTATTTTTGGTTTAGTTGCAGTTGAGGATTTGCACTTAGAATAGTTAGATGTGAAAATTGTTTAACTTCATGGTGATTTGGATGAAGAGTTGTATATGAAGTAGCTGTAAGGATATAAGGTCAAAGGGAAGGAAAACTATGTGTGTAGATTAAAGAAGAGCTTGTATGGTTTGAAACAAGCTCCACAGAAATGGTATAAGAAATTTGATTGTTTATTGTTGGAACAAGAATATCAAAGGTGTAATTCTAACCATTACATGCAAATCAAACATTTTGATGATGGTTCCTTTATTTTTTTATGCTTGTATGAGGATGACATGTTAGTTGTAGGAAAGAACATACAACATATTCATATGCTCAAGAAACAACTTAGTGACTCCTTTTCTATGAAAGATTTGGGTGCTGCAAAGCAAATTCTTGGTATGAGGATTACTCATGACAAGAAGGAGAGGAAGCTATTTTATCCTAATCAAAGTATGTGAAGAAAGTCTTGGGAAGGTTTAGTATGTTGGATGCTAAATCTGTTGGTAGTCCTTTGGCAGGCCACTTTAGATTATCAAAGGAATAGTGTCCTAAGATGAAAGCTAAAAAGCTTAAGATGTCCAAGGTACCTTATTCTTCAGTAGTTGGTAGCTTGATGTATGCCATGGTTTGTAATAGGTTGGATATTGCCCATGTAGTGGGAGTTGTGAGTAAGTATATGAGTGATCTAGGTTATGAGCATTGGCAGGTAGTGAAATGGATTCTTTGGTATTTGAGAGGAACCATTGATGTTGCATTATGTTATGGTGGATCTGATACTAATTTTTATGGTTATGTGGACTTGAATATGGTATGGGATATTGATAGTAGGAGGAGTATGACATGTTATATATCTACAATTGGATATACAATGATTAGTTGGATTTATAAGATATTGAAGGTTATGGCTTTGTCAACCATAGAGGTAGAGTATGTTGCTACCATAGAGGCTAACAAGGAGATGATTTAGTTATAGGATTTGTTTTGAGAGTTGGGGCATGAGTAGGAAGTTGGGAGACTACATAGTGATAGTCAGAGTCCTATTCATTTGGTAAAGAACTCTGCTTTCACTTGAGGACAAAACATATCTAGTTAAATTATCACTTCATTAGGATAACTTTGGAGGAGAACTTGATGAAGTTAGAGAAGATTCATACTAGCCAAATTATTATGGATATGATGACCAAGGTGGTCACATTGGACAAGTTGAGACTATGTTTAGATTTGGTTGGCCTTAGTGGTCATAGAGTAGTGATATATTCTGTTTAGGAGAAAAGGTCTCTAAGTGGGAGATTTTTGAGTGTGGATCCCTTTGGGGCTATCACATGACATTTTTGGTACACTTTGGGGGCTTAGAGAGCTCCAAGGATGTGGGGAGAACATTTTTCCTTTGCTCTTCATGTGGGTGAAAGTTTTTAAATATTTATTTAATAATTTTCATGTATTCTTCCATACTTGTTGGAAGTGGGATTGATTTCCTTGTTCTAGGGAATTAATTATTTATTTAATATTTCTATGATGTATTAGGAGAAATTTATTAAATGATGTATTTAATAATTTATTTGATGCATTAATAGAAATTATTTAATGATGTATTTTCTTATTTCTATGATGCATTAGGAGGAGAAAAAATATTAAATGCAATATTTAATAATTTCTTGATGTATTATAGAAGTGGATTGGACTTCCACATTGGAAGTTGTGCCTTTTGGAGAGGAATTTCATGTTACTACTCTAGAGACATTTTGATTATGCATTGAAATGTGGAATGTGGTGTGTCACTTCAGGGATAGAGCTTATCTTTTTGGAAGATGGCAAGTTTTCTCTTTGGAGTATGTTTTTTATAACATTTGTTATTTATACAGGGTGTGGTGTGACCTATGAGAGGTTGTTGATATTTTTTATTTGAAGGTGTGGATTTTGGGAGACAAAGTCAAAAGTACAGGTGTTTTTCAAAGTGCAAGTGTTCATTTATAGGGTATAACTTAACATATTGTGAGATACAAAAAAGTGCAGGTGCAGGTGAAAGTGTAGCTTTTTATGCAACATTTTATATAGGAGATTTTTTCTATCTCTATGAGAGTTCATTGTAATTTTTTTTCAGATTACTAATTTATTTGAGGACTTTCTTAGTGGATGTAGCCCACATTGGGTGAACCATGCTATATATGTGTTATGTGTTTTTTGCTAGTTTTGTTTTCTCTATTTTATGCTTTCATATTATACTATGGTTTAAAGGAATTATTTTCATATGATTAAATCTTATTTTCAAGCATTTAAAATCTAATTTTGTGATTTTGTGGTGGTTTAGAAATCTAATTTACATTCACTTAATTTTTAACACTTCACACTTATTCAATATTCAACATCTCTAGATTATAGTGGGGGCATGTTTTAGAAACATGTTATCAACATTGACACTTGTTATAGTTTTTAGATTTCTCCATATATAGTGGGGGCATGATTTGGAAGCATATTCTCTACACTTACATAAATTTTGAATTGACCAAAGGACACAATTACATGTTTCAGATTCATAGTTGTGGTATAATTCTATACATTCGTACTATTGTTAAATAGTGTTAGTACCAGACATATTTATGGTACATAAATCATGTAATGTGCACCTAATATTATAAAAATTCAAATCAGTTTTAGATTTCAAAACACTCTTAAGGACTATAATCACCCACTAGGATGAACTTTTATGGATTGTATTGAGCTAATATACCATAGTAGTTAGTTCACATTTTGGTATGGTTGAGGTGATTAAATCACTTAATCTTAACAAGTTTTTGGGTTGGACTTGATTGTATCATCCAACCTCACCATTTGATAGTATGAGTTGACTTTGTTCACTCATGGTCACTAGTTTATAAGTATGATTGGGTTATATGGTTGAGCTAATCTCAATTATTAGGTGAAAAATTACCTTTTGTCCAAGGTTGTTGGCATGTGCCTTCTAATCTATGTATATATATTTAAATATATTCACTTTTTAGATTTATATATTTGTCTTAATATCAATTTTATTGATTCATAATGATACATCTTTCAAATCAAATTTTTAATAAGCAAGGTAGTTACATTGATACACAAGTGTACTCCTAAATCTTGGTCTTTTAATTTCAATCTTTTTAGTACTTTAAATTTTAGATTATATGTACTAATTTTTTACTATAACATTCTCTTGACTACAAGTCAGTCACTATAAAAGAACTCAAGTTGGACTAAAGCAAAGGCAAGGTGTGTTATACACACCTAGGTACACATTTATTCTTTTTTAAACCAACAATTTCATTATTAGATTAATGGAGGGAAAATGTAGATTATATTTATAAATTATATAGCACCTTAGTTTTATACACTTGGAAAACTCAAACCTTGGTTGTTCCTCTTAGTTATAGACCTTTCTCACTTTTATAAGTCTTGCATATGCTCTATCTTGTGACCCTTAGCCTATCTCTTAGTCTGACTAGTATTATGTTGATGACCCAAACCTTATATCTTGTCCATAATGCTTAAAACATACTTATCTTCCACCTCTATAAGTTATGAGTCTATACATACTTTCCTATTCCTTGGACACTAACATCTAAAATAAACACCTACATCGATGTAGGTGTCCTGATCTGACACAAATGTATAGTGCCCTAAAGTCATCTAATTTTAAAATGAAACATATCCTAATGGTTGGAATAAGTTATTTAATGCAAGTTATTTATCTAAAGGGATTGATATAAATACAAGATTAATCCTCATTCATTCATCACCTATAAATTTTTTACCTACTTATCAGGGAACTTACACAAGACATTTAATCAAACACTCAAGTGATAAAAGTTTCCCTATTTTCTCCTATTTTCATATTAGTCATAGAGACAACACATTAATAGGTTTAAAGTACTGAAGGAGCAACCTAAGAGCTATATTTACCAAGTTATAAGATCGATCATTATTGTACTAGCTTTGTACAATATTTACCAAGTTACAAGATCACTATTATACTTGATTTGCACATATTGCAGGCTTCACACATAAGCCAACACATAGGGGAGAACTACATCAATTTGATGCCCCCTTTAGAGTATTATTTATGTAGGTATTACTCATTGATAGAGGGTTCTTTGGGGTCAGATCGACACTATGTGCACACTAAGCTATTTTTCCTAGGGTCACTATGAAGATGAAGAACTAGGGTTTTAAAATTTTATGAAGAGTGACTATCTATGACCCAGATCTAAATGCACCAGAGTGAAAATGAAGACAAACCTAAAAAAATCCAAGTGATCACACATTTTTTTAGTAGGTACTCTGTTTAAGACATATGCATTAAGTTCATATAGTAGCATGTCAACATAACTATCCTAGGCCAACGTTAATGTTCTTATCTGTAGGGGTACTCAAATAATAATTTGACAATTATTCCAAAACCCTCTTCCAATTTACTTCTTGCATGTTCTAGATCCAAAACTATGTCAACATCAAAACAAAATAAGTACATTACTCCTTTGTAATTTTTATATCTAACATAGTTGTACTTAGCAATTTTAGCTTATATCAATTTAATGAATTCAAAATTTTTTATATTTGAGTTTAAAATCTATTTGGACTACTATAGAGATAGTTTATCACCTTTATACCCTAGACTATCTCTTTTCCCTTTAACCCTAGATAACCCCAATCTATATTTTTAATGTTAAACACTATGCAATGTAAGAATATTTTTATAAAGTGTACATCGAATGCAAATTATTTTGACCAAGTTGAAATCTCATTTCCACATTCATAAATAACATTTAAGAGAACTTGAACTCTAGCTTGAGTAAAAATAACTTCTATTGGATGGAAACTTCTTTTTTTATGATTGATGTTAAAATGGATATGCTAAAAATATGAAGACCATTTTCAATCTTATTATTATTATAACTTGATCTTTGTTTTTAAATAAATGCAATAAAATTTGATCCATTTAGATTATTGTCTCCTTACCTAATATGTAGTGTTTCCAATGTTTACATGGATGAATAATGGAGAAAATATCTTAGTCATGCATGGGATATTTATTTATCATGGTATTGAATGCTTCACTATGATGATCAAAGTGAAGGACTTCTCTAGTGCATATTCAGATGCACGGATATTTTTATGAAATGGTTTTTGAAGGTCAATTAATATAAGTATTAACACATTTTATATTTAAATTCTTTGATATATTTATGTTATATGGTTGTCTAGGTGAAAATTTCTTTGGCACCACATTTAGTAACATGATTTAGAGACCGAGTGAGTTAAAAAAATCCAAGTATAAAATTCTTATATAAAATTGCTTATCTCAAGAAGCTATGAATATTTATAAGATTATTTATTATGGGCCATTCTTGGATGACATGGATCTTGATTGGATCCACATGAATTCTATGTACATCAAAAAATTTCCAAGATGTTATATATCTTGCATGGAAAATAAACACTTCTCCATGATGGCATGCAACTTATGTTGTAATAACATGTATAACACTCATTTAATATTGAATAATGTTCATTGCATGTTTTTCTGAAAATCTAGATGTCATCAAGATAAACAATAAAAAATAAAGTTTTGATTAGTTAGAAGATGTTGTTCATCATCCACAAGAATGTTGTATGTGCATTAACTAAGTTAAAGGACATAACCAACCACTCAAACATACCTTCTTTATATTTTAAGGTTGTTTTGTCTCCAAATCTTGCACTCTATAAGAGGATGTTCAAGCCTCTTCTAGATTTGGGCAATGTTGGGACATTTCTAGGCATGTGGGTATGCCTATAGGGAAAATAAACCTCTATATTTAAAGGTCTAGTTCCCTAAATTTGTCTCTACAAAATAATCTCTATCTACACTAGCTTGATTGAAAAGAAAAGGGTTATAAATTACATGAGGGAAACCTATTTTAATAATGATGATGCACCAAGGTTTTTCTTCCACATGAATGTCATATATTAGTTCCTAATACAATAAAATGTAAAGACCTTTTTCCAAGTTCTAGAGATTCTAACATGAATATTTTAGTAAAGAGATGAGATGCATGAAACAACATAAGGAGAATGAACTGAAAGGCATATTGCACATTGAAAAATAGTTAAAATTCTTATAGTAGTCCCATACACTTAAACACAATCTAGATGACCTGTTAGATCAAGAACTTTGCTCAGACATGAAGGAAAAAGGATAGAAGCATGAAACCATCACTTGTTATCAATATATGTCACTTGCACACTCAAAAAATGTTTAGAACTTGAAAGGGAAAAAGACTATACTAATGCTAAAAGGTAGGATATCATTCTAGTAGGGCTTCATCATACTCTATGTGGATAATTTTTTACTATCTAAGGGGTTGTATATATAGTAAGAAAGAAGAGAGAAAGGAAAGTGTTTGGCACCAAGGAGAGGAATCAAATTTTTTGAAATCACCATCTTCAGCTGTAACCATCTTTACAAAGGATGCTTACTCAGGCCATTTGGTTGATCCATGTCATCACAAGTTATTAAAAATTTGGTCTTGCTCTCTCAAAGATGATTTTATAACATTTACATCAATAGAATAATGATATTCTTGGCTGAGTCATGACATCAAAATAGTTATTACAAGGGAGTCCAGTTATTGCAGATTTGTCTCTTCTATTTTGTTTGGCTTTGTCCTTCTTTGATTGGTCCTTAAGGAATGACTTAGATCCTAGTCGATCAATGGTGATATGGGATCTCTCCTTAGCTTGATGGATGAAAGATGTGGGCCCTTGAAACTTCTTGAATCCTTGTGTTGAACACCAATGGTTAGCTCACTATCTTCAAGTTGATGTTTATTCAACCATCACTTCATTTGGGCATTTCATTCAAGTATCCTATTTTAGGATTTTTTTTATATCTTGTTAAAAGGATTATTGAGGACAAAAAGTCCACAAAAATTCCTTTAGACTTCTTGCAAAGGTCACTTCCTTTTGGAATGATCCCTTCAGGCTTGGAAAGTGTCCCTTAGAAACTTTATGAAGGGCAATTTAGAGGGAAAGTGACCCTTCAAAACTTTATGAAGGGCACTTTGGAGGGAAAGTGACCCTTTGGAAAATTCTGAAGGGCACTTTGGAGGGAAAGTGACCCTTCAAAACTTTTTGAAGGGCACTTTAGAAGGAAAGTGACCCTTCAAAAAAGTTTCAAAGGGCACTTTGAAGGGAGAAAGACCCTTCACAACTTTTTGAAGGGAATTTAGAAGGGAAAGTGTCCCTTTGAAAAAGTTTTGAAGGGGCACTTTGGAGGAAAGTGGCCCTTCAAAAAAGTTTCAAAGGGTACTTTGGAGAGAGAAATAACCCTTCAAAAAAGTTTCAAAGGGTAATCTTTCAAAAAAAGACAGGCTGAATTCTTTGGAATTTTTGTTCAAGACAAATAGTCTAAGATAGAAAACTTGAAACAAAGGATTCCTTCAAGAAAAGGCAAAGAGAGAATTATTTTGGAATATTGTCTGAGACAAAAAGTCCAAAAGAATTCATAGGCTTGGAAAAAAAACCTGAAACAAAGGAACCTTTCCAATAGAAATAAAACTTAGGCAAAAGGGGTGAAAACACTTAAACAAGGTTGAAACAAATCTTTTGAAGAAGAGAAAAAAATTGGTTTATTTCATGAGTCCTTTAAAATTGATTTGAAAATAGACAAGAGATGATGAACTTAGCCAAAGGAAATTAAGAAAAAAGGGTAACAAATTTGGCTAACATTCTTGTGATTCTTAGGGGAGGCATGCCTGCTATGCCAAAGACTAGTCTCCTAAATCCTTCCATTGGGAATGGAGTCATGCATATAGGCACTTCAAAGAGAACTAAACAAAATTTGGCTCAAAAACACACTATCTGGATTGATTCACACACACAAGGTAGAGATGCACACCAAACAAAAGGAAGGAAAACAAACCTATGCTATAAATCACTTAGGGAACACGAAAGTGAACAAAAGAAAACACACACACATCTAAACTAGTATTTTGAAAAGGATGAGCAAGGGCTAGTAGTAGGATTTCAAGTGTATCCCATTCACAAGGATAGGCAACTCTTCTCCATTCATTTTGGATAGCTTAAAAGAGTTGCTCTGCTTGCACTTGCTGATGAAGTAAGGGCCACTCCACAAAGTGTCAAACTTTGTATGCTTGCTTGGTTTTGCTTTATCTTTAGCCCACTTCAAAACCAAGTTACCCTCTTTTAACACTCTTGCACTTTTCCTTTTTTCAAAGGATCTCTTCATGAGCACTTGATGGTGTTCCATGTCCTTATGGGCATCATCCCTTGCCTCTTGTAGCTACATTAGTTCTATCAACATGACTTCCATTGGAATGTTTTCAAGTAATTATAGCTAATATGCAAATTCCAGGGTAGGGAGTTCTTAGGATATGGACAACCTAGCTTCTTTTTCATAAACAAGTACAAAGGGATAGTTACCAATTGATTTCTTAGGAGTAATTATATCTAGCCATAAAAATTGTCTTCAACTTGCTATGCCAGGTTATTTAATTATTCTCCAAGGATCTCTTGATGATCTTGATGAGGTTCTTGTTGGTAGACTCAACCCATTCCTACCTACCCAATCAAAAGTTTTGGCACTTATGAAAGTAATTCCATTATAAAAAATGTGATGTGAGGAACTCTAAACCTTGTTATAATGCTATCATAGAACTATAAGATAGCATTTTCATTTGCCTCTTTTAGTGAAACAGATTCTACCCACCTTGTGAAGTAGTCATTAGTAGTTAATATCCATTTGTGTCTAACACTTGATGGAGGGTTGATCATACCAATGAAATCAAGGCCCAATTGCATGAAAGACTAGTCCACTTGGATAGGATTCAATGGAAGGGCTGTAAATTTCTATTTGCCTACAAAGAAGTCACATTAAGGACACACCTTAGCCCAATGATAACAGTCCTTAAAAAGACTAGGCCAATGATAAATAACCCTCATTATTTTTGTAGCTATAGTTCTAAGAGAAAAATGACCTCCATCTGCACCATTGTGAAAACCTTTTAGCAGCATGTCAAATTGATCATTGTCAACACATCTTAACAACACACCATTTATGTCCTTTCTGAATAGAACATTATTAGAAAGGTAATAAGGAATGGTTTATAATCTAAATTATCTCCTTTGAGATTTGCTCAAACCATTGGGATACTCACCCTTTTGAATAAAATTGATGATGTCTTACATCTAGCTCTAAATTAGAATGTGATCATCTGGTTGGGGTTGAACTTGGTTGATTAAGACCTCTTATTTTATCTCCTATAAATTTGAAGCTAAATTATTGCATAATCCTAGTCCTCTCACCAAGTTTGTCACCTTGATGTCCACATCATACTCCATCACCTTTGTGATCCAACCAACTCTTTTTTCATTAAGGTCTTTGCTCAAGAGAAACTCTTTAGTGGTGGGATGAGAAACCATGACATGTATCTTATTGTTTGAGACCATGTGCTTGAATTTTTTCAATCCCCTCAACACTGTCAAAGCCTGCTTCTCAAAAAATGTATATTTGACCTCATAGTCTTCC
This sequence comes from Torreya grandis, assembly GCA_037957365.1. Lineage (NCBI taxonomy): Eukaryota > Viridiplantae > Streptophyta > Pinopsida > Cupressales > Taxaceae > Torreya > Torreya grandis. The sequence goes on along the minus strand of JARHVA010003496.1, from coordinate 1,205,670 downwards.
AATCCTTCACTAAAGAATGCGATTGGTTACTCAAACTCTTCATCATTCTTTTGCATGAGCATAGTTTAGATTATATCAAGGTTAGAAAAGGTATAGAGTATGAAATCCTTGGAAAATTTTGGGTTAAAGAGAGTAGGAGATTTTGTAATTGCTTGCTTTATTGTCTCAAAACTGCTCTTTCCCTCTTTTATCCAAGTAAAAACTTGGTTCTTTTTTAGCATGGCTGTGATAGGCTTTACCACAACTACAAAGTCTAGAATAAACCTTCTAACAAAGTTTATTTTACCCAAGAAAATTTATAGTCCCTTATTTTGTTAAGGTAAGGATAAGCCTAGGATAGCCTTAATCTTTTCAGGGTTAATAGACAAGCCTCCTTCTGAAACCATGTGCCCCAAACATTTACCTCCATGAACATCAAAGATGCATGTTTTTGGATTAAGGGATATTCCATACTCCCTGCATTTCTCAAACACCTACCTTAGATGTTTCATATAATTAGTAGCATCTTTTGAAAAAATAGTTACATCATCTAGGTACACAAATAGAAACTTATTGATCAAACCTTTAAAAGCCATGTCCATTGCTCTTTGAAAAGTGGCTCCAACATTGGATAAACCAAAAGGCATATTATTATAGGAAAAGGTTCCCCACTTTGTAGTGAAAGATGTGTTGAATTGATCCTTCTCATTTACCAATATTTGGTTGTAGCCTAAATAACCATCAAGAAGAGAAAAGCATTGGGAACTTGAAGTAACCTATAAAATTCACTCCATGAAGGGTAGTGGATAATGATCTTTGAGAGACACTTTGTTAGGATCTTGAAAATCCACACAAAGTCTGATCTCTCCATTCTTATTTTGAATAGGTACAATACTAGCCACCCAAGTTGAGTGTTTGATAGGAAAGATAATCATAGACTCAATCAACTTGGTTAGCTCTTTCTTCATGTGTTCTATCTTAGGATTGATAAGCCTTTGATTTTGCCTAATCGATTCAGCTCTAGGTTCTAACTTGATGGTATGATGAGCTAGACTTGGATCAAAACCTTTAAATTATTTATACTCCTAAGCAAAGATGTCATAAAACTCTTTATACAATTCAATAAAAGCTTGCCTCTCAGGTTGAGAACATACTTTTCCAATTTTCAAAAGTCTATCCTTGAAAATCAGGACTCTTTGGTAGTTCTTTTCCTTTGTTGACATGCTCACTCTTTCTTTCTTCTTATGATCATTCTCATTGAAAACACTCTCTAAGGTAATCATCCCCTTAGGTATCTTGTTTGTCTTCAACAAAATGATTTAATCTTCATATTAATCATGTAGTCTCCTTTGGTTTATTGAGGAGAAACCTACCTCATTTTGTAAGTGTGCAATGTGTTCATCACTTTACAACACCTACCATGGCACTTAATTATCTAGAATAGAGGGTTTCACAATGATATTGATATTTCTCTTGTCCCACATCAGTAGCTATATCAAACCATGTCCCTATGGCAACCAATCTATCAACATGTTTATTATAATCCCTTGGTATGGGTTGTATGTTGAAGGCATCAAAGTCTTCAAGTAAGTCTCATACCCTATGCTTGTAGGATTTAAGAAAGGGATTCTTGGATGTAGCCTAATTTCTTACTTGGTGGATGACCAACTCACTATCTCCATGAACCTTTAAATTCTTGATCCCTCTCTTCTTTGCCCATTGGAGACCATGGACTAGGCCTTCATATTATACCACATTACAAGTAAAACTAAAGTGGAATCTATATGAAGAGTGGTATTGATTTTTTGATGGTTAAAATAACATAATGCTAGCTCATGCACCTACTTTTCTTCTTTAACCATCAAAAAATATCTCCCATATGCCATCAAGTTCATGATCTTCATTAGTGAGTGAAGGGATTAAAACATCCCCTTCATGCATACAATAAAATCCCAAATCAATCTCTTCAATGAAAGTATAAATATAAAGTACATGTGTTTTAATGATATATTTATCAAGGAAGAGATTAGAAATACCTTCAAGGGGGGAGGATACTTCACTATCCATAACACTTTTAGATTCTTTGCTAGTTAGACAATTTTGATTTGAGTTTGTCTCCATGTATGTATCAATATGAAACCTTGATAAGGGCTAAGTCCTTATAGTAGCCTTGGTTCCATATCTTATTTTAAAATATAAAAAAGACTAATCAATATAAAGGTACCCTCTTATCTTAACCATGAAGTCCCTTGATAAGCAGATAGCAAAATGGGCTAGAAGGTCTACCACCACAAGATATTGAAAAAATAGAAAACTTGGGGAATCATGTAGAAAGACCTTCAAACCTTTGACTAGTCCCATTATCTTAATTAAAGTCCCATCAAGCTATAATAAACCCTTGATATGTGGCTCATATTTTAATCTCAACTTATCAGCCACCATTTTAGGCATAATAATGGTATTAGCTCCACTATCCACAATGCAAATATGGACCAACTTGTCTCCCACAATGAGGGTGAGATAGAAGGGTGGAGGATTTTTAGACTTGGTGGAGGGATATAAGACATGGATTGGATTATTGTTAAGGGATACACCATTATGATTTGAAGTTTGAGAGGCTACATGAATATTTACAAGCTATTCTTGTAATAGCTCCTTTGGACTAGGCATATATAAGACTTCTTAAAGAGATATGCTTGTCTTGGAATTGTTCAAATAATTAATATTTTTTAGAGAGTGAGCATTCACCTTTTATTAGACCCTTGAAGGTAGAGAAGGAGTCTGAACCTATTATGTTATAGGCTTTACAATCCTACTTGCATTCTAATTTTGTTGAGGAGCATGACTTACAGCAGGTACAACATTAGGATTAACACTTTGTGGCATTGGAGAGGTATCACTTGGAGTTACATACAATCCTTGATCTTCTCCTAATGATATTTTATTGGCTCTTGTGTTGGAAGCAACTAACATGATTTGATTTAACACATAATCATCTCTTTCTTAGAAGTTCATCATGCCTAGACTTTGTCTACTACCTTCTCCATAGTTATCCCTTTACATAAGGTCTACTTCTTCTAAAGTTACATAAGAAGTAGCTTCTTGTTGTGACACCAAAGATTGGCTATCTTCTCCACATCATGCACAAACTGACCTTGAAGTTGTCCCCATTGGTCCAAATTATTCTCTCCTTGGACAAGATTAACATGTATTGAAACAACAACCTTTATGGAAGGAGTGGGATTAGGAATATAGGCATTAGGATGCCTATTTAAACCTTGTTGACCCTATCCTCTTCCTTGGTAGTTTTATTGGGGTGGATATCTATTACCTTGTTGAGGATAGTATTGATGGTTAGGTGGAGCACTTATCTAGAGCTGGGCTTGCTTGAGCTAAGCTCATAATGACTAGATTTATTTATCTTTTTCCAAAACACTATCAACTTTCTTGGGGAAGGCTCTTACTTGACATTGGAATTATGAATTTGAGCTATGATTAGAGCTTCAACTAAACCATGAGATAACATTGGCATGGAAAATCTTGGAGGGAGTCTTCCAACTTGTATCAAGCTACTTTCAGCTTCAATAGCTATTTCATATGCATCAGATAGAGTGAATCCTCCCATAGATTGTAACATCTATAATACATTAGTATTGATACCTTTGAGATAGGTGGGGAACACAAAGCTTGGAGGAGGTCTCATTATAGGTGATAACCTATCCATGTCCTTTGAAATCTTTCATTGAAATCCCCCATAGATTTTTTAGGACCTCTCTTTGTCATGTTCAGCTGATGGATCAATGATGTGTGGTCACTCTTATTCTCAAATCTAGTCACCAAAATTTCCCTAAAGCCATCCCAAATTATAATGCAACTACCTTCCAAAGTTATTAGTTAAGTGCTTTTCCTTTTAGAGACATAACAAGCAATCTAATGGATATGTTGGCTTAGGTGACATTATGGAAGTTACGTAAATTTGAAATGTCCCTAATATGATTAGAAGGGGTAATAGGACCCTCTCCATTGAAACTAGGGAGACTCTTGGTAGAATTGGGAGGAATAGGTTCATATACAAGAAGGTCAATTGGATTTTGCATGTTAAAGACTAGGAAAGGCTATTGTCTATCCATTTCTCTTATTTCCTCTTCTCCTATTTTTCTAACCTCCTCAACTTCTTCTTCTTCTCCAAAACCTCCTTGCCAAGGATCTTTAAGTGATAGGAATGGTTTAGGGCATTGTTCTTCAAAAAGCGCTTTAGCTAAAGGGGCTTGATCAGAAGTCCTAGATGACCTAGTGAGGGCCATGAAGTATAATGTGGGAAAATTGATCTACAACTAGAGATTCTCACCTTTTAGAGTCACCAAATGCTATATTAAGATTAAAAACTTACGTTTATTAAGACCAACATTCACCTTGACATGTAAATAACTAAGAACTAGGGTCCCACCAATCATGCCAAAACTATTTTCTCCAAATCTTACACCTTAGAAAAGGATGTTCAGGCCTCTTCCATATTTGGGAAACATTAGGACATTTCTAGGCATGTGGGTATGCCTATAGGGAAAATGAACCTCTATATTTAAAGGGATATCTCTTTAAATTTGTCTTTGTAAAATAATCTCTATCTACACCAGCTTGATTGAAAAGAAAAGGGCTATAAATTGCATGAGGAAAACCTATTTTAAGAATGGTGATGTACCAAGGTTTTTCTTCCACATGAATGTCATATCTTAATGCATAATATAGAAAACTATAAAGACCTTTTTCCAAGTTCTAGAGATTCTAACATGATTATTTTAGTAAAGAGGTGAGATGCATGAAATAATAGAAGGAGAATGAACTAAAAGGCACATTGCACATTCAAGAACATTTAAAATTCTTACAGTAGTTCCATACACTTAAACACACTCTAGATGACCTATTAGATCAATAACTTTGCTTAAACATGAAGGAAAAAGGATAGAAGCATGAAATGATCACTTTTTGTCAGTGTATGTCACTTGCACACTTAGACAATGTTTAAAACTTGAAAGGGCAAAAGACTATACTAATGCTAAAAGGTAGGATATCATTCCAGTAGGGCTTCATCATACTCTATGTGGATGATTTTTTACTAGCTAAGGGGATATATATAGAAAGAAGGAAGAGAGAGAGGAAATACTTTGGTGCCAAGGAGAGGAATCAATTTGTTTGAAGTCACCATCTTCAACTGTAACTGTGTTTATGAAAGATGCTTGTTAGGGCCATTTGGTTGATCCATATCATCACAAGTTGTTACACATTTGGTCCTTCTCTGTCAAAGATGTTTTTCCAACATTTGTATCAATAGAATAAGGATATTCTTGGTTGATTCATGGCATCAAAATGGTTAGTACAAGGGAGTCCACCTATTGTAGATTTGTGTCTTCTATTTTATTTGGCTTTGTCCTTCTTCTTTGATTGGTCCTTAAGGAATGAATCAGATCCTAGTCAATAAATGGTGATATGGGATCTCTCCTTGGCTTGATGGATGAAGGATGTGGGACCTTAGATGTTCTTGAATCCTCTTATGTTGAACACTAGTGGTTAGCTCATTGTTTTCAAGTTTACATTTATTTAATCATCATTTCACTTGGGCATTTCATCTGAGCATCTTGTTTTAGGATTTTTGTTTATGGCTTGTCAAAAGGATTATTGTAGACAAAAAGTTTACAACAATTACTTTAGACTTCTTACAAAGGTCACTTCTTTTTAGAATGATCCCTTTAGGTTTGTAAAGTGTCCCTTCAAAACTTTTTTAAGGGCACTTTAGAGGGAAAGTGACCCTTCTAAACTTTTTAAAGGTCACTTTAGAGGGAATGCGACCCTTCAAAAATTTTCAAAGGGCACTTTGGAAGGAAAGTGACCCTTTAGAAAAGTTCTGAAGGGCACTTTGAAGGGAGAAAGACCCTTCAAAACTTTTTAAAGGGCACTTGGAAGGGAAAGTCTCCCTTCAAAAAAGTTTTGAAGGGCACTTTGGAGGAAAGTAGCCCTTCAAAAAAGTTCTGAAGGGCACCTGGGAGGAAAGTGGCCCTTTAGAAAAGTTTTGAAGGCCACTTTAGAGAGAGAAAGAACCCTTTGGAAAAGTTTTGAAGGGAAATACAAAGAGAGAGAGACCATTTTGAAAGGTTCTGAAGGGCAATCTTTTGGGAAAAGATAGGATGAATACTTTTAGACTTTTTGTCTGAGATAGATAGTCTAAGACATAAAACCCAAAATAAAGGATTCCTTCAAGAAAAGGTAAAGAGAGAATTCTTTCAGACTTTTTATCCAAGACAAAAATTCCAAAAGAATTCCTAGGCTTGGACAAAAAACCCAAAATAAAGGAACCTTTCCAAAAGAGATAACACTTAGGAAAAATGGGTGAAAAACACTTGAACAAGGCTAAAAAAAAACTTCTAAAGAAGAGAAAACAATTGGTTTATTTCATAAGTCCTTCACAATTGAATTGAAAATGGACAAGAGATGCTGAACTTAGCCAAAGGAAATTTCAAAACAAGGGTAACAAATTTGGATAACAAGTTGTATTCTAAATGTTTAAGGGTTTAATAGGATTATGATGGTATATAGACTCAAGATAAATTTTTGTAATGAACTTGGTATCATGGATCTAGTTAAAAATGTATGCTATCCTAGGAAGAAGGTAGAGGTTCTTCAAAATGATCTTATTGGTAACTATATAATCAATGAAAAATATTCATATTCCATCATTATTTGATATAAGTACAATAAATCCATGACAAGGTAAACACTTACATTAGTGTTTTGTTTATCTCAAAATTCATGTTAATCAAAACTTGTATAAAATTTTTACTTAAAATTATAATAAATGAAATGACAGCGCAACCTCGACACTTACATAGGTAATGTTTTCCCCTTCACTTATTTTTAAATAATAATTTTAAACCATGAACCTATAATTATCTAATCCTACACTAATATATACCATATTTTTTTATTGTTAAAAAGAGGGATGATAGAGGTCCCTTACCCATGAGATTAAAATAACAAAGTAGTATTTATGATACCATATACAAACCATCAACTTTATAGATTTTGTATGATCACATGCCTAAGTTGGAAAATAATTTTCCATATAATGCAAAACAAAACCAACATTAACATGGTATGAGATAAACTATATAGGAAAATATCATGTTATCAATGCATCAAAACCCAACACTACCATAACATTTCTAATGCCAACAAAAATAAATGCAAGGAATTCACAACCATGAGTAACACTACGCCAATCCAAAAAATTAGTTTTTCAAAGATTGATGATTCTATTTATCTATCTTCATATCAACTTGGATTGTATCTCTAATGGTGGAACACTTCCCAAATTTCGTCCTCCTTTAATTCTTCCCTTCTCCTTCCTATGTCTCTAAACACATAATTTGCCAGGGTTTTGAGTAGACTGGCTAACCTCACCTTTAATTATTCCATACTTATATCCTACATGGGTACAAAAATATTAGACTATTGACAAAGAATTTGGGTATCACAAACAAATTGCCCCCCCCCAAGATGGGATCAAAGGTGAACATAAAATTCTTGAATGATTCCACATAATCCATTAGATACAAAAATTCCCTTCTAGTTCCTTAAACATGACCATCAACTCCAATAATGTGCTTGATCCTTGCAAAATTGATAGATTCCTATGAGGAATAAATTCTAAAGCATACATGATCATGTCTAAAAACACTCAAAATTCATGTATGATATAATAACATGTCAGGGCTTTAACAACATTATTGTTTGGGTTATAAATCAACAAATTAGTAAAAAATATTTAGAATCCTCTTTCAAATTTACCTTATTTCTCATGGTAGTCAGTTCTAAAATCTCCTTGATTGATTGCATCACCTCCCTAAATTGAATAATGAAAACTATCTTTACATGGTCTTCTCAAATCATGGTGTAAAATGAAATATATAAAGAAAGGAGATTCATAAATAAAATCCTAATATCTGAATTATGTGTTAATAGTGTTTGAATCCAAAATTAATGTACAAGTCAACCTATAAATATTATAGAGATTTGAAAAAGCATAGAAATTGACCACAGTTAACATGGTTTGATAGTGGCCAAACCAGTAATGAACTAGTTTGATAATACAAGTTTGATATTAGAATTCTAGTTTAATATTGGTAGATGATGTCAAATCAATTTAAAACCTTTTCATATGTCTTTTCCAACACTTTATTTCTAGAAACCTATATCTTATTTTGTTGATTTGATGTGCAAAACTTACAAAATTATTTATACTTGCTCTAAACCCTAATCCACTATAAGAGAACTTACAAGAACATAAAAAATGGGGTAGTTATGAGATGCCCACATCAATTAAACCTTTCATCTTAGATAGTTTAGAAATCAACACCCATGTAGTCAAACAAGAAATTTGGTGAGTATAAGGAACCCAACCCTTATCCTTCAGTATGAGATGCAAGTGGGTAATAGATCATATATACTATTTCACTAGTATTTCTCTTAGTACAAGTATGAAACTATAAAACTTCAATATAAATTGTATTAAAAACAAAGTGTATATGTTGGACCCTAATTTTGGCTAAGTATCAAGGCACACACTTTTGAAGATGACATGGAATAATGATTGCACATGTTTTGAAGACAACATGGAGAGTAATAAGTCCAACAAGGTAGGGCACCAATTTTGACAAAGTATAATGATATAGAATAACATGTGAGGATGAGGTCACACAATGTACCTAAAAACTTGAGAGCACTCAGAATATTGACCAAGTCTTGAAGTCTGCATTTAGCAATACATTAGTTGGCACAAAACAAGGAGTGCCATGATTGGATATGAGGTTGTAAAGACCACAAAGTGTAAAAATATGAATTATAGGCTAGGTTAGAATGGTGATTCCATCATAAGAAAAATTAAGATAATTATTTTTGAGTGAATTTCGCAGAGTGACATAAATATAGGAGATTATTCAAACTAAGACATTTAATGTAAGAAATTATAACTAATATTTATAAAAAATTATTGAATATCTTATAAAATCACACACTAATGTATTTTAATTGCAAGGTGGTACTCAAATACCATAAAATCCAACCTTTCCTCTATTTTGATATAGTTAGTTGCTAAGATTGATACTATTATGCTACCAAAATGTTGAGGCATTATTACCTAAAACTCAATGTTATGATAGCTTCCTTGTATCAAAACCTTGATAATCCTATAAAATAACATGTTCATTCATATAATTTTTGAAATTAATTGAATAAGGATCAATCTCTACTCTTAATATCTATTGCATTCATGCATTTGTATTAGTTTAGTTTGAATGTAGTAATTGTAATGTTAATTATAATACAAGTATGTTACTTGAGTTTGGATGTTTACTATGCATACCTCATTATAGTTACCTATGTTAAAAATTATTAGAGTAATGGTTAGTGCTCACATGAAAACCAATGAATGCCATCTTTGCACAACTAACCTAAATGAGACTCAGTGTACTATCTCTATGCCTTAAGTGAGTGTGCTAATCTTAACATGATATGTCAGTGCAATGAAGTTTTAATGTTTGGGGAAGAAAGAGTGGTGGAAAACTCTTAAAGACATGAAAGATAGCCTAAAATTTTGGTCCCATTATCTGAACACAATTGAATAATTTTTTGAGATGGTGAATGGAGATGATTCACCATATAGATGTATACATTGAACAATGGTTGGAGAATATAGATTGAGTTTTTAAGTAAAAATCCTAACCTTAGATGTCAATAACCTAAAGAATGGGTCAAAGATAATTTTCATGATCCTTTTTATAAAGTTATTTTATGTGAGATGCTAGGATGTTTGTATGCATGGCTTGCTGCATTTGTTATGGGAATATGTAGGAACTATAGATAGAAGTACCCTTGGAATGAAAAATATGTGGGGAAGTTGAAACAAACATATACTTTTTGGAGTATATCAATTGATGTATGGTGGCATGGCACTCTACATAATTATCTTCTAAAATTTTTAATCTTGACATATTATTGTCATAAGGAGGATGAATATCAATTTTTATGTGAACCCATGGGCTCCTATATCACACAAGTCCCATTGAAGATCAAGAAACTCATGGTAGATTATAGGATCAATAATATACCTATGGTCAGCTAAGTCTATTTTTCACATGACTTACATGGATAGTAGGAAGATAAGGATGATACGATTCACATGTGTTTATTAGGAGAAGAGAGTTGGATTTCATCATGAAAAATATATATGAATGTGAACTCAGATGGAAAAAGTATGAAGAGGGTTGAAACAAAGCTTTTATTTCCAAATATCTAAGGAGAGGGGGGAGCTAAGTTCAAGAGATACTATGAAGACCTATGAAAGATGGGTATGGAATGTGGATAGCTCAAATTGAAGGAATACACTTTAAAGCGGAAGAAGCATATGCCAATGAACAAGTGGACATTTAGAAGAAGGAAACTAAAGAATATTGGAACCTTAGGAGCATGTGTAAAAATGTAGAAAAGGAAGCACAAACCTAAGGACTACTTAAAGCATAATCATGTGTATCTATTGACAAAACAACTATAAGTGAACATCATGTTAGATTAAAGAGTTTATGAGACAAGAATAATAATAGAGTATTTTAAAAATAGTATATTATAAGCCTTTGAAGCCTATTTTGACAAAACCTATGCAGATAAGACCCTAACTATGTTGTGAATACCACCAAAAGGGGTGTTAATCTACCTACCAAAACAAGTAACACTTTAAGAGGGACAAAAATTATTGGGGGTAGTAAAGATAAATCTAGGTGCCAATCCAACTATGATACAATGAAATGTTAGCACTAGCAGAGCAATGCTTACATAAAGTAAAAATATGGCAAGCTCAGGAGGAGATAACCTAGGAGGTAGCCAAACCTCAAGCTCACATGTAATGTTGATTACACTAGTTTCACTAGTAGTGATAGTAGTGCAACCTATTATCCCCTAGTAAGTCATTTATGAGATGAATTTAAGCTTGCCATAATACAAAGGGTTCAAAAATATTGTAGAACACATGCATAAATGTGAACTCCTTTGATGCACTAAGGGTGGTACTATATCACAAATGAAAGTGAGCTAGTTTTTTTGAACCTTGTTGGATCACATGCATACTTGGCACCATAAGTATGACTTAAATTAGGCCATGATAGATTATGACAAATTGAATGTAGCATTTTTGAATGAATTTGATATTCTAAAGTTTGAACATCAAAGTATCTCTTCTCTAAAAGAAATTAAGAGCTAACTAAAATAATTTAAGCTTATGACATGAGATTCATTAACTTGATCTTAAATATCTCTTTTGAAATTCAATCAGTACAACATGCACAATGGTACATGGGAGAGCTAATCTTGCCTTTCACACATGCATTATCAATGAAGACTCTTATGAATTTGTGCAAGGGGTTATGGGTAACACTAAGAGCTAAAGTTATAAGAAGCATGGACATGTGTGTTATTATGTTTATAAAATCACAAATTGCTCTGATGGACTCACAATTACAAAATATCACTTTTAATGATGCACATGACACACATAATGGCTGGTGCATTAACTATGAAGTAGGCACAATAAGTGAAATTTACTTAGGTGCAACATCTTGACATTTAGTGCATCATTTGAGATTTATGATGAAAGGACATGATGTATCTAATTATCCCATGCTAAAACAAGCAATAAGAAAGTCTCCCTCTATTATAAAATTTGATAGGTATTTACCCATAACTTTGAGGTTTATCAAGTGATTGAAGAATCTATGAGGCAGATGAAAGAGGGGCATGAAAAATGATAGCTGGGACTTCAAACTAAGGCCAAAAAAAATATGGTGAATAATTACCATACCATGAAAGAAGTGGTAGATTATTTCCAACATGAATCTATTATATGTATGGTTATCTAGATAATTATTATATGAATTTAACAAAGTTTCCCACTTATAGGTACTATTGTGATGAGCATTGACTATAAGAATGCCTAAACCTATATAAAAAATTAACACAAAAGGACAAGTTAGACAAAAGAGTAGGAATGATCAACATCACGTGCCTAGTGGGATAAAGGATTCCAAAGGAGGATGGTAAGAAAACAAAAATATCAAATGTGAATATTTTATGGGTTGAAGACCTTCATAAGTTAATATAGGGACCTCAGGGTCATTAGATGGGGGTTATTCAATGTCTTGCAATTATTTCATGAGGAACTTATGCTGATAAGGGGAAGTTATGATTAATTCCATGAGTGTAATTTTGAAATACATAGAGTTAAGTTCATCCAAAAAAATCCATTGAGGTTTGGAAGAGGAATTAACATGAGGTTTAGGTTGATTATAAATGGTGTTCTTTATAGGAATAGTGGGATTGGGTTAAAGTTCCACATGTAGGGGTGTAATGAAATTACTTAGATGATTCAAAAGAATATATCATAGAATTAAGAACATAATAAGTAGATCCACAACAATAATTGGAAAAAGAGAAGAATACTTCAATATTATGACTGAACCACTTTGAGGGGAAAACTTCCAAAACAATGAAATAAGAACATAATTCACAATATGATTCTAAAATAATAACCAATAACTCATATATTTACTCTACTTAGCCATGGTTATTCCATAGGCCAACCATATTAAGAACAAAGAGAAATGTAATAAGGTAATATGACAATATGTAAGCCACAAATTGGCTACATATATCCCTATATACACTATAGGTTAAAGGCGTAACATGCCCCTCCCATTTAGAATAATGTTATCCTCAACATTGAACCAAACCAGGATTTTCTATAGGAACACTTTGTCCTCCCATGTTTCATCTTCAAAATACAAATTATTACATTTGATCAAATAATCCCTAATTGATTTAGTTCATAATTACTTAGTGTGCATGTGAAATATTGATCTAGGTTCCAAAATGACTTGATCTTCTTCATCCAATTTAGGTGAATTAGTCTAAGTGGAAAATTTATGTCCAATTAACTTCTTCAGGTAAGATACATTACTAGATGTATTCAAGTGGATAGGGGTAATTATAATTTATAAGCCACTCTACCAATTTTATGTAAGATTTGATAAGGGACATTATACTTATGTGACATTTTTTTGTCCTTTATATATTACTTCAGAGACATCTAATTATATGGATGAAAATGAACAAAGACCCAATCACCTATGCCAAAAATTTTCTCATTATGATGTTAATCTTGTAGCTTCATTTTATTTTGTGCCATTTCTAAATTCACTCACAAACTAACTAGTACCTCATGTTCATGGTGAATGTGTCCTCAAAAACTATAACCTTGAGATGCACCATCAAGGATAAAGTGATGGATGGGGGGTGATACCCATACAATACTTGGAAGGGAGACATTTGGGATGAAGTGTGAAAATAAGTATAATACCACCATCTAGCAAGTGGAAACCAGTGAACACTTAATTCCTCTGAAGTACATGAGAGAAGGGGGTGTAAAAACACCCTAATATATAATACATTTTTAATTTGGATGAACACTCAATTATTCTCAAGTACATGTATAAATATGGACTTCAAAAATATCATGTAACCTTGTTAGTTTAGGGCTTAGTATGATTACTTAGTTATTTTTATCTTTGTCTTAGATTACTTGATCTTGTTTTGAGTCAAAACTTGCTTGTTAACAAAGGCCATAACCAAACACATTGTCCACCAAATTTCTTGAACAAGGAGGCATTATGTTATCTAAGTGAAAATCATCTTTTTCTTTATTTAAAATTGATATCTTAAATATTGTATCATATCATCCATTTTGGTGCAGTTATGCTACCCATTTGAGTTTAGACCATTTTCCAAATTTTATTAAAGTCCATTGATAATTTAAATTCAAAATTTTAAATTTCTAAGTTTATAAGTTTTATGTGTTAAGTGGGTTTGCCATTTACACTAGACTTGAGGGAAATTAGGTCCAATTTCTAATTTGGATTGAGGGCCATTTTTAGAGTCATATCATTATCATCATTGGTGGACTCAAGTCATTTTATGTATCACTCATGCTTTATGTCTAAGAACCAAATTTTATACTACCTTTCCTAATCAACATTCTTGTTTCCCACTGGTGAAGTGAGCCTTGAGTCCATTTGATACACCACTTTTACGTTGGAAAATTGTCAAACTTTATGTTTATGTGTCATTTGAGTTGAGGAGAGTAGCATTACGCTGACCAAAACATGTCAAACCATTTTGACTTAGAGTCTTGAAGAAAACATTTGTCACACCTTTTGATCATTATATAATTTTTAAGCTACTCAAATTATTTCATAAACTTATCTACATAGAGTCTAATTATTTTCCAAATTCAAACCAATTCAAGTGTACTTTGTGAGTCTTTGTCTAGTATAGTTATGCCATTCATTTTTGTCTAGTTTATTGATTAAAAGAGTCTAGTTTATGCCAATATTTGGGAGAAAATAATCTATCTCCAAGTTCCTTTTATTTCATACCTCATACCCATTGATCAAGTTTATGTCCAAGAGTCAAATGTCTAGTTTTTGTTAAAAGCATTTCAAATCTATCAGATTAAATATCTCATCTTTATTTCAAGTCTAGATTTTTACGCTATTTGGCCAAAAGTCCTAGCAAAACCTGTTTGAGCCTAGATTTTGATGCCATGTTTGGTCAAAAAACCTAGCAACCTTTGTTTTTCCTAGATTAGACTCATTTGAAACATTTTGATCTTAGAATTCAACATTCTGATTTTTGGTCCATGTTGGGCCCTAATCCATCTAATTATAAGATCCTCAAAAACATAATAGACACTTAGGCATGATGAAATCAGTTTTTATGATTGCTATTTAATCATGTTATGGCATTAGTTGGTAGGTGGATAACCCAATACCTTCTGACTCAATCATCATTGAGTAGTGGGTGAATAGGACAATCATGACATGGTGAAAGTAGGGTAGTAGAGCTGATGAAGTGATGACATCCAGTGCCAACTCAACAATTAGCATGATCCATTTACCATGGAACTAAGATGTTGAAAAATACTATAAAGTAGAGCCAAATCTAGTTAGAAAGGGAGGAAAAATTAGAGTAGTGAAGCCTTACAGGATTGGTTTTGGATGATAATTTTACCATTAGAGCTTATAGTTTAGTTTGGGATGCCTTTAACGCTCACCCATTATAGTGCCCAAGATCACCTATGAGCCTCTAGGCCTTTAGTAGTTTAAGATGATTGTTTTCTTAGTTTTTATTGATACATGCCATGTATCTGAACTTTGATTAATGATGAATGATGTTACATCCAATGGTTGATAGTTTGATTTACATGTTTATGGTTATATGCTTATAATAAGAATGGTAGGTGCAATGTTTATGGTATTTACAAGGTTTAAATTTATATTATGAATACTAATTTCTAGTGATATTTTGACCTAACCCATTCATGGTGTTCCTATAGCTCATGATGACATCAATACCCTATATAGAAAATGCTTTAAGTATAGGAAAGAACCCACACATCATGATGATACCCAAACCAAAGCATGAGCTTAAACCCAAGTCCTTCATAGAAGTACCCCCTTGAACCCCCTACGCTTGGATGATGCTAAGTTAAGAACACCAAAGGCCAACACCCTTAAAGCTATAAACCCACATCATATTGACTTGCACTTGATAGATAACCATTTCCCCCTAGAATGGCTTGCATCTATGAACTTACCACTACCATCACACTAGCCAAAGTCCCTAAAGGATAGAGTTATACCATCACAAAACTACCCTAACATGAGCCATGGTCCTTTCACCACTACAATTTAGGTGAGTGCATAAAGCTTACATCTTATGTGAAGTGATGATAATACAGTTGAGTTATAAATGTTGAGTGCTACAAGATTAGTCAAGGATTATACCACATTGTAACAAGTCTAAATTTGACATGGACAATTAGATAATCACCAAAGAAGGTTGATGACTTAAGACACCTACTTTTTTATAACATTTTGGTTCCATTACTAGGACTTATGTTGAATTTTATTACTATAATGGTGCACCAAAATGATGCTCCAACTCTTCCTTGAGAACATCAAGCACTGGAAATAATAAGTGGAAGGAAAATTTGTATTGAGGCATCTAACTTATAGAGGATAGAAACCAAGGAAGTGGTTCCAGACCCACTTGTATGATGCCTTGTATGAGGTTTTCTTTTGTGAACTACCAGAGCAAGTGTATCGATGGTTGGCTACTTATGCAACACACATAAGTTAAAGATATGAAGTTTGCCTCAAGTGGATGAAAGAGCACCTAGAAAGGCTTGAGAACTTATACACCACTTGGAATAGAGACATAGACAAATGGTGGTAAGGGGCATTGAACAACTATGTGCTTAAAATCATAGTATCGACATACTTTTTCCTTGAAGAAGTAGAATATCAATTCTTATGCAAACTGAGAGGCACATTCATAAAAGATTTTGACAATAAAATTAAGAATCTAATGGTGGATTATGGCTTTAAAAACATAATAATGGAAGGCGAAAGTCCTCTCACATATCAACAATGCAATGGGGAAGAAAGGGATGTATAGGTGAAGCATAATGGAAGGGGACAAGTGAGTTGACACTCGAGAGCTTAGGAGACAAGATTATAATAAAAGGAGGTGATGGTTGATGGAAGACATAGAACTTGGAAGTGTCAAGAAGACTTATAGTGATCGAGAAGGGAATGGGGAAGGATCTCTTTAATGGTAGCAATACCCAAAGGAGGGAAACCTTGAAGTTATAGAACAAGCCCCATAATTGATAGGTGAAGAATGCTTAGGGTCCTTACAAAATTTGACCATTGGAGATGCAATATATGTACCTACCACATTTGGACCTATGTTACAAGCTCATATACTAGCCCCCCCATAGGAAGACAAAAGATTGATAACTAACCCCATTTTCAACTTAGCCTTTGACCATTTTGTAGACTTGGACCATAATTTTGTGATTGAACAAGTTATTTTGTACAAAGAACTAAGTGAGGATACATATAAACCCTAGGACACTAGATTGACTAGTAGAACATGAGTGAAACCATTCCATTATAGTTAATGTTAGCTATGCAACTTGGGTAATAACCTAGAGGAAGTGACCCCATAACATTAGTTAGTAGTATAATACCATTATCTTTTGTAGTACTAGTATAAATGATAAGACCAACAATTGGCCCAATGATTAGAGCTATTGGAGGACCACCACTAGGACAAGTACTAGGGGGATAAGTGCCTTAGATACCAATTAATCCCCTACCCAAAATTTACTATGAGATGGCCATACATTTGCCTAAGTATCAAGGTGTATATAATATCATAGAGCATGTGCTTAAATGTGAAATATAATGGCATGCTAGGGGAATAACCTAGTTTGAGTGTAAGGCAACCTAATTTATGAAAACCTTACTTGATCATACCCATAATTGGTATAGGAAGTTTGATCCTAACTAGGCTGTGGTTGGTTATGACACCCTAAAGGAAGCCTTTTTGAAAGTAGAGTATTACCATGCTCAAAAAGATTAACCAATGATTATTAGAGAGCATGTACTTGTATGATGTTATATTCAAGACTCTTCTTTCCAATCTCCCTTATGATATTCACCCCTCCTAGCATTCACAATGGTTTGTTGGATGTTTTCTAACACTATTTAGAAGGGCATTATCCATGAAAACATTCATAGACCCTCGAGAAGTGCTTGAATCCATGCTTAGAGCCAAGGTAGTGAGGAATGCCAACATAACATAGGAATTAGCCCTTTCATAGAGGTATAAATTATGTTTATGTCTTCCTAACTACAAAATCTGATCACTAGTTCATCACAAGATGCTCAAAGTGGGTTGTGGTATATTGATTGTGAGATAGAAGGCCATAATAGGAACAACTACCCTCAAAGGAATGTGTATACATTGCTTCTCATCTATGAAATTTATTGTGAGGCACATGATGTTCATAATTTCCCTTTATTACAACATGATAATCAAGTCAACACAACCACCTATTACCAGTTATGTGATGCCTATACTCATATCATGATTGATTACCACATAATCAATGAGATACATGAAAACATGGGGAGATGTGCATGATAAGAAATGGTAGTATCCAAAGGGTAATGAGCTTAAGGAAATAAGGGCTATGGCTAGTAGGATGTAGGATATGGGATGTAAAGAGGCACTTGAGGGCAAGGTGGTGGATGTGGTAGAAGAAGGTTCCCACCACAATCATTTTATAATTATGATTCAATAGAGTGAATTCCCCATAAATCCAACATGTGCATACTGTCAAAGAGCACATAAGGTTGAGGAATACCTTAAATTGTACAAAAAATTAACCCAAGGTAGGCTCAATATAGATAAGGGTGTAAGTATGATCAAGCATAAACATAATGTAGAGAAATGGAATTCAAAAGCACAACCAATTTTTATGGAGCTAATATAAGTACAAGCAACTACTCAGAGTGGACTCACCACTTAACTGTTAGTTGTGCTAGTACTAGAGTTATGCCTAGAATTTGAGGATATAAGCCACACTGAGCACAAAACACATCCCAAACCCAAAGCTATGCATTATTTAGACCTCGCATGTTAAAAATATGTATTAAATAAGGATTTGCATGTGATTCATAACCTATAAGGAGAGCTCTAATTGACATGAGACTAGAGGTGTAGGCTGCCACCTCTCACAAGAAGTAGGATGGTGACAAGGTTTAAGCACAAGAATTAACATAGATCTTGCACCTTATAAAAATAAAAAGGGATGTTTCCCCTATTAGAGAATTTTATTTTATAACATGTAGGGTAGAAGTCAATTAAAGTTTCCATGCTACAAACATATAGGACATGAGAGGTTAGGCATACCCAAAATGCAGAGTATGACCAAGAACTCTTGGTGAATGCCACCATCGATGGATGGTCTATTTGTGAGGTCCTTATCAACATAAACACTGAGGTTAATATCCTAACTAAGAACACATACGAGAAGATGGGTAGGCTAGCCTTGAGGCCTTCTCCCCATGTATTCTTCATGGCCAATAAGCCCTGAGTGCAATCAATAAATTTTTTGAAGGGTGGTATTATAGATATTATGAACACTGAATTCCATGCTAACTTTAAGGTAGTCAAGTTGGTTGAATAAGATAAATAAAAAGTGCTTATCTGAAGGCCATGGTGGTATGTAAATAATGCTAATATGTTCTTTAAGAAGCAATATATGACCTTTAAAAATGGTAAGGAAAGGGTACTGATTCCCATCTCAAGTGACCAAGGACCCCCCTATGTGGAGAGCATTGATCTTGAGGATAAGATCAACCATATATATAACATCATGATGTAGGGTCTCAAGAATATAAACCCCACTAATTAGGGATTGCTCTCTTTAGAAGATGGGTAGTTAGCCTTGGATACCACTGAGTTGCTTACGACCAATGGGTCAAAGAGGCTTATAAGGCCACTAGTTGTAGATGTCACCTAGTGTGCGTAAAGGTGCCAAAGCATATGAATATTTTCTAGGTCTAGATTGATCGCACTCTAAAATGATGGGTCCCTTACAATGGAAAGAAAGGAAAGAAGATACTCTATGTGAGCAAAGGTAAGCTTGCGATGCTCTAAAAATTTAAAGGGATTAACCTAGTGGAAAATTATGTACATGATCTCAAATCATGCATCCTTAAAGACACAAATAAAATGGGTACACTAGTGTATATCTTGATAATCATTATCATGCATTGGTGGGTATCACAAAATTCTAACTTTCCAACCTAGAAAAAGGTGAAAGCAACCATTTACACTAGATTTGGGAAGAGTAATAAGGACTTGGATATATCATCATAATCTAGTGACTCTAATCCCATTGTGCATGTGTGTCTATGTGAAGAGACATAAGTTGACTATGGCATGACTGTCCCAAATAACTTATGGGTACATGCATTTTATAGATCTCTAAAGACATGGGTATAATCATGGTATGTGGTCAATGAGACACAACATGAAACAACCAATTGAGATGCCCTTAAGGAGAAGTTTATACACACCTTCTCCTTTTCCTCATAGTACTGGAATTGATTGAGCCATTAAAATTAATTTGGAGGGTAGTGTTTGAGGATACCATAATCCTTAAGGAGTGCCTAAAATACATGTTCAAGGAGAAAGGGCTAGCATTCATAACTTTATTTGAAGAATAAATTCTCAATAAAATTTTTAGTGAAGAAGATGATGAAACTTAGGAGTGCTATTGGAAAACTCTGATAGGCAAATGAAATATTGTACACCAAATACATGATAGCATTCTTTGTGAAGAGGACATGACTCATCTATGCATAAAGACAACTTAGGGAACTTGAAAAGTTGAAGACTCACACCAAGTAAATAATGAACCATATCATGCACCACTAAAGACCATCAATGTGGACATTAGTGTAGAAAGGGAGCCAAATATGGTTACTCTGGGTGCGTATTAATCTAATGCAAAATTGGCATGCATTATAGATATCCTAAATGAATTCCAAGACTTTTTCCTAAAGAATTATTAGGATATGAAGGGAACCCACCCATCCATTAGGAAAATGAGCTTAGGAAAATGAGCTTAAAGTTAATAGATGGTGGGTCATCAGTCAAAGCCCCATAGTAATATTCTCAAGGATGAATCCCAACCTTCATGCCAAAGTTTGGAAATAGAAATCAACCTTCACAATGCTGGCTACAAGGGTCATTTACCCTTTAGACTCAAGAATACACTAGCTGTGTTTTATAGAGTGGTGATCACTGAATTTAAAGGCTTCATCCATAAGTTCATCTAGGTATACTTAGATGACTAGATGGTGTATGTCCTCATGAAAGACCATTTTTATAACCTATGCCTAATGTTTTAAAGGTGTAGGTAGATTCATATATCCTTAAGATTATATTGGCCAAGTCTATTGTTGATCAAGATGTGAAATATTTTTTTATTGGCATAATCCTAAGGCAAGTGAAAATTGATAATGGTAGAGCATATGATAACACATAAGGAAGCCTATGAGGAACTTAAGTATCTCATGAATAAACCCATTCTCTATACATTTGTAGATGGATTACTTATCATCCCCATTATTTCCTAGGCACCATTCAAGAATCTAGTGGGCCATTGACTTTATTGGACCAATTACTCCTACAACATGGTTAAGATGAAGTTCTACATATGTGTCTTGGATGAGATACATTTAAGCAATGTAATAACACTGACTATTTTACCAAGTGCATCAAGGATGTATCACCAACCTAAAAAGAAGTGGGCCATAGATTACTCCTACCATAGCCACAAGGTTCATATGGGTAAACATCATGAGTTGTTATGGGTTCCCATTTAATTTGACTAGAGACAAGGTTACACACTTCATTAATGAAACTATACAGATCCTACTGATAAAAGATATGGTGGTACACCATAACATAAAACCATATCATCCCTACATGAATGGTATAACTAAGGCATTCAACAAGATCTTGGGGATGTACCTCACAAAGATATGTGATGTTGGATGCAAATATTGGGATGATCGAGTGTCAAAAGTGCTATAGGCATATCACACAATCTAGAAGTGCTTGAATAAGGCTACGTCATTTCAACTAGTGTTTGGTGCTAAGGTAATTATGTTGATGGAGTTCTTGATTCCATCAATGTGCATCACATGAATTGGTATATTGGAATACCAAGAATCATTTAATTCAAGATTGGAGGACTTGAAGCACTTAGATGAGGTGCGTACCTAAGCCAGGTGGAGCTAGTAGATAGAGATTGTACACTAGAAGCTATAACATGATAAGCATATAAAACATAAGGTGCTATCAGAAGGGGCATTAGTTTTTTTCTACGACTTCAAGTATATCAAGTACCCAAGCAAGTTATAGATAAGGTGGATGGTCCCATATATAATCCACAACATATTAGAGACTAACGCATGTAATATACACACATTATTAGGTGAGATGCTTGGTAATTTTAGTGGAAACCAATTAAAGCCTTATAAGCAGTAGGATGACACTTGTGCCATCAGACACTAGCTCCCTAATCATGAGATGATGATATTGTGTGACTAGAATAACGTTTGGCACAAGCCAAAAAAGTTCTTTTTATTTTTGTTGTTTTTTATTTTTAATGTGGTGAGTGAATAATCAATGCATTGAGGCAAAAAATAATTTTTTTGGGGCACTTTCATACATAATTCTATCCAAGTGAGATGAGAATGGACACTCTCTATGTACTTGAGGCCAAAAATCTAAGTCATGGACATGCTAAGTTATCCATATTTAGATACAAGGTGCAATAGATCTTCATGCACAATATTCAAGAAGAAAGGGATTGTTAGGCCCAAAAAAGGGCTAGTTTAGCACTTCCAAGCATAACACTAGTCGAGTGAGTCAAATGAGGTTGCTTTATAAGCACCTATGACTAGACACTTAAGTTTCTAGGCACATGAAACTCACAAAACTTAGAGAATATGTGAACCAAGAGAAGTGCACAAGATATAAGTACATAAATGATAGAGTGAAGATACATAACATGATTGTGCATAAGACACCAAATGAGAATGTTGTATTCGAGGGATAGTGCAAGGGATTTGTATAGGGTAGGATAGGCTAATGAAAAAATAAAAAATCATAGTGAAATTGATCAAAATAGATAAGCACACTTGAAATAGACATGCAATATAAAGAGGAAATAGGATAGAGGAGGTTGAATCATGTGCATGTGAGGCACTATGCCTAGGTTACCATATTAGAGGCAAAGGTTGTGCCAAGTGGATAAAGTGTAGGAGAAGATCATCAAGACAAGCTGACATCCACCTAAAGTAAGGTGGGAAGTGACCATTTGAACTACATGTCACTTCACTAAAAAACTATTAGGAGGATTTAATGAGGTGATGGTAAATGCACACAGATATACATTAAATGAATAAATAATCATATATTTTTTTATATTTCATGGGTCATAATGAATCCCAAGGAATATAGGTGCCATCACACCATAAATCAACTATAATTAAGGTGGTAGATGAGAGGAGAGGTATAAAATAGTGAAAATATAACTATTTATGGTTACAAACCTTGTGATAATTTGAACTCAGAATAGAAAACTAGAGTAAAACTAGTGAACCAATGAGCTAAAGCAAGGAAACCCTACTACAAGAAGACTTTGAGTACCCCTAAGTGCTAAAAGTGAATGGTTAAATAGAGAATCAAATTTTTTCTCTATAAAATTGGAGTAGAGAAGCAAGGGGCATGAGTTATACATTAACCAAGAAAAAAAAAAGTGAGAGTGACACTAAGGCCACCATTTATAGCACATAAATCTTGAGAGCCAAAGACATAGTCATAGACATTGTGACTACAAGAGCCAGGAACAAAAATTGAAGGCTTTGGCAAACTAAACAGACCATGTTTTAACACTAGTCAATTTAGGATGGTAAAAAGTTGATTAGTTTGGGTCCATAGTAAGCATAAAAAGAAGCCAAGAAAGCATGAGTAGCAGCATAAGCTGCTACCATAAAATAAAAAAAACTTCTAGTAGAGGGAGTAAGCATCACTAAAGTTAATCTAGAGGTGCTTGAGAAGATGTCATATCAAGACATGAAATTTCTCAAAGAGGTCTTGATGGGAGAAAATTGGGCATCATTTGTGGACAAATTCTACCTAAAAGAGTATAACCACCACACTTCAAGAAATATTCAAGACCTCACACAAATCTTGGTAGAGACAAGGGAAAATACCAAAATAGGCATGACACTATTTGATGACTCTATTTGAGACAAACTAGTGACTATTGATGAGACACAACTCCATGAGTTACCAAGTTTCTAGATGTTAGAGGAACTCGTGCAGTTCCTCCTCTCATGCATCCATAGGGACTGATTCCACTTATTGGGGAGGTGCATGAGGCTATCTACAAGCCTTATCAACTGAATCACTAGACTCCCAAACTCTAGTGTAGACATCCACCAAATGATGATGGATGATACTAAAGTGGAAAGGGTAAAAAAACTCTTGGGTTAATACAAAAGAGGTTTCACATTCCTAATCAAGGACATTAATGATCTTAAGATGAGGGAAACTATACACTTGGTAAGTTTGAAATTGTATCTTGAGATTCAGTGGATGGATATCACAAATACCTACATATGCATCACCTACCACATGGCATAGGGGGTCAAATTTAACATCACCAAGTTCATAGTAGAGGAGATGATAAAGAAATGTGCTAAAATGTCATATGATGTGATAGACCTTTTGGCAGGGGTCTATGTTGATAGTGATGAGGACAACTTATGGGTCTTCCCAGTGCATAATGACTCCTTGGTGCTAAAATACCAAAATTATACTTACCCCATTCCTTCACCTTGAAGTTTAAATCCCAAGTAATAGGATAGTGCATGTGGTGTATCAAAGAATTCAGAGAGGAATGGCATATTATTGAAAAACTCCCTTAGAGCCTATTTGGTATGGTGACTTTCACCATTATGAAACACTTATGTGTAGTGAAATTGGTGCTCACAAATGGTAACCACTATGGCTGGCTAAAACTTATACATTTTCAACCAAGTACTTTAGAGATGCACTAATAAGAATCCTTAATGAAAAATATGTGGATATCCCAATGAAGGCTATGGATGCAAAAATATGAAGGTTAAGGCACTAATATATGCACCCAAAAGGCAAAGCAACCAAAGACAAGGATGATGACTTGGATGTCATCGACATCTATCCCCTTGAAAGAGAAGTCATCGTTGGGCACATCCACAAGATCTTCTATGAGATGAAGTCAAGGAAGAAGGGCACACACATGGAAAAAAATGAAAACCTCCTCCTTCAAGTCAATGAAGAAGGAGAGTTGGCACTAGTGGCATAGAGAAAATCCCCCTAGAAGAATTAGGGAGAAACCTTGGAGGAAATACAAGAAAAAATTTAATTAAAGATCACCTTTGGTGATGAAGCCACTCCCTCTATACCTAAGAAGAAGCATGTGGCCTTCATGCTAGGTATTGCATCACCCATGTCAAAGAAGGATTAAAAAAGTCCAAGGGCCAATGGCAATGTCCATGATAACCTTGGTAGAGATGGAGGTGCAAGAGGCATGCAAGGAAGTAGAGGTAAAGAAGGCATGTGAAGAGATGGAAGAGGAAGAGGATGAAGAAAAAGAAGATGGAAGGATGAGAGTATATATCATCCAAGAAGAAAAAATAGAAGAATATCCCCATACCACTATAGTTTAGGAGGTTCTCTATGGTGGCACTATTTCCATACTTAGAGAAACAAGGAAGCCTATACCCACATCAACTGAGAAACCAACTGCATAAAATCCTCAAACTAAGAAGGAAAATTAAAGTGCATAGAGGAAGATGGGCCATAATGAAGTGGAGATAGAAATGGTGCTAGAATGGAAAGGAAAAAGGAGAACATGAGGGCTAAGGGCATGACACCAGAGGAAATTATACAAGTAGAGGCCAAGGAGATAAAGGCTGAGGAGGAAAAGATAGTTGTAATAGTGAAGAAGAAGAAGGTAGAGATAAATAAAGCCCAAAAATAAAGGGATATGAGAGAGATGTAATAAAAGAGGGTTATCACAAACATGGAACCCATGAAGGAGAAAGTGGTAGGGATGCCTAGCACCCACACTAGCACATCAGAAGAAGTTACACCATAGGCACACCCAAGTAGTGAAGGGGTGATTAAAAATAAAGAAGATAATATTGGCACCTTGGAAGAGCAAATAGAGAGCACATTATAGACCTAGTAGACACAAGAGGGTAAAGCTAGTGATGATAAAGAAAGTAGATGAAGGTGACAAATCTAAGGAAGAACCCCTACTAAAGAAAGAAAAGATCTCAGAGGAGGGAACTAGGGAAGCACTAGTGCTAAAGAGGAAGAACAAATGGATCTTGACATCACTAAAGAAGAGGATGCCAAGCTAAGCCTATGAGAGAGGGTGTAGAAGGGGTTCACTAATGAGTACTATTATATGATAGAGTACATACCCTCTGGGTCTACCATGACTAGGACATGCCAATAGCTATCTTTTGCCTTGGATAATTATATGGATGAGCCTCATTTTGAGGTGTCACAAAAGGTAATCCTAATCATATATCAACCTGAGGAAGGGTATGACTCCCTTATTATCAACCCCCAAATAATGAATCTAGTAAGGTCAACCAATGCCCTCATTTAAATAGCCTCTGAAGTAGTATAAAAGAACAATATTAATGATGTCAGATCCTCAAGTTAGAAGAATATTTCACTAGAGGTAGAGGATAAAATCAAGGCCATGAAATTCAAGTTGTAATAACTAACCAAGAAAATATAGGAAGCTGAGCCATCCCTCCTGAATGACATTGACACTTCAATTTTTTTAGATGTTGGCAAGGTGTGTGCACTAGTAGAGAAGATGATCCCAAGATTGAAGGTGGAATCAAGTTTAGAAGAAGATGAGTACTCTTGTACTACTATAAAATAAAAGCTTATCCTAAATCTCAAAGAGGAGGAAGACCTCTTCACAAAGTGTAAATAGGGTGTAAAGGTAGCCAATGCAATGTTTTACAACTTTTCCACCCAGGCATTAGTCATCAATACATGTCTCAAAGAGGAAAAAGGGTAGAGAGATGCATTGATGACATAGGTATACACTATGAGTAGGATTGAGTGTGCTCAAATAATGGTGTAAGTCAACACTTTGAATTCCCAAATCAAGACCCAAGAGAAGGACCTAGAAGAACTCTTTCATGCCTTGCAAATAAAGGCCTAAAAATAAGAAGCAATCTTAGATAGAGGTGTTCTAAAGGCAAAGAAAAGGCTAGGGTCATTTAGGAAAAGGTTGGAGAAAATTGACATACTCACCCTCAATGCCAACTCCACAGAAATAGATGGTTTCATAAAAGAAATTAATCTCACAATCTAGGGCTTTGAGGAATTCAAAGTGGAACTAAAGGAGTGCATGCCCAAGTTTTGAATTTCATAAGTACTATAAGATTAGTCTGAGGGTGGAATAAATTTTTTGTATGGGGTAATATTTGGCCCCAAATCCATTTAAGTATATGATCTATACCAACATAGTAAACACTTGGGTGCAAGGCAATCACTTGTTATGATTGCTATTTTGTCATCTTATAGCACCAACTGGTAGGTGAATAACCCAATCCCTTCTGAATCAATCATCATTGAGAAGCAGGTGCATGGGATAATCATGACACAATGGAAGCAAGGTAGTGGAGCTAGTAGAGTGATGACATCCAATACTAGCTTAGCAATTAACATGCTCCATTTACCATGGTACTAAGATGCTATAAAACACTATAAATCAGAGCTAAATATAGTTAAAAATGGAGGGAAAATTGGAGTAGAAAATCCCTATAGGATTGGTTCTAGATGTTTTGTTCATCATTAGAGCTTAGAGTTTAGTTTGAGATCCCTTTGATGCTCCCCCATTGTAGTTCCCAAACTCACCTATGAGCCTCTGAGCCTTTATCAATTTAAGATGGGCATTTTATTAGTTTCTATTGATACATACCATGTATTTAAACTCTATTTAATGATGAAGATGTTACATCCAATGATTGATAGTCTGATTTACATGTTTATGGTTATATGCTTAGAATAAGAATGGTAGGTGCAATGTTTATGGTAGTTATAATGTTTAACTTTATATTATGAATACTGAGTTTTGGTGAGCTTTTAACCTAGCCCATTCATAGCATTCTTGTAGCTCATGATGATGTCAATAACCTATATAGAAAATTATCTAAGTATAGGAAGGACCCTGTGCATCATGATGATACACACACTAAAGTGTGAGTCTAAGCCCAAGTCCTCCACCTAATTACCCATTTAAACCCCCCTATGCCTAGATGATACTAAGTTAATAACACTAAAGTTTGGCACCCATGAATATATAAAACCACATCATATCAGCTTGTTCTTGACATATAGTTATTCCCTTTAGAATGGTTTTTACCCATGAACTTACCACTACCATTACACTAACCAAAGTACCTAGAGGATAGAGTTGTGCCATGGCAAAACTAGCCCAACATAGGCCCTAGTCCTTTCTCCACTGTACTTTAGGTGAGCACATAAGGATTGTGCCTGATGTAAAGTGATGCTAGCATGGTTGAGTGAAAAATGTTGAGCACTATAGGATTAGTCAAATCTTGTGCCACATTGTAACAAGTCTAAATATAACTTGGATAGTTAGATAGGTATTAAATAAGGATTGTGACTTAAGAGACCCAATTTTTTACAATAGTACATCTACTTGACCTTTTTGTGTGATACATTAATGTTAGACATTTGACATTAGCTTGTTTTATCATGAGTCATTGCATAATTTTTTTTGGATATACATATCAATCCTTTTGATTAAATTAGACCAAGTTTGAACCTTTTAACATTGCTTTTTTAGAATTTTTATAACTCTATTCCCTTGTGGTATCAAAGCATTTACTATGGATCCCAACATGTATTCCTACATTCATAGTGGCATCATGTATAATCCAAGGCTTAGTAATGTAGTAACATAAGAGGAAATGGTTCAAAACCCCTATATAGATGATGTTGTTTATGAGATAGATCCTTATCCATCTTATAACTCTCAAATAGGGGCAAAAAACCAAGACCTATTGGCTCACTATTTGGTTAACACGTCTCCATACTCAGAGCAGGATTAAGAACAAATAGAGAAATACCTAGCTACAATACCTTTAGTTGAAGAACCATTTCCCCAACAACTATACTATGTTACTATGCCATCAATGTATGACCCTTATTTTTTTAGCTTCACTTATTGGAAAATAAAGATGATATTTTGTTCAAATCTAGTAAGAATGACTCACAACATACTGTATATTCAATAAGCTTCTTCTAGCAACCCTTTATCTCTAGTATCAATGAAATATCAAGACCCTAGTATGCTTTTCAAAGGAAAATGCCTCATGGAGGATCAATTTATAAAGATGTAGACAACATACCAAAATTATTTGAACCTAGGATGTAATTTTAATAATAATATGACCATGACAAATAAACCACTTATTGATTTAGATCCTTCAATAGGAGTTTTAATAGAATTTATTGGTCAATAAAATTAGGGATTATACCCATTTATTTAAAACACTTTAGTTGAAAACATGTTCGATACCCCAACCATCCAAGAAGTGTCTTTTGCTTCTATGTATAACATTGAGAAAAACATAGTGGACAATGTACAAGCAATGTCCAATCTAACCCAAAGTTGTGTAAGTGTATAAATAACTAGTCCACAAACAAATGTGCCTTTAAATAGCACCATTAGTTATTCTCAAAATCAAAGAGTAGGAGTTTTTACGTCCTAATCTTAAAAAATTATCATTAATCCTCAACTAGCTACTTCTTCAAGAACTCAGCCAATAGGATTAGATTGTCAACCAATAACCAATGCCATACCACAACAAAATGTGACAAATCCTACTCTTCCTAAACATGAGATGAGTAATATTACACAATATTAGGCATAATTTAATGTACCAATGTAGTAGAGGTATAATATATTTCCACCTCAATAGGGGGTAACCAATGTTCCACCTCACCAGGTAGCAGTGAACATACCTCTTTTCTCATAGACTAATATACCAATTCAAAACCAAATTATATCTAACCAATAACATGTAAATATTAGTCAGTGATAAATGTTGAATCTCCAACATGCATCCACTTCCCAACCAGGATTCATGCAACAAAGAAGTTCTAATGTTCGTCAAGTACCTATTAGGTAACCTTTACCTTCCATGTAGAATGTTTCATAAGTTTAGAGATAAGGTCTTGGTTCACAACTCCCCCCTAAAAAATAAGGTTTGATTAGTCAACAGCATGTCCCAACCTCAATAGGCATAGTATGGCCATATTCCTCTATCCCAACCTCAAAATCCCCAAAATCAAGCCTACATACCCAAATCCAACTAGAATATCATGCAACAATAAGGGAAATTTCAATGATTACCCCCTAATCCATGCATACATATTCCTTATCCATTCCCCAACCAAACCAACATTCCATAACAAATTGTACCTCTATTATATTCTAGTCATAGTAATCTACTTATGACTGACTATCCTCCACCTCAAACCATTGTTCTTTCTAGTTTCCTAGCCCAAGAACTACAACAAATTAAGGATGCCATTACCACCATCTAAGCTGGGAAGCAAACCAAAAATTTTAATTTGGATGACATGTGTTCTTATCCATTTAACATGGAGTACTTACATATAACATTTCCTCTAGGGTATGAACCACTAAAATTTGACAAATACAAAGGGAAAGGTGACCCAAAGGCTCATTTGATGGAATTCTTTGTTGTATTCTATCTAGTGGCATATATAAAAATATACCTATTACTATTTTTCATAAGGAGTCTAGTAGGACAAGCCTTGGAGTGGTTTTTAAAGTTGCCCAAGAATTCAGTATCATATTTTGATGACCTTTTAGACAAGTTTGTGCAACACTTATCATACAATATCGAGCATGAGATTTCATTGATCAACTTAATGCAAGCTACAAAAAATACTAGGGAATGTTTTGCAAGTTATCTACAATGATGGAGAGCCCTTACAAGTTGATTCACCCATATTTTACCAAAAAACAATTAACTGATGTGTTTACCAAAAATTTGCATAGTGAGATATCCTATCATCTAGAAATATAGTGTGCACATACTTTTAAAGAGATTATTGACAAAGGTTTGTTAATCAATCAAGACATTATTAATAAAGGGATCATCAAGCTTACTTTGTCAAATCAAAATCAATCTACCAATCAAAGAAATAGGTAGAAACAAAACCAAAACTAAGTATAAATGTAAGCATCACAATCGACACAGGCTAATAACTATGAAAAACCCAAGCCATTTAATTTTAACAAGAATGTTGTGGTAAATGGAGTAATCAATTCACAACATGTCAAAATAATGTAAACACTATATTTTTAGCCCATGAAACATATACAAATTAATCCTAACCTACAATCTTTTTAGTAAACATAGCAAGCACAATAGCCTAGGCCTACACAACAAACACATTAACCTTTGCCATTACAAACCCTTTCTCCAAGAAGAATATTCTTACTTATTGCATTTTTAGTGACCTTGGAAAACCTATTGAATTTGTCTTTCATAAGCTCGCAACCACTAATCTGATTAGCTAGTATATAACAAAACATTATCTTGAGGGCATTCCTTATTCTAATTGGTATTGACAAAATGAATTCTATGAATATCATTAGGTTAATGAACATAATTTATGACGTTATGTGCAAATCAAGCATTTGATTTAGAATATGTTAGAGAATAGGGAAATAACATTGGATGCTAGTTGTTCCACTTCCAATTAGAACCTTGGAATATATTAAAACCCCTTTCCCCAACATAAAAACCAATAACAATATCAATAACAACAATGATGACTAGTACAACAACAACAACAAAAATATCAACCACCAAGATAGATTCAACAAGATCAACAATAACAGAGTCAATAAAGTTAACCTAATAGATAGAATTAAGGTTAGAATGGAAATAACCAAAAGACGTACTATATACAATTAGAATTCATCATGTCTATAAATTTATCCTAGATCAGATGGGATGAAGCACACATACACTTCCAATTGGGGGCATACAATCATTAAGTAGGAACATGACCAATGTGAGGATCCACTAAACTTGATTAAGGGATCACTTGTCACAACACACCATGTGAGGTAGGGTTCCAATGCCTACAATCTAACACAATCACAAAAAAATCCTAAAAGAGTCCTATGATTTAATATTTCACTAATCTAGTAACAAGAAAATCAAATCTAATCTAGTGTGCACTAAAGATTGTGGCACAAAGTGGGGGTTAGAAACAAAACATAATAACTAAACTAAACTAAACATGTATAGAAGACATATACTCATGTCAATGTATACAAAATCCTAATATATGGAAGAGAATAATACAAATGCACTATCTATCTACTCTTACAAAGGAGGAATACAGTTAGGAATACTTACCTTTGAAGATGAACCTATTGAGCCTCAATCTCCCCCTTGGCCAAGGTGCTTCACAAGATATTGTTGTGGTATGTAAGGATAACTAAGATAAATCAAATTTAGGCTACACAACCTATCCAAGAGTATAAAAAACTTATTCATAAGATGAGATAATTTTTTTAAATAAAGATTGAACCCTAAAGCTTTATTCCTTAAGTAGAATGGTCAATCGACAGATGTTCATTCATACTTCTTCACTTTATTATTTGCTCTTACAAATGGTGGTAAATGACTTTGTATATATAGTAGTATCTTACCTATAAAATCACTCAGGAATGTTGGATGTGCTAGGTTGACCCAGTCGAACTAGCATGTTTTCAGTTCTAACTCACTAAGTTTGTGCTAGGTCGATCGAGAGGCCAATAAACCAAAAGAGAGAAAAATTCCCTAAATTGCACTAGGTCAACCTAATCGACCTAGCATAACCAATAGGTTAAAAGGGTGATGAGATAATAGATCAAGGATAAAACATATCAAGTGATAGGAATAGGTATAGCTAAGAAGAATAAGCTTGGAGTTCAATAGTTTTAGGAGGCTAGTGTGTGGATGGAAAGTGGTGAAAGGAGTAATAACTTACAAAGC
Source organism: Torreya grandis (assembly GCA_037957365.1). Taxonomy (NCBI): domain Eukaryota; kingdom Viridiplantae; phylum Streptophyta; class Pinopsida; order Cupressales; family Taxaceae; genus Torreya; species Torreya grandis. Next base: position 1,172,965 of record JARHVA010003496.1, on the reverse strand, counting down.
ACTAATGGTCCACCCACCCCTTTCTCGGTGCACTCCTTAAGGCATGAACTTAGAGATATTGCGACTCAATAGGTCCCTATAAGACACAAAGTGTCAGTAAGTGATAAAAGTTTGAAAATATTATGTGTATACATATGCCTTAGCCAAATCTCATCATTTGCTACATAAGTACAACACATGATGGTGCTTCAGAAATAGAATGTGATAACATACAATGCTAATGCTAAGTATGGTGTAGCAAGAAAAAAGTAAGATACATGAAAGGATAGAATTGAAAAACACATACCTTTAACTTACCTTAGTGCCATAGATAAAGAAATGGATTGCAAGAAATGAAGGTGTCTAATGTATATTACACTAGGTGAACTTATAGAAGTTAGCACAAAAAAGAGCCAAAAATTGAAAATTTTGGAAGATAGACATATTATAGTGGAAAATAATTTCTACATCATCATGATTCTAACATATTTTATAATTTGTAAAATGGATAAGTAGAAACAAAGATAGAGGCAAAACAAGGAATCTACTTGAAAATAAATGAAAGAATTGATTTTCTAAAAAGTGTTTTTAAATAGGAAAAAAGAGAATTCATTTTGAATTTTGAATTGTGAAAGAGAGGAAAGAGGGATTTGAGACAAAACAAGGCTGGGATGGTGAGATAACAACATGATAGATGAGGAGGACACCCAAAGGTGGTAGGAGGTGCACTATAAGTACGCAATTACAAATCTCAAACCAGTGTTTGAAATTTGTATTAAAAAAAAGTGAATTTTTGATAATTTTTTTAAAACATTTAAATATGTTAAAATTGAGCAAACTTAGATTCTAAGGGTAGCAAATAGAATGATGGGAAATGGGTTTGAAGGGTTTAGGAAAAATTGAATAAAATACACATTTTGTGAAAACTGTACTAGGTTGACACACATAATGTACTAGGTCAACTAGGTCGACCTAGTAGGATGAAACAAGGTAGAATCCATATGTCGATTTAGTAGGTATGGGTCAACCTAGTGTAATTTATAGGTTGAAAAGCTAGAATAAAGTGATTCACTAGTCCGTAAGGGTCAAAATGAAAACTCAATACCAGGGAGCATAAGATAAAAGGGTTGAATTGGAATTTGAAGTCAACTATGAAAAAAATAGGGAAATTTTGGTCAAACTAATTTGACCAAGGAACCAAAATAAACACAAAAAAGCATGTAAAAAGATGAAAGAAGGCTATAATGGCCCAAAATGACCAAAGGAGGGAAAGAGGGACCAAGTAATTTAGAAATAGGATAAAATGAATAGAATGAATAAGGTAAGATTAATTAGGCTTATTTTTAATTAAAATTATAAAAATGATGTATAAAAAATGTATTATGATTATACATGACATAGAGGAACTAATACATCCTTTGTTGTTTATTAGTTGTAGAGATGATCGAGATTCTAGAGGTTGGTGGATGTGTCTTGGTTTTCATATTTTTTAGATAGATTATTAAATGGAGATCAAGCTAGATTGGTAGCCATGGGTCATGCCCCATGTGCCAACACTATATTTAATGAGACATGCAGATATCATGTGGTAACCATATGGGCACATAATAGCTATATGGGTGAGCTGGCATATAGTTTCACCAACACTAGAGAGGAAAGAGGTGGTTGGACACTTTACATGGTGGAAAGAGCTATATCTAGTGGCACAAGTGCAAGGACATATGGGTCTAACTCATCCTATGACACTAATACTGATGCTTGAGTAGTGGGCTTGACATATCAAGGAGCCATGAGGGAAGAGAGGACTTAGACCACTGATAGTGAGGCTGATACTGATGCCATTTTAGGAGTGACCATGGACTAGTTAAGCACAAAGAATGGTAGAGGAGGAGGTGGAGTTAGAGATACTAGATGTACCACTACCATCCCCCCAATGAGATGAGTAGTGGCCATCGAGGACATGATGATAATAGAGATAAGAGAGAGTGGAGACTATATACATCCTGAATGATGCCATAGATGATCTAGAGGAGATGATAGATAAACCACTCAGATGGAGGTTAAAATGAACATGAGCCATAATAGTTAAGTTTAAGATAAGGAGGTGACCTATCAAGGAGGTACTAAGAGGCTACATAGATGGGGAGACTATGGTTGACAATCATGTAAATGATGATATCATAGGAACCAATACATAGATAGGTATGAAGATGGTTGAATTATTTCTTAAATTTTTATTTAGTAGTAGAGAGATATAGATAGATATTATAGTGATATAATATCTATATAGTGCGATGTTGTCAGCATACCTAAGGATGAGGAGGAGATATGGGGGTCCCTGATGAGGGGAACACTCTATTAATTCCTGGATGAGACTCTCCATCCATATGAATGCATGACATTGGAGGATCTGGGTGTACCATCTACCCTAGCTCAAGTGAGATGGTTTAAATTAGTTGAGAAGGTAGCGAGGTAGATACAGGTGTAAAGAGAAGATGGAACCATCAACAAAGATGGTGCATGTGAGAGACAAACCTAGTAGGATGGTGCATATACAATGATTTAGACTCAATTGACATAGGCATATACAGTGACCCATGTTGAGTTGGTGCAAGCACAAGTGAAAATAACATACCTATAGGGATAGGTGGAGGGATTAAGATCCCAAACTAATTCATTATAGTATACCATTTAGAGGAGTTAGACTGAAGCCTTAATAAGTAGTGTGGCTAGGCTATAAGATAGATAGGATGGAGCCCAACCCTAGTGCTGGGGCATTGAATATTGTTGTATCAAAATCATGGTATATATATGATGTATCATTTTGGCTTATTGGTGTTGGTTGTGTATGTTGTCTTTATGGTGGTTGTGTTTGTGGATGCTTTAGATATATTTATTTCTAGCAAATGTATTTAACTTTGTATATGCTATAATAAATATATGTGGTGTGGTTTTTTTTCTATCATTATGGAGTACACATGCATTGTTAAAAATAAATAGGCAAAAAGGACTTGGAAAAATATAATCAATCAAAAATGCACTACACACTAGTTCAAGTTGGGAAATGTGTATTAACAAAAAAAAAAGACGAAGTGTAACAATCTAAGAAAGTGGAAAACAAGATGGTAAAATGGGATTTGTTTTTAAACCATGTAAAAGATTTTTGCACCAAATTAAAATTGGTAAAATCATACTAAATATCACATTGGGAAGTGTGACAAATAATGTAATAAAATAGAAGGTATGTAAAAGGGCACAAATGGGAATAAAAACAAATCAAAATTAAGTCAATCAATTATATTATATCTTGATGGGAAGTATAAAAGAAAAAAAAATTGCAAAAATTTGGACTTAAATTTATCATACTAATTCAAGCTGGGAAGTATGAGAAATTCAAGAAATGGTTGTAATCTTACATGCACTCAAAAAATTGGAACATAAAAGGCAAAAAAAAAATGAAGTAAGCATAAAACATAAAAAATTTAAGCTGGGAAGCATGTCAATGACATGTAACCTCAAAATCAATCAAATCTTATCTCATATTTGACACAGGTAATTTTGGATGGTGAAAGGGGTACCAAAACAATATTGGCAAGAAAAAGGATAAGTAATAGTAAGTCAAGGATGTGGGTAATATGATGGAAAATATGGAAATATGTGAGGGATGTCATGTCCTATATGTGGTATTATAAAGTAACTCACAAATGATATCCCATGGGGAGTGATCAGTAAGCAAAAAAATATTTCCAAGGAGGAAATTATGAAGGAAAAGGAATGAAAAAGGGAGTGTAAGAAGCAAGGCTTAGGCATCTTATGAGAATACCTTAGGAGGCAAGAGGCATAATAAGGACATGAAAAGATACTAAGTGACTAGTGGTCATCTATAAATAAAGGAAACCTGCTTGTTATAGACACAAAGCTTTATAGGAAAATAGGTGTGCCACTAAGATCAACTCATGATGGTAGATTGATACAAAAAAATAAAAATTGACCTACCTTCCCTAACATGTTCCTTATTCCTCAGGACCCATTATAGAGTCGTCAGTCTACTACGAAGATTAGGTAATTGCATGAGAAATTAGGCAGCATTAATTTTTTTTTTAATTCTCTTCTTCTAATCTACTATCCTACCACATGCCAAAGGACCTTAGCTCTATTGTGAGGCCAACTGTGGAGTTTGAGCTTCAAATATAAGAAGGATATGTGTTTTGAACCACATTTTTAGTGTGATTTGACTTTTAATAATATTTAATATTTTTGCCTTTTGATATCATTGCCTTTTGTTTAAATGATTTGGCTTTTAACTTTATTTTGAAGGTTTTTTAAGATTCCTCCTCTATATGGATTTGGAATGACCAATCATAAGAGAGATAGTGATACACAAAAATGTGCTATAAGCTAAGGCTAAAGGAAGCTAAGTAACAAAAGACAAAATACTGACTAAAACACTTAGGTTTGACAATGAACTTAGTATGCGATCTCAAGTCTCAATCATTTATATGCTTAGTTTGTAGAAAAAGGAAGAAGGGAAAAAGGAGATCCAAAGGAGGACTAGTAAAAAGAAATAATAATAAAAAATATTTATTGCAAAATGATCACATGGTAATAAGAGATAGTAACCAAAGGGAAGAGGGTAAGTATAACTAAGTCACCATGATAACTATCTATGAAAAATAAATATAAGAAAGTAAACAATCATAAAGATACAAGGGAAGAGTTTTGAGAAAAAATCAAAAGGGAAAGAAAGCAATGATAAGGGAAAAATAAAAATGATAAGGAAAAGACCTTCATATGCAAAATGTAAAATGATAAAATAAGCTAACTATAGTACAATAAGAAGGAGAAACATGATATAAGATAGGAAGGAATTTGACACAGTGTCAAATGATATAATCAAATAGATAAAAAATATGAGTGGAACACATGTCCAATTCAAATATAATATGTGAGCACCATACATATACTCATAGATACTGGTAAATTTTTCCACACACATTATCCAATACATCATATAAGTCTCTATGAAGTTGAATACACACTATAACTAATGTCTCATTAATCATTAGTGTATATTGGGAAAATACTTCTTTTCTAATCTCCTCAACTAAAAAAATAGGAATGATCAAAGGATCATGCTAAGGAGGAAATTAGGCAAAAGTTGGTTAGAAGAATGTGTGGAAATAAGATCTATGGGAAAAGAAGGAATTACCAGTGGAGAAGGATCCATAGGTAAAGGACTCATGGGTGGAGAAGGGTTCACAGGTGAGGTAAGGTCCATAGGTGAAGAAATCATAGGTGGAGGCATTAAAGGTGGTGAAGGGACCACAAGAGGTGATAGAACCACTAGAGGTGAATCCATAAGAGAATAAGGAGGACCCTTCTTATGGGAAGAAGGGTACAAGGTCTAAGGATGGATATAAGGTGATCCTTGAAATGTTGTTGTAGACTATGATAGTGATCAGTGTGATGCATGCCACATAGGTTCTATAGAAAATATACCTCACCATACTTAGGCAAATATTTAGGAATTACCTTTGGGGGAGGTATATCTTTATTTGATGATGAGGAAGAAGAATACAAGGTATCAAGATATTGTTTCAGCTTGAGATAATGGGTAGAAGAGTGGTTATCTATCCTATGGAAGAAATAGATACACTTTTGAGTGTTTTTAAGAACACTCATAAAAGGAGGTGAAATAGGAGCAAAAGAAGTTAAAGAAGACTCATCAGCCCATTTGGTGGGAAAAAGAGCCATCTTAGGTAGTAAAAGTAAACCATCATCAAGGGAGGGTGATGATGAGGAAGGAGTGGAAATAGGCTAAATAAGAGGAGCACTAAAATGAGAAGCAGGAAGAGACTTAGCAATAACAAGAGTGGAAACAGGTTGAATTATAGTGAAAAAAGGAATGGGTTTAACTATAGCTAGTCCTACTGAAGGAGGGGTGAGATTTATAAAAGGTCTAAGGAGGATTACCCTAGGTGTGGTAAAATGATAAGGTCTAGTAATAACATGATCCAAGAGCATGTTCTTAAGTGGCTCCTCAGAAATTAGAGGTATCAACACCATCTTTACCCTATAATAAAGAGGAAAAATGCAAGAATCATGAACTATAAATGAGAGAGAATGATGAGACACATGAAAATACTCAAGCAAATAAGAGCAGTAATGAATAATATCAACATCACGGGCTTGAAAAAGGCTACCTAAAAGATGATCATATAAATAATAGCCATCATCATAATTTGGAGTATGAAAATCGATAACATAGGTTGGGATGACCTTATCATCAGAGGAAGCTTGGTGAATAGAGTGCTTAGTCTTGGTTAAGACTATAGGAATCTCATCATAAGGAGGTTTGAGAGAATGAGTCTACAATGAAGTAGGAAGCTATGAAATGAAATGTGGCAAGATATCAAAAGTTTTTATCTTTAGATTAATCTCTTCAGGCTCATCGTCATTGAAATATAAAAGGTTTGGAGGAATGTTACCAACGAGCTCCAGATGTCCATTTTAACCTCTGGTTGAGTTAACAGGAAAGTTTAGATGCTAAAACTCATGGAATGGAACACTAGGTAAAGGCTCAAGAGTAGGAATCTTGAAGACACAATTATCTTGGAATTTTTTGAAATTCCAATGGTTAGTATCTCTTTGAATCCTATAAATGGCTCAATTGTGAGGAAATTTAATGCATTGGTAGGCATAAGAAGTGATAGCTTGCATAAAATGAGTCCATATCCTACCAAGAAAGATGTTATAAGAAAGGGTAAAGTTGAAGATCATCACCTTCATATGGATGGTGAAAGGTGGGATGGTAATGGGAATCCACACACACCCTAAGGGAGGTATTTTCCTTCTATCATATCCTTGATAGGTGCTACATGTAGACTTGAGATTACATTCATAATATCCAAGGGTCTTAATGAAATCAAGGGAAGTGACATAGGTGATAGAAACCTCATCAATTAAGGCATGCTTAACTTAGATATCACCTATTAAGATTCTAATATTTAATGGAGGATCATATTCACAAAGTAGAATCTCATATAAAATCATAGATGTGATAAGAAATTGTAAAGAAAGAGAAGTATCTATAGTTTTATCAATTTTAATAGACATCTCTTCACATTGATATAAGACACTACCCTTAGATATAAATAAAGTGGCCTCCCATCCTATTAGAGGAGGGTGAAGGATACCCATCTTGAATAATAGTTGCATGAGGTAGTTTATATGACATGGAGATGTCCTCATGAGTTCAAGGAAAAGTATCTGAGATGGAAGACTAGTGATTTATGCAATGGGATCCCACTCACCATAACCCATAAAGATATTTTTAGATATAGGTGTATAATGATTAAGAAGATCTTCAAAAGGTGGATCTAAAGAGCATTGAAATTTGTGTTGATAAGAATGAGAAGGTTGAGAAGAATGTTGTAAATCATTTGGTGATGAAGTAGTTGGTTTAGATTGATATTGAAGTTTAGAATAAGCGTTAGTATAAATTGGATTGTTATTAGTATTAGAAGATGATGGGAGAGAAGTAGAAATAGAATGGGATGTGTCATCCAAGGAGAGTCATAAATTAGATCATCAAAATAAATAAGATCCTATTTACCCAAATCATTTAAATGAGTTGGAGAAGTATCCTAGATAACATGTTATGTTTTATAGGAAGGAGGAGTGTAGATAGGTTGTGAATCAATGAAAGCCACCACTATTCACATATTAGTCATGCTAACCACATTCTCCTTAGAATTTAGTTCAACAAGACTTTTTACATTATTGGTGTAAAAAGTGGGCTTATCTTGACCTTCTTGGATTGGTTGATGATTAGGCAAGGGGTCTTTATAGATAGCTAAATGTGTGTTTGCTTGATTTAAGGCTTGAGTTTTGTCATGTGATTTATAGTCTTTGAAATCAGTCTAATAGGTTTGTTGACACTTATGAATAATATAATCATGATTGAATTTTTTTCCAAGAAGAAAGTCCATAGCTAAATTATGGAGCTATTTACAAGTCTCATGAGAGTGAGCCTAGCTAACATGAAACCAACAAAACTTATTAGAATCATACCATGATTTCATAGGGTGAGTAGGGTCAAGATCTCATGGGAGAGGCTTTGGTAGATGTTTAAGTAATTAAATTGATGATAAAGGTTTATGGAAATTAATTTTGTTTGGTGATAAATGAGGATTAGTGTATTTATGAGAAGGAGCTAGTTCTGAAGAAGGGGTAGGAATGACAGCTTCCACATTATGAATGGTGTCATATGAATCGATAACAACATCATTGGTAATATTGTAGTTTTTATTATTTCCTAATAGGTGAGGGCCCATATAAGGTTTGGGTGGCTTGAATTGATGCATGAGGAAATCTTATTTTTTGGCTTGATCGATAGCTTCCTCTAAGGTATGTGGAAAGGGTACAGACTTGATAATGTAATTTAGGAAATAAAGCATTTGTAAAGAGATGAAAGAGATTATCATTGACTATGTTATGCTCACATTTATTTGATAAGGTATTCCATCACTTAATAAAATATTGGGTCGTTTATTTTTTGTTTTGTTTACAGTTGATGAAATGGGCCAAAGTGTTCTCTTGAAGATCACTAGTTTGTAATTCTTACACTAAAGCATTTACTAGGTCTTCCCAACTAGTGATAGAGTCTGTTCTAAGTTGATTAAACCAATCTAAAGCATCACCCATGAGGATTTTGGATAGGATTTTGGTAGTGGAAAAGGTATTTAACATGACCTAATCCTTGTAAAGATTTCAAAATATCTTGAGGTGAAGAGTAGGATTGACTGATCCATTGTAAGAAATTGTATATGTTATGCCTCCAATGTCAATGTTAGTAATTTGGGTTGTAAGAAGTTCATATTTTAAATTATTAATGGATTTATTGACCAAAGGAGGTTGAGGAATGATATTTCCTTGATAATCTCAAAGAGGAGGAAGATGAACACTTTGGTTATGTGTGCCCCAGGTTATTAGTTGAGGATTGGTTTGAAGATTAAGAAGGTGGTTTTACATTCTCCTCATCTTGGAATGTGTTTATTTGGTTGAGAGTTTGCAAAAATAGTTGATGAGTTTGATTGTTGTTATTATAAGAATTAGTATTGGTGTTTGTGTTGGTGCTAGTGGATTGGGTACCACTATTAGTGTTGATATGAGATTGAGAAGAGATATGAGAATTTGAAGCACCAGTGGAAAATTTTTCTTGTGAAGCAAAAGATAGACTAGTAGATGGTTGAGAGGAAGAAGTGATAGAATCATGAGTTTCTTAGGTATCAATTGATGAACTAGTGGATAGATTAAGAATAGTAGATCTTGTAAGAGGCCCACTAGATGTAGAACCTGCCATGTTAGTTGAGATACTAGGCATGTAGGTGGAAGAAGTTAAATAAGAAGATATCATGGAATAATAAGGAGTTAGTATTGAAGGAAGAGGTTGAGAAGAAAATAAATTGGTACCCCCAAATCTAGTTGAGGTGGGAGTAGGAGAATGAGGTTCTTTGACTTGATGGCTAATCATGAGGTCATAGATGGTGGAAGGATCCTTACCTCTATGTTGAGGGAATTATATGATAAAGAAAAGCATTTTAGGAGTATACTTTGACTCAAGTTGATACTCTAATAGAAGAGGATGGTATTGATACAAAGAGGTATGAGGAGGGGTCTCATAGTTCATCATGTGGGTTATAATATGAACATTACTAGCATTCTTGAAAGGAACACTACTTTATCTATGGGAGACCCTATTAGGATTGGTAAATTACATCATGTCTATTGACTAAACTTTAGTGTTGTCACCAAATAGAAAATCCATGATGAAAGGAAAGGAGGCAAGATGAGAATACAAAGAATCAAAAAGTGACTAAAATAATACTAGGTCAACCTGGTTAACCTAGTACAAAAATAGGGGCTGAAAAACTATACAGGGTCCATAGGGTCAACCTAGTTTAGTGAAAAATGACTAGAAAAAAGAGATAAAGGTGCTGTAAATAGTATAGGGTTGACCAGGTTAACCTAGCATAATGTATAGGGGCTAAAAAGAATACAGGGTCAACCAAGTATAAAAAATAGGGAAGAAAAGAAACCTGATAACAAATTATGAATTGAAGTAAGATAATTGTAAGTAATGTAAGAAAGAAGTAAGTACTAAAAGGGAAAAAAATATTAAATTAAATTGATGTTGGCCAATAAATTGATGTACACAAAGCAAAATCTTATACTAATATTGGCTAATGTAAGATTTTACACACATAATTGATCAAAGAGCAAGAGAACAACTTGAAAGTAAAAGCCAGCTACTTGGTCAACCTATAATGTTGATTAGATTATTAAAAATGATTTTAAATGTGAAAGGGAGTTAGCTATAAGCAAGGTACTAGACAATAATCTATGAATGGTTTTAGGTAAGTTTAAGATGAAAGGGACTATAGTGGTAATGATATAGGCTTGGTATATTGGCCTACCCCCTCACTTCACACACTATAACAATAAGGGTAATGGGTGCTCAACCAAAAAATACCATTAAACACACTTTATACTTGACCAGAGAATCATGTCAACTTCCCCCTTGGTGATGAAATCCAAGTAGGTTGGCTTGGGTAGTCAAATTTTTAAATGCTTGTTGATGTTTATGTGGTTTGACCATGTGTACAAAAGAATAGAAATAGTGAAACTAAATGATTGATTAAAAATACCCTAATTAGACTATGTGAACTATTCTAAGCATGCAAGCAACTTAAAAGAAAGATGTGATTAACATATATGGTTCACTCCAACATTGAAACAAGGTATAATTGAGAAACTATATGGACAATCATATAGAACTAGGTCGATAGAGTTGAACCTATAATGTGAAATTAAAGTTTGAAAGTAAAGTAAGTCGATTAGGTTGACCTAATTATTTTAGGAAACATAGAACACAAAACTAGGTCCACAGGGTTAACCTAGTTGACTATGTGGAGGTAGTTTTGAAGACTACAAATTTGAAATGAAAATACAAAGGAAACAAAAACTAACCTAAATGGTTCAGAGATGAAAAGGAGAAGCTTTCTAATTTGAGACCTTAGAGAAAACTAAAAGTAGCCTATAAATTGGGTCAAGCTAGTCGATCAAGCTATATAGGAACTTGTTGAAAAAGTGTTGAAAATGCACTAGGTTGACTTGGTTGACCTAGTAGGTTGAACTAGAAGTCTAGAATATTTAAAAACTATACTATCTTGACTTGGTCAATCCAGTTGGCTAAACATAAGTCTACAAGTTATGGAAAGCTATACTAGGTCGAGTTGGTTGAGCCAATTGCCTATTCTTGTAATCCTACACATAGAGATAAATAATTGGATTGATAGGGTCGATCCAATATAGTAAAGATATGATAAAAATAATGACAAATAGAAATGAAATAAATCCTATAATATTTTGATTCACATTAGGTTCACCAAAATGTATGTAATCATAAATGCATCATGTCCATAAATCAATCCTATATCAGATGGGGTAGAACACACCTATACTTTTGATTGGGGACATACAATTTTTAAGTAGGAGTATGACCAATGTGAGGATCCACTAGACCTGATTAAGGGATCACTTATCATAACACACCATGTGAGTTAGGGTTCCAAAGCCTACAGTCTAACATAATCACACAATAACCCTAAAAGAGTCCTATGATTTAATATTTCATTAATTTAATAATAAGAAAATCAAATCTAATCTAGTGCACACTAAAGCTTGTGGCATACAATGGGGGTTGGAAATTAAAAAAATAACTAAACTAAGCTAAACATGTATAGAATACATATACTCATGTTAACGTATATAAAATCCTAATACATAGAAGAGAAGAATACAAATGTACTATCTATCTACTCTTACAAAGGAGGAATAAAGTTAGGAATACTCACCTTTGAAGATGAACTCACTAAGCCTCAATCTCCTCCTTGGCCAAGGTGATTCATAAGAGATTGTAATAGTATGTAAAGATAACTAAGATAAATTAGCTCTAGGCTACACAACCTATCCAAGCATCCAAAAGACTTATCCACAAGATGAGATCAGAGCTCCAAAGAAAGTATTGAACCCTAAAGCTTTATTCCCCAAGTAGAATGGCCAATAGGTAGATGTTCATTCATACTTCTTCACTTAATTCTTAGATCTTACAAATGGTGGTAAATGAACTTGTATATATAGTAGTGTCTTACCCTAAAATCATTCAAGAATGTCGATTGTGCTAGGTTGACTCGATTGACCTAGCATGTTTTTGGGTCTAATTCACTAGGTTTGTGCTAGGTTAGCCAAGAGGCCAATAAACCAAAAGAGAGAAAAAGTATCAAAACTATACTAAGTCGACTTGGTCAACCTAACATAATTGATAGGTTAAAATGGTGATAAGATAAGAAATGAAGGATAAAACATAGCAAGTGATAGGAATAGGTATAACTAAGAATAATAAGCTTGGGGTTCAATGATTTTAGGAGGCAAGTATGTGGATGGAAATTGGTGAAAGGAACAAGAATCTTATGAAACACCAATGGTCTAGCCACCCCTTTCTTGGTGCACCCCTTAAGGCATGCACTCAGATAGATTGAGACTTGACATGTTATTGAAAGATATGAAGTGTTAGTAAGTGATAAAAGTTTGAAAATATTATGTGTATACACCTACCATGTAGTTGCATATAAATACAATAGGGTTATAGGCCATATTGTAGGAGGTCACATTTCCACCATCTCCATCAATATGAGACCTAATACCAATCAATCAAGACCTTTTCTAAATAATGCCAATCAACCAGCTCATACTGATAATCCTTCTTTAACCTGGGATTGCATATAGGCATACCAATAAGAAGGGATTATTAATTTTAGACCATATATCAATAACTCATCCTTACCTCATGACCACATACAAGTACACCATCAACTAAGACTTGTCCTATTTAGTTCCCCACCACCACCATTATTTGTTAGCAACCATGGTCTTGTATCCTAACCTAATTATGTAATCACAACTTGATGGTCAAAGATTGCCATCCTAGGTTCAAAACCATTTTCCACTTCACCTATCATCCAACCAACCATTCTACCTTAGAATAAGCCATTTAACACTATTCAAGAAAATCATTTGACATTATGGAACAATTTTAAAATATGTTAGCATAAATCTCCATTTTAAATTTTTTGCGTATGTCAACAATCCAAAAAAACATCTTAAATGAGTTCCTTATCCAATACATAGTTTCAAGTGACATATCCCTTAACAAATTTCAAGCTTTCACTAGACACCTAGCTCTAACCCAACAAGTAACCTTAACCAAAATGATACGTCATCCCTTAGACCATTGCATAATAATCCATTATACATTGAAGTTTACATAAAGTGGTACAAAGTGAAACATGTCATTAAAGACAATGAATTAGGTCTAAACATAGTGTCTCTAAAGATCATCAAGCTTCTTGGGTACATGATTGAAAATATCCAAGCAAAAATAATAACCATAAAAGCCTATGATAATGAAGAATGAGAATCATAAGGCACTATCTATTTCCTAGTTATCCTTGGGCCCTTTACCCATGATACACTTTGCATGTGCTATATCTTAATTTTTCATATAATATGATTTTGGGTAGACCTTTGTTACATGAAATTCATGTAGTACCATCGATTTTGCACCAATGTATTAAGTTCTCCCATTCAGGAATAGAGGTTTGTATACTAAACAATTTACATCCATATGAGCATTGAAAACACATAAAGGCCAAGTTCAAGAGCTATAACTATCATTTTATCTTGAATCTAGTTACCAAATAGGATAAAGGAAAGGAAATACTTCTTGATTTACTAGAGGACAACTGCATTGGTCCTAATACCCTTGATTCACTTTCCCACATGTCACCTCCTAAAATATTAAATCATTATACCATCTCAACTAATGGCCCATGAGAGTATTTGACCCATGAAACCTTTCACATCACAAACCTTCCATAGAATCCCAAGTCCTTTGGAAGACCTAAATCCAAACCACTTTGTATGGAATGGAAAAGAAAGGGAAAATATCAACATCATAATCCAATAGCTGTCACTTTCATATTAGCCTCTAGCCAAAAATAAGACCCTCTTAAAGGTGATGAATCATGGTTGTACAATTACAAGCAAGAAAATTGTTATAGAAATGCAAAGTATCATATTCCTAATAGGATCATGATAAATCAAGACTATAAAGGAGGATGCCTCAAACCAAACCAATAGGGCACACTTGAGCTGATTTCTATGAATAAGTATAAAGGACCATATGGACTTGGATTTAAATTGCTTCGAGGTGACCCCCTGTACCTTAATCATGTTCCAATGCCTACAAATAGTGATGATGATGTTGATAGTGAATAAAAGTTTGATCATAGCCTTTTTGATGACTTAGCTGAGACTAATTTGTTTGACACTCACACCATTTGTACCCTTCGACCAGTCAGTCATCATAACCCACTACCATTGTATTATCCCCAACTGATATATTATGACCAATAAGAATCCAATGTGATAATTGATGAGTTTAAAAACAAAGAGGATTTCTATGATTTTTTAGGACTTAGGGACAATGTTCCATTGAGGGACCATAAATTAGGGTTCTCAATCAAGTTAGATTCTGAATCCTATTTTGTAGAATGGGTAAACACCCTTAGTCAAAAAATAAATAAATAAAACATTGAGGTCCTATTGAGGTCCTAAAGTGAAAACCTCTTTGAGGAACTTTTGGACTAGGGAAAAAGTAAAGAAATTGGCCAGTCTAATGGTGAAAACCTATTTTAGGCACCATTATATGGGGGTGTTCAATCTTCTTCAAGCATAGCTCAAGATACCACTAATAACAAACTTGTCTCTAGGTTTAAATTCATTTTTGAAGAACAACAAGCCTTTGATAAAATCATATAGGAGTTTCCAATAGCCTTTGTCATGTGGTCATATATCCCACTAGGGGATTCTAAGTGATCATACCTAGGATAACTCAAACTACCAATCATAACAAAGGACTCTAACATTGCTAATCAGTTCAAATCTTTGCCCATTATTCTTGAAGATGGTTTGACCCTTCTAGTAGAGGACACAACAAACATTAACATTGGGTCCCTAGATGACTTAAAGTGGATTAAGCTAGGTGCATCCCTTATAGAGAAATAATGTGAAGTTCTTACATCCCTTTTGAGATATTTTGTTGACATATTTGCATGGGCCTATTCTGACATGCCAAGTTTGGACCCCCCCTTAGTTATGCACCACTTTGTGTTACATCCTGATGCCAAACTGGTGAAACAAAAGTTGCACAAGATGCATCCTCACATTGCTTTATTAGTGAAGAAAGAGTTGGAAAAACTCTTATAAGTAGGATGTATTCGATCGATCAACTATTTAGAGTAGATCTCAAATATTATTCTGTTAGTAAGAAGCTAGAAGGAATCATAATCTATATTAATTTCTATGACATAAACAAAGCATGCGCCAAGTATGAATTTATTTTACTAAACATTGAAATGATAGTTGACTCCACAATAGTTTATGAAATTATTTCATTAATGGTGGATTCTTAGGCTACAATCAAATCAGAATAGCACCTGAAGACCAACATAAAATAATATTCACCATACCACAGGGAACATTATGTTATCAAGTTATGCCATTCAGTCTTAAAAATGATAGAACCATATACCAAAGATCCATGAATATCATATTTCATGATATGATGCATTGAAGACTATGTTAATGCCATTATTAGCAAATCAAAGACTAGGGACGATCATCTCATAGTAATACACAACATATTTGAAAGACTATGTGAGTACAAAGTCAGGATTAATCCTAAGTTGTCTTTGGAGCTACTTCAAGAAAATTTCTTGGATTTGTTATGTCTTAGAGGCATTGAATTTGATCCAACTGAAGTACAAGCCATAACTCAAATGCCAACACCAACTAATTTTAAGTAACTCCATAGTTTGCAAGGCAAGATCCATTCTATTTGATGCTTAATATTACAACTGGCCAACAAATGCCATCCTTTTATGCATATTCTAAGGAAAGGAACCACATTTCATTTGGATGATCACTTCCAAACAAAATTTTAGTAGTTAAAGAACTATTTAGTGAATCCACCTATTTTTTTGCCTCCCATGCTAGGAAAGCCATTTTTATTGTATCTATTAGCTATAGACAATGCCCTAGGGTAATTTTAGCTTAGCATGATGATAATGTAAAAGAGTATGCCATGTACTACTTAATCCATACACTAGTCACATATGAACACAATTATATGTCTATTAAAAAAGCTTATTCAACTATGGTCTTCATAGCTAAGAAACTATACCATTACATGTTAAACAATAAGACCATGATTATTTCAAAAGTAGATCTACTCAAGTATCTACTATCAAAAACAACTTTACAAGGTCACATGGCTAAATGGATCATGCTTTTTAGTGAGTTTGAAATTGAGTATGTCAACCAAAAATCCATTAAGGGGAAATTTCTTATAGATCAGCTTGCTGAAGCACCCCTTATCGATATAGAATTGCTCACATTCCAATTTCTTGATGAATATATAATGACCACAATTATCACACCTTTCAAAGAGCAACCCTGGAAGATATATTTCGATGGATCATTCACAACACATGGATAAAGAACAAGCCTTTTATTTATTACACCATAGGGGGATCTAATCCCTAAATCATTCAAGAACAACTTTCCTTGAATTAATAATATGGCCAAATATGAAGAACTTATTGTAGGGATTTGCCAAGTAGTACAATATAACATATCTCATCTTAAGGTTTATGGTGATTCTTAGTTAATCATCAATCAAGTTAGATACCAGTTTCAGACCAAGGATGACAACCTAGTGCCATACAAGGCCATGATCAACACTCTCAAATGGTAGATTACTGATGTTTAATTTGAGCATATACCAGGGATAAGTAACACAACCAAAAATGCTATGGCTATTATTGGATCTCTGATTTAATAAGTAGACATGATTAAAGAGTATCAATTTCTCATCATGAATTTGTTAATGCTAACTCATGCACCTTCAACCATCATGATTATCTATGATATTGTTGGTTCTATCTCTATTTGGTATTCAAAACTTTAGAACTACTTTCATGGCCATGTTTTTACACCCAACCTATCTTGTAAGCAATCCAAAGCCTTCATTCACCAAACCACTCATTATACCTTACTTATATCAACCCTTTACCACCATAGTTTTGATTTAACTCTACTTAATTATTTAACTTTAGTAAAATTTACACTAGCATTATGGGAAGTACACAAAAGGGTATGTGGAGTCGACACTAGTAGGGCTATCCTTTCCAAAAATATTATATGTCCTAGTTATTAATGGTTAACAATGGATGTAGATGTAGCTGTATAGATGAAAAAGTGTGAAAAATGCCAATGGCATGCACCCCAACCAAAACTCTGAAACCAATGCTTACACCATGGCTATTTGCTACATGGGCCATGACCTCATTGGGAAGATAAACCCCACCTAATTAGATGGCCATAAACATATCCTTACCACCACTGAGTATTTCACTAAGTGGGTCAAAGCTAAACCCCTCACTTATGTGACTAGAAATCAAATTTCCAAGTTCATTTTTAACTATCTTATAAGCCACAATGGTATCCCCTCCAACATTATATATGATAATGGTGGATCATTCAAAAATAAAGATGTCAAATCGTTATGTCTCAAATTTAAGATTACTCAACATTTTTCCATGGCATATTACCCACAAGGTCATGACCAAGTAGAATCATCCAATAAAACCATTGTCAACATCCTTAAAAATATTATCAATGATACTAGCCACAATTGACACCTCCAAATATTTTTACCCTCTAGGCATACTTTACCAATCACCTTACCCCTATAGGAGCCACTCCTTACTCATATTTCTATGGATCTAAATCCATTCTTCCCATTAAGGTTGAGTTACCTTCTCTACACATATATTTAAAGCATGTCCTAGATGATAAAGACTATCGAGTAGCTTGCTTGAAATATCTAGAACTACTTGATGAGAAATGCACAATTGTACTCAATAATCTACAAGCATACCAAAACCATCTCCATGGATAGTATAATTGGCATGTCAGGCATATAGAATTTGAACTTGGTGATATTTTCCTTAAAGAGAACCAAAAGAATGCTATGATCGAAAATAAGCATAAAAGTAAGTTCAAACCAAACTAGATAGGCTCTTTCATCATTATTGAAAATTTTGGCATCAGAGCATATAGGCTCACTACACTAGATGAAAATGAACTTGATGAGCCAATAAACATTACACACCTTAAATGGTACTATGCTTGAGTGATTTGGTGTATTATCTATAAGGACTATTTCAAGTTACACTATACTATTCATATTATTCTACTATATTATCACATACCAATTATATTATACCTTTCCCATCAACTGAGTTGTCTTATCCCTCCTTACTTTGACCTTTTGACCTTGGTTCCATTTTAGTTGTTCCATAACTACTTTTAGAAAGAGTATTAAGATTCAGTTTCAATAGTGGATTCAATAATCCAAATAGAGGTAGTATTTTTGAGTAGTAAGATAGAAGTTTGGTAGTTGTATCCTTTATTTCTTATTTCATTCTCGCTCATTGTCATGCTAATAATTATAGCCACCTATGGGAAAATTAATGTTATTGACCTATACCATTATTATATAATTTTAATTGTTTATGGGAAAATTAGGGACAATAATTATTATTCATGCTTTGAGGTACCAATTAGGCATTCTTTTGCCATACTGTGCCACTTGTGCCTATTTTGTTTGAATTGGCTACTACACTAGTCAGATTCCTTCACTGTAAGGCATAAATACAATGACTTGAGGTCCCATCCTTGAACTATGTAGGCAACACTTGATACTTATTGACATCAAATTAGTCACCCCTTTCCACCATGCTCTTTCCATTTTAAAAGTAACGTAAGCCACACTCTCACCATTTTGTGAGCAACCTAAGCAATGCTCTCACCATTTTGTGAGATTGGACACTTTAGTGTCTCATCATTATTGATTGAGTTGAGATACTCTAAAATTCCAAAAATAGTAGAAAATCAATTTATAAAAACCAAAAACATTAACCATTTCTTTACCTTAAGGATTTTGGGAACCCTCACTAAGTCATAAGCAAATCACTTATCACTTAGTTTCCTATCCATTTTGGCCTTTTATCCCACACACTTACCATTTTTGAAGACCATTCCCATTATTCTATCATATCCATCATGTTTATTTTTCATTAGTTATCATTTTATTCCCATTTCCTAGGAGAACTACATTAACCTAAAGTTTTTGTTAGATATCACATCCATAAAACTATGTACACAATGTCCACTTGCCTAGCGCATATGTAGATAGCTCAGTCACCCCCTTTCTTTTATTCTATTTCCTATTTTCTAGGGTCAATGTTCATCACGTTATTTGTACTAACATTAGGACTAACTATTATTTATTTATTTGTGTGCCTATTTTATTTGTTTTTAGTACTGTTACCTTGATTCAGTCTATGTACATTCATTGGGTGATTCCTTGCACATTTACACTTGAATCCATCCATATTCATATGCCTACTTTGCCATCATGGTTTTTTTATCATTAATATACTATTTTCCCTTGAATATTAGATCTTGAGAGTCAGTATTTATGCATCTTTTGGCCCAATCCTCATGGTGTTATATCATGATGCATACCATCACATGCTATACAAAAAATTATCTTAAGGAATTCTACTTAGAAATGTTAGTATCAACATCTCCTCAGCCTTGGCATCAACATCCTGATCTAATCCCAATCATATCCTAAATAGAATAATTACATAACAAAAGAATTTCAACTTTTATTAGTTTAGATGAGCATCTCCCTACTAGTAGGTTATCCCAATTCATATTTATCCTCTATATCAAGTTAACATCATCATGTTTTCAATCATCAACCAATCAATTGTTTTCCATAATTAGGGTCTAATTATTATAACCATCTATGGGAAAATCATTACACACCATCTCACCTGCATTCTCATTGATTCTAATAGCCTTTGGGTAAATCATTGTGTTATCACCAATCATTTACTTTATTTTACCCAACAGGGGCATGTTTTTATCCTATTTTCCTATCTTAATTGGGGTAGCTCCATATTCTTAATGATTATAACTGCTTTTCATCAAATCATTATGTTATCATCCCACATTGCCACTATCGAGGTATCAATACTTATAACCAATTTTGGAAAACCCATTATACACCTCCCACTTGCATTCTCAGTGATTTTTAATAGCTTTGGGCACACCATTATGTTCTCACCCCATTATTTTCATCCTTTTAGTCCAATCTTTTCCTCTTTTTAAGGGACCAATTACTGACCCCTTTACTAACTGTTCCATCGAGGGGGCACATACAATTCATCCATTATCATTAAGGTTGTAGGAATATAATACCTTTTCATTATTTGAGAATATTTTACTATTCTTATAGCTTATAATGCCTTCCCAAATAGGGGAAAATTGTAGACACCTAAAAGTGGCCACCAATGACCAAACTTTAGACCAATTTTTATCAAATATCACAATTTAGCCTAAAAATACTAAAACATGCTAAATTGTTTAAATTTATAATATATAAGTGCAAATTTTAGCTAGAGTATCACTAAATAGGGTAATGCATTTTATGTGATACCTAATTTTGATCAAATCATTTCAAGTTAAAATGATGATTTCACACTTGGCTACTCTAGATTGCTCTTTTCTACCAATTTTCTTACACGAGACACATGCCTTTGTTATTTTATGTCAACAACATCCTAAATGGGATACCAGTTCCAATGCATTTAACATCATATCCTAAAGTCAAATTTTGACCCAATAATACAACATTTTGACCAGTTTAATTAATTAAACACTAATTTCCAAAGAATTTACACCAAAATTGATTAATCATGTTTAAAGCTAATTAATTTGAATCAAGAGCTTAAGTGGATTTTACATGTAGGTTATTGATTATTTCTTTTAAAAAATTGGTTTATAATATTTGCATCATCATGTGACATCATTTTTTGAGGTGGATTCCATAGGTCATAAATGCCACAAATATCTGATTAAGCCCTCCCATGCCTCTTTAATGCCCTTTTACCCCAAATATTTATGAGGGCATTTTATTGATTTTAGCTTCCAAAATCGAATGTATTCTTATTTACACATATTTATCTTAAGATGGACAGTTTAGGTTCATTCTGATCAAATGGGAAAATTTATAAATAAAAAGCCTCACACTCTTAATTTTAAGCTATCTTGGTGTAAATTTATCATGCTCAAATTCTTTCAAAGTGATTTTGATATAGTGTTATTATGCCAAATTGTTGAGTCAATATTCATAAGCCAAAAATATAAAGCCAATGATGCCAAGAAGAAGTAGAGAATAGCTAAAGCTCCATTAATGAAGACCTCTTGAGCACAAGTCAAGCAAACCACTTCAACAAGTCATCTTAGAGACATAAGGAAGGTAAAAGGTTTTGTATTTTATGTTTTAGTTGTGTTTTTTATCATAGCTTTGTTATTATGCTCCTCCCTTTGATCTAGGATTAATGTGTCAGCTATTAGTGTGTTTTTGGATTTTGTTTTCTTACATTAACACTATAATAATATCCCCTTATCAGATTCCTAACATATTCCATTTGAGCCTAGATTTTGACTCCGTGTTTAGACAAAAGACCTAGTGACTCTTTTCCCTTTCTTAGTTTAGACCTTGTTTGGAACTCTTTGGCCTAAAATTTTGACACACCAATTTTTATTCAAATTCTTAACCTTTTCTGTGTATGACATTTGATGTTAGACTATTTTATGATAAGTTTTAGCACAAACCATTTTAAATATTTGATTCCATTTTTGATCAAGTTAGATTAATTTTGAAACCTTTGTCCTTTGGACATTGTTTTTTAAAGTTTGTAGAACTTTAAGCCTTTTTTTTTAGAGATTTTATCATTGATAAGGATATGTCTAGCTACACTTATGGTGGAGTCATGTACAATCCCAAACCATTTTAAATATATGATTCCATTTTTGATCAAGTTAGATTAATTTTGAAACCTTTGTCCTTTGGACATTGTTTTTTAAAGTTTGTAGAGCTTTAAGCCTTTTTTTTCCAGAGCTTTTATCATTGATAAGGATATGTCTAGCTACACTTTTGGTGGAGTCATGTACAATCCAACTTATGATAGAATGGCCACACAGATTGACTATGATCATCACCTCTTTGAAGAAGAAGTGGTTTGTGAGGAGTAATTTGATGAAGACCCAACTATAGACAATGTAATTTAATAGATAAATCCATACCCTCCTTATAATAATCAATACATGAAATAAATACAAGAACAAACTTACAATCCAACTCAAGACCTTCACTGGGATGATATAATTTATGAGGAAGACTTGGATGATTTATCTTGGGTGATCAATCACCCTCCACAATGCCCCAAATTTGTCTTTCTAGGACCTCATCCTTTGGATTATGTGAGCTACCAAGATCCAAAACATGTAAAGAATACCTTTTCTATTTCAGGACCTCATCTTTTGGCTTCTGTGAATAATCAAGCTCCATGACACCCAACCATTTCTATTCTAGGACCTTGTACTTTGGATTATGCAAGAAATCAAGCTCCACAATACCCCAAGCTTATCATTTTAGGACTTAGTCCTTTATCTTATGTGAGCAATAAAGCTCCACAACACCCACCCATTATCCAACCATCAACCATTATTAATCTGATTTTGATCATTCCCCACTTTAGAAAACCTCAACCAATCCAATCAAAATCCTAGCCTTAACCAATCTAATCAAAGACCTAGCTAATCTAATCCAAACCCTAATAGAGTCGATCAATACCCTAATCAATCTAACCAGTACCTCAACCAAGACAATCATTCAAAAACTAAGATATATTAAAAGCTAGCATTTTATAATTGATTGTAAACTAAAACCAAGAAAACCAACAAATCCAAGATGTTTTTTTTGAACCAACCATTTGTGATAAGTCAACCTATGATGAATCACCTTCCAATCTTATTCTTATTGTTAAGAAGTTTCAATTTGATGAGCCAATCTTTGTTGAGTCACTTCTTAATTATTATAATCACCTTTAGGAAAATTATTACCTTGACTATATGCCTATTTTTTAAGAGCCTCACTTTAACAATCTAATCTATAGAGATTTGTATATTGACCTATTTCCATCATTGTATAATCTCACTTTGACAAGCTAGTCTCCATGGAGCCCATTATGCCATCATAGGCCATTATTTATCCCATACTAAGCATTCAATGAGACATCATTGTAGCAACATCCATTCTAGATGAAGAATTAGAATTAGATTCAGGTTATATTCTTGAACCAAAATCAAATTTAGCATCAGAAGTAGAGTCAATGATAGTATCAACATCAAATTTAGAGTCTTTTGAGTCATAATCAAATTCAAAATTAGAATACATTTGTGGTTATTAAAACATTGGTTATGCATGCCTTGAAGATAAGTTTAAATACATTTATGATCCTTGTACAATGTTTAAGGAGGAATATTTTTAAAATTGACATAAGTTATCCTAGTACCTTCTATGAGGATTCTACTACCAACCCCCATTTCATTACCATAAACTAAAATATCCATATTATTAACATTCCATCTCCCACAACTGTTGATTGGGACTGATAGAATCATACATTATTGAAATGCATCTATGGTGACATATCAGTTGAATAAAAGCAAGGAGGTCAAGACCACATTCATGAAAAATAAGAACACTTTCCTAGTGAAATATTTTTGAAGGCACTATGGGACAATCAAAGTTTAAACTCAACATCTTCTAGCAAAACCTTTTTGGAGGCACTAGAAGACAATAAAAGTCAAATGTCAATGTTCATTAGTAAAACCTTCTTGAAGGTGCTATGGGATAATCAAGATAAATTCATTGGTATAAACCTCTTTAAGGAACTAATAGTTGAGTACAAAAGTTATTCACTACTTTATGAAGACATTATCAAAAATCAAATCAATATAGCTTCCAGTCTATAACTTAATTAAATGTTATCTAATCTCACGTCCAAACAATAAAAAAATTTGGTGGTACTTTCAAGAGAATATTCAAAACTCTTCAACCCCACCACATCCAAAGATATGTCAAATTTAGAATTAACAACATTGTGTGTGCCTAAAAATCATGATCTTCATTTGTTACTCTAGCATTATACATTCCATTATCATTCACTATTTTATTTCCCAATCAAACCTATCAATCAAAATTTATCCTTATTTACAATCCATGGCCACACTTTCCTTTATACAGGATATAAAGATACCTTGTCTTGAAATTTTAAGAAAACAAACTCAACAACTAACGAATATCATAATAATATTCTTTGCATCCAAATATGTAGGTGATTCTTAATAGAGCATCTATTCAGATGAGGTATGGGATAAAAATTAACATGATTAAGTATTCTATTTGTATCATTTGTTGATTAGGACATGCATATCCACATCAAAAAGAATAATATAATCATTTATCACACCTAGGCCAAACACATCCAACCAAACAAATAATTTTTATCCAAATATATGCATGTACCATTGTTTCTATCTAATTTTCACTTTTTCTTAAGTGTGAAAAGAAGAAACTAGTGAAGAAGGGTGTGAAAGAATACCTATTGAATGTGTGTGCATTAAATATAAGTGATTATAGATATCTCCTCTTTGTTTTGGGAGGATGACTTAAAAATTAAAAAACACTAAAATAAAATAGTTTGTTAGACAAGTAGATGGGTGGATTGCCTACCATGAGCTAGATCCTAAAAGTGAAAGCTTTCTACGAGGATGCCAATCCACCTTATTTAAAAAAATTAAGTGGAAATGATAAAATAAATATATTTTCATTAAATGATTGTAAAAATAAAATAAAATACAATAAATGATATCAAATTAATTGAAAAAATTAGATGCTTTTCTAAGTTAACCAAAATGAAGCGACTAGTTTGATTATACTAATACTAAAAATTGGTTAAGGCAAAGTTGTGGTTTTGGGTTTGGTAATTTGATGAGGTTAAAAATAATGGTTTGGTTGGGGTTGATTGAGATGATAAAATGAGAGGTATGGATGGTTTAAAAGATAAAATTTCAATTAACTAGGGTAACAAAGGGATGAGGGGGCAAAGAGGGTGAAGGTGGCTAAGGTGCAAAGAAAGCAAAGGAGGTAAATAGAATTACAATGGAAAAAATGGTAAAGGAGGTTAATATATTAAGATGGGAAGTGAAATAAGGGGTAGAGGTCAAGGTAATGAAAGGAATGAATTAAGTAAATAACTAAAAAAAAGGTTACCTTGAGGCTTGTTTATGTGGTTGATGTTGTTGACGATGTGATGAAGGAATCCTATGAAAATTTTGGAAGAGCTTCATTGCTTTGAATTATTTTCCTCCAAGATGTGGATGAGCTAAAAAATTATTAATTCCTTCAAAAAATTGCAACAAGATGTTAATAACCAAAGACTAACTTTCAACTTAGCCTTGAGTAAAGGAGAGGGGGGGTATTTATAACATTTGTTGTCAAGAACCATGCCAAAAGAGGGAATAGTAGAAGTATGGTGATATTTTCCATGTGGTGCATGAATGATTCAAAATATAAGGGTGGTGGGATTCCCACCTTGATCATGGGTCTCCCATTTAGATTGGTGTGTCTTCTACCTTACACACGAGTCCAATTTTGAATGGGAATCATGCACATGGGCCAAAATGAGGCTAAAAGACTTTTCACCACCCTTTATTGTCTTCATCAAATCATTTGAAGAGATGCCCCACAAAATATGGTGACATTTCCATGTGGGTGCATAAATGAGTGAAAACATGAGGGTGGTGGGATTCCTATCTTGATCATGGGTCTCCCATTTGGGTTGGTGTGTCTCCCACCTTGCACATGAGTCCAATTTGAATGGAAATCATGCACACATGCCTAAATGAGGCTAAAATAATTTTCACCACCCTTTCTTGTCTTCATCCAAGCACTTAAAGATATGCCCCACAAAATGTGGCGGCATTTTCCATGTGGGTACATGAATGAATCAAAAGATGAGGGCAGTGGGATTCCCACCTTGATCATAGGTCTCCCATTTGGGTTAAAAAGTGAAAAATGGGTGGATATTGTTCCCTTTATTTTTTCCAAAACACTAAAGATGTGGACATACAATTTTGAAGGCCACTTTCATGTGTGAAGACAAAATACATGTTGAATGACGGTCTCTTAAAGGAAAACTTGACATATTTCAAGGGGGGACCCTTGTGATGCATAAATGAGGTCATTCAACACCTTAGAAAAGGATATTATATGAGGTATGATGTCCCACATCAATCCACCTCACTTCTAAGCCATGTCATTTACCATGTCACATGCCATGTCATCATGAATAGTGATAGTGAGTCCCATAGTGAATAGTATTTTTGAATAGTAATATATGAGTAGGAGAATAGTGATTTGGTTAGGTTAAGAGGGGTTATTTAAGGGTTAATAATGTTTAAGGGGTATTTAGAGGGTCTTAAGGAATTTAGTCATTGAAAATTATAAGTGTGTAGTTTTCTAGTGTCTACATTTTGCCTTTTTTTTGTTATGTAACTTTGAATTAATAAGATAAAAAATAAAAAGGAATCACTTGCTTAAAGGTCAGGGTGCCCCAAGTATGGGAGGAGGTGTTTCCCCTCAAACCAAGATTCGATGAGGAAAGGTTGAATCAAGTGAAAATTTGATAAGTAATTGGTGGGGAGGTATGAGGTGGTGTAATAAGGTAGCTGGGCATGTGAAATGCTAGTGGGTTCAAAAAAGGTGACTAAGTGTGATAGTCAAGATTATGCAAAGAATAAAATAATTAATGTTGATAAAAAGAAGGTTAGGTTCTAAATGGACATACGATAGGGTAATCGATCCATAATGTTAGTCATAGTTGATTGAATTAAGCCTATTGAGTCATCTAGACACGGTCGATGTTGTTCATAGGTATCCAAGGTAGGAAGTGCTCTTGTAGAACAATACAAATGGTCTGGTTGCACATGAGGTGGGGCATAAAAAGTGCAACATGGTAAGTGTAGTTAGTGCAGTCAAAAGGATTAAGGCAAGGTCATCATAAAACATATGAAGAGGTTGGGTTAAGAATGGCCAACATCAAGGTAGATGTGGGTAAGTGGGTTGGTTGGTTAGAATAGGGTGGTCGAGTAGACTCCATATGCACTAGGAAAATGGATGCTTCTTACATAGTTCCATGGACATAATGTTTAAAATGAAATTCAGGCCTAATGTAGTTTTTCTGAGGTGGGGAGTGCTGGTTAACTTAGTTACCCCAATTTGATGTATCATGTAGTTAGGTTTGATTAAATAATTTTGGATAATGGGAGCTCCAAAGGGTGGAAAAGATGGCTATAAAATAGTTTGCTGATTGGTTTGGTAGAAATGGTGGATGAGATTACCTAGGAGGTAATTATATGATTTATTTAACTATGAAAAAGGAATATATATCCATGGATAAGTAGGTTCAAGCATGAAATTTCTACCACCATTTGTTAAAAAAGGGAGAAATATGCTTTACCAAGCTTTATAAAATTTGGTACTACTCAAATTGCCATGATGACCTGATGGGTTCTTTTATCACCATCTAAATAAGCTGACATTATGTATACTCCACAATAATGTCATTAATAGGATATGGAAGGGTATTATTCAATGATTTAGTGAAGCAAAATGTAGAATGGGTAAATGAGAAGTGGTGAAGATTCAAACCCTTGACCCTAGAGCCAGTGGGGCCCCAAAATAAGTAGGCACTGAGTTTTGAGGGAATTCAAAGAAAGACTCTGAGGGTTTTTGGAAAATGGAATGAGGTGAATAATAATAATATTAATTATATGAGGGAGTAGGTTGAAATAGGAATGAAAATAAATGGTATAAATGGAAAACCAAGAGGGAAAATAGAATAAGAATGTATAAAGATAGATAGATGGGGGAGTTGAAAAAGAAGGTGGGAGAAATAGGTCTAAAAGAGACCAAGGAGGAAAATAGGTTGGTGGAAGAGGGGACTCCTCTAATAGGTTACTGGGTGGAATGCATTTAAAGATTAGGGATATTATAGTACATAGGAAGATGTAGGCCATGTAGGGAGAATCAAGGGAAATTATTAGTTGGGATGTAGGTCACGTGATAGGGTATAGCTAGCAGTCACACATAGGTACCCCAAATATTCCATTTGAAGGTGGGTTTAGTTTTGATTCTAACATATGTAAAAAAGGGGTTCAAAATAGGTGAGACCAAAGGATATGGGAAAGGAATTTGTATCTTAATATCTGGTGGTGTTCATGCTCACTTGTGGGTCGTATGAGCTTATGGGCATGGTCAATTATGTTATAGAGTCATAAGATCAATATATATCTCACAGTAAACCAAAATTGAATGGAAGACATTCAAGGCCATAACATGATATATGTTGTGATCATATAATCTCAAAATGGGTAGAGGGTTTAAAAGGGAAAAATGTGATAGGTAGGGTGAAGGGAGTAGTTGGAGAGGGATAAAAAAGAGGATCCAGGCTCAACATATAAAGGCATTAAAGGAAGAAAGGGATGCAATTGAAGTAATGAACCTAACCATATTTCATGCATTAAAGCAAGGGTATAGAGGACATGAGGAAGTATACAAGGAGATGTACATAGAAGCAATACAACTGGTGACCACACTCTGAAGAGGTGGAGGTTAAATGGGAGAAAATAAAGGGGGATCCAACAAGGGATGAGGTGAAGGTGGACCAAGAGATGGATGAAGATATAGGTGAAGAAAAAAATGAGGTTACATATAAAGATGAAGGTGGATAATGATGAAAGGAGCCAGGCATGGACATATAGGAGGAAAAAATAGAAGTCAAGAAGAATAAAGAGTGTCCTTAAGATGAGAAAAATGAAATGAAATGGAGAAAAGGGAGAGGATGGTGGTAAAAAATGAAAGGGAATGAGATGAAGATCAGGGATGATAAGAAGAAAAAGGGAGAATTGAAGTAGGGATATAAAGCATGGATACTCACACAGATGCAAAATACGAGTGAGTATAGAGATGGAAAGAGGAAAAAGGGAATGTGAAAGGAAAAAGGCAAGAATTGATAAGAAGAAAAGGGATAATTATGGAAGGTTTCTTAAAGGATAAATACCCAGGTAGAAACTAGTTGTGGAGGAAAACAATAAGACAAAAGGGATGAAAGGATGAAAATAAATAAAATAGGAATAATGGAAAATGGGAAAGGTGGGAAGAGTGGTGAAATGATAGAGAATGGTTGTACATGTAAAGAAAAAGTGTGGCAATAGAAGAAACATAAAGCTTACAAGATGCACTGTATGATGTGGAATTGGTGAGGAAGTGAGAGTGACAAAGAGGGTGTGAAAAATTGCCAAGGACAAGGGGAAATGATGAAGATGGTAAAAGAAAACAAAGAAGATAGGGGGAAAAGTTGGTAAAAAGTGGAGAGAGAGGCAAAAAATGCAAAAAGTGGGTGGTAAAGTGAGCCGTGAAGCATGCACAAGGAAAGGTGTTAGGGAGGCCAACAAAGTAAAGTAGATGGTGGATTTATGGGAGAGAAGAGGGGCCAATGAGGAAGTCTATCAATCCTTGTGTTAAAAGAGATTGACAAGTTCAAAAAGTGGTTAAAAGAGATTGACAAGCTAAAGGGAGGGAGGTGGTGAGGAGATAGGTAGAGGGGTGGAGGAAAAGATATTAGGTGAGAAGGGAAAATAAAGTAAAGGATGTGGTCAAGATGACCTCAGTAAATGAGTGCTATTTACATAGTCTAAATAGATTTTAGGCCAATGTAGTTCTCCCAGTAATGGGGGAAAAATGAAGATGAATTATTAGATGATGTTAAAATATAAGGATACTAGGAAAAATCCAAAACTTTCTTGACATAAGATGCCCTAGGTAAGGGGATGTTGTTAATAACAAAAGCTAATGAAAAGGAAAATGGGAGGGTAATTAGTTGTTAGTGGCCAAACTTCCCTTAGAAGTCAAGTAGTGCCTACATAGTCGATGGACATTAGGCTAATGTAGTTCAACTGGTGTTGGAAAATAACACTCAAATTGGCTGCCCTAATTTGATGACCGCATGGGTTGGTTTGGGTTGATGGAGAAGGTTTTGTAAAATAGAAGTTTTAGGTTTTGGTGAAGGTGATGATGAAGGTGCATGGTGTATATTGGTGAATATTTACCATAATTATCCCACATTTATTAGGATGAGAGACATGGATGGGAAAGGTAGGATAAATTAGAATGGAATACAATGGTAAGCACCATAAATGACCTTCAATGGAGCTAATACAAAGAAGAGGTGCCTTTGTAAGGAGGTTGGACCTTCTAAAATTATGTGAGGGTATAAGTACAATGCAAACATCTATTGCTATGAGGTATGTTTTAGGAGGTGCATATCTATCAGGATCTATATAGTCATGTTGGTGAGAAGTCATCATTACTATGACCTAAGTTTTAAGGGTAGTATAAAAGTGATGACCTGCAAATAATTTATTTGATGGATAAGTAGATTTTATAAGTTATAAAGTTACTAGCATGGTGAGTGATATAGGATGGACCGTTCCTAACCTAAGAGGTGCATGGGTAGGCTTGATGAAAGGTGGCCATGTCTACATCATCTATCCTAGTTACTTGGAATCAATGACTTGGGGTTCCACTTAGAAGAGGCCCTAGTAATAAGGAGTTACATGGTCTAGGATATTGGTTATATAGTTGGATCAGATGGGGGAGCTTCTACAATGATAAGTATTTAAGAGTTACCACTACTAGCAGTGGTGGTAGTTTTAAAGGCATGATCATTATAATGACCCATGGTTAGAAGCCCATTTATGTCAACCAGGCTAAAGGTGACAATGATGAAAATTAACACTAGGCCCACAAGGACCACAATATGACAAATCAAGGAAAGACATTAGATGTGGATTAGATAATAAGGGCAACAAAAATAAATCATGATGGTACATAATGGCTTTATCAAGATGACCAATTAGATCAAGGGTGCTGTGTCCATATGAAAAAGGAATTAGACATGACTATTTTAGGTGGAAAGAATATTCAAGGGAATCAATGACATCATATGACCTTCCTTGTTGGTGGAATGGATAATCATGTTAGTGAGGAAGAATGGTCAGGTATTCTATTTAAAGAATCATGATAAGGATGAGTGTCTATCATTGAGTTTTTTGATTTTATAGGTTATAGAGAGTGAAAATAACTACACAAGGTTGAAGATGGTGAATAATGGAGCAATTATAGAGATAATAAACAACCCCCATGACCCAAAATAATCAATATGGTGAATGTGAAGATCTACCAAATACTACAACATGTAATGGCAATAATAGAATTACTATTAGATCAATAAAAAGAGGAAAGGTACCCACAACTTGAGATTGATCTTGAATTCTTACCTCTGTATCAATGTGGAAGGTGAGAATTTCATTACGCAAGATGTAAGGCTAGAGAATATGATCATCAACCTATTTATAGAGGGAACCCTCACTATATAAGGGGATATGCATTGAGGAAATAACTAACAGTACCTATGTGAGTAAAACAATCAGAGTAGAGGGATGCAATGGCTTCAATAGGTGAGCAGGGTAAAAGACCCAAATCAAACAATGATTCTCACTCTATGGGGATGAATGTGGAAAAGGAGAATAGAGTACACCCTTTAGTGATTACTAAGATAAGGAATGTTATAGATGTTAGTTTAGGGAGCAATCAAGTAGAAGGATGGCTGAACATAAATTTAGAGTCACCAAATAATCAACCTAGTGCTTAGGTAGGAAAATAATGTATGTAGGGGCCTTAGGTGAAGTGTGGATAGTCTAATAAATTTATATGTGATGTGCAACTCCTTGCACCCTAAATTAAATATTTCATAATTTGCTATAAACATGTACAAAATGTGTTGGATGTCACTAGTCAAATGTTATAATGCTTAAGGTTGTGTGGATACTTATGAATGTTATGGTTATGGTTATGATTGGTATGGTTATGGTTGTTTTAGTCTTGCTTAATGTAAAAAGAATGATTATTATTTTTGAAACACTAGATGGTAAAATTCATGATAAAAACATCAACCAAACACATTAAGACAATAATTCGAAAGTGGGATTGACTTAGTGAATATAAGCCCTTCAAACACTATGTATGAATGATCGTGAGTTGATATAAAAAGGTTTCTTAATCACAGGGTGTCAAGTAATCTCTAAATCCCCTGATTTATAGATAGTATAAAGGGAAGATGGGTGATAGGTGGTGTGAAGGGTAATGCGTGATATGTATGATAACCTCATATGAATTAGTTTTCCCCTTCTATAGGTGGCCTAAGAATGGTAATAGACAAGTCTATGTCATATGCTAGATGTAGACTGATCAATGTGGGAAGTCTACATGTGAAAGCCGATTGTGGCTTCCAACTTATTATTCTACTTGAGAGCCAATTACGGCTTTAGATTTTGTTGTGATTGTGGGTCTTTTGATTTATTGTTATATATGGGAAGTTGATCGATGTGGGAAGATTTCAAGAAATTTATCTAATTTTGACAAATTTAACTTAGCCATCCTTCATGGGAGTGGTCTAAGCTTATAAGATTTGTTTAATGCTCTTGATATTTGTCCTTTAAGGGAGTAGTCTACCTTATATTTGATAATTTTTATTTTGTTTTGGGGTAGCTATCTTTTGAGGGAACAATCTGTAATACTTAAGAGATTGACTCAAGTAGTATTTTGGTATGCAAATTATTTATAGATGCAATTGTTTTAGACATGGACAAGTCTAATTAGGTTTAGAGGTTTACCTTTATGAAGGCAAAATTTTAACACAATAAGGTTAATGATATAAAAAGGTGTGGTTTTTGAGAGACAATGGCCATGGGATTCCATCTTGTTAGAGATAAAAAGTATCCATGAGAGTTGTGCTATGGGTAGAGCCATGGTACTCATATTTAGGATTAGGCTATGACTGTGATAGTTAAACATATGGTTCTATGTTGTAATCAATTGTCCTCACAAGGAGAGGAGAAATATGGGTGAAAGTTAAAATCTTGTAATCAAGGGATGACCTTAAGTTAGACAAAAGGAGTGAACTTGATCCTTATTTAACATAAAAATGGATATATATGCGAAGCATTATGAGGGTCAAGTTCTGGTTTGCCTTCAAGAGAGGACAAATGATAAGATCCTGATCCATAATTATGGGTAATGATGTAAGGTCCAAGCCAATTGAAAGTAAACTTGCCTCATTTACTCTTCTCCATGTTGGTGACATGTTATTTTTATTTTAGGATAAGGTCTTTGATATTAAAGTCTCATTGTTTGAGACACTTGTTATAAGCACATTTGATATTCTCTTGATAGGTATAGAGGTGGGTAAGGGTTGCTAAATGATGTTTTTCAAGTAGCTCAAGTTGAGCTAAATGGTGTTAATGATAATCTTCTTCAAAAATAAGACTTTGCAAAGATATGTGAAGAGAGGGAATTTGAAATTCAAAAGGCAAGACTACCTCTACTTCAAAGACTAGAGAAAAGGGAGTAACACCCGTAGAGGTTTAAATTCTAGTAGATAGGTCCATAAGGAAAATGGGATGTACAAATACTAATCCTGACCTGAAGCACTGACAACTTTGGTTAGTATTTTGTTAAGGATTTTATTATAGGCTTTTTCTTATCCATTTTCTTATGGTTGATAAGGTGAGGAAAAGCTTAAATTGATTCCAAATTCATCACATAAACTTTGGACTTACTTATTTTTAAAGGGTTTGCCATTATTGGTGATGATCTTATGAGGAACATCAAAGTGGCAGAAGATATGATGGTTGATAAAGTCAATAATCTTTTCCACTTTAGTCGAGATAAGAGGAATAACTTCCACCCACTTGGTGAAGTATTAGAATAAAAGAGGGGTAAAAACTTTATTAAAACCAAGAAAACCAAGGTATCGAATAGCCTGAGGCCAATGCCTCAGGAATCAACAAAATCACAAAAAACAACAAGAACAATACAATTACGCTCCAATACCACTCTCATCTTCCACGATAATCCTTTCCAAATTTTGACGAAGTGCACAAGGCATCTGCTCCCACCCATCTAACATCTGGCCTTCAACTGCTTCTAATCCCCATCTTGGCAGACAATCGGCTGCCCTATTCCATTCCCTAGGAATATGGGCAAAAGTCATAGAATCCATACAAGAATTGACTTGAAGAATCTGCTAAACAATCAATGATAGCTGCCAGCACACGTCAGATGTCTTCTTCTCAAGAAGCAAATTAACCAAAACTTGAGAATCAGCCTCATAGATTACTTTTCTCCATCCTAAATCATAAGATCTCCTTAGAGCATGTAAAATCATGCATCCCTCCATCCAGTTAACTGTCTTCATGCCTTTTTTAACTGCAAAAATCAAAACCACAAAACCAGTAGAATCCCTATCGAGCCCACCAATCCCAGCTGAGCCTAGATTCCCATGGGATGAACCATCTGTATTAAGTTTCAAAAACCGGTAGGAGGTGGTGTCCATTTCCCCATCCTTTATACTCTCTATGTCACCTATCTAACTCTCCTGACACTAGCTGAGATTAGAGAAAAACCCTGAACACCCAACCTCTCCACAATCTCAGCATCACTCTTAGCCACTGGCAAGGTAATCTCACTCTTAACCCCAACAGTTTCTTGGATCATGCCCAATATTTTAAACCAAACCTGCTGAATTCCCAAAATCCTATGATTTCTTTCAAGCCAGACCTACCATAAAAGGAAGATGGGACCTGCGTACCAAACATCATGTAAAAATGAAACTAGTGAGGTCAGTCTACCCAATCTCACCCAAAAATTAGCCAAGGAGGATGCGTGAATGCATTGGCACTTCCACGCTTCCCACCAAAAGTGCCATAATTGTGTTGAAAAAGGGCATTGCAAGAATAAGTTTTGAGAGTCCTCCTCCTCGTTGCTGCATAATGCACACCTTGAGGGGCCAACAAATCCTCTCTTCTGGATATTGTCCCATGTCAGGCATTTATTCCAGGCCAAGATCTAGGAGAAACAGTTACACTTCAGCCAAGAGAAACTATTCCAAACTTTTTTCCACCAAGAAACTTCCCTCCCATCATCTATCTATTGAGAAATCAATGCCTGGTACCCTAAAGACACCATGTATGATCCCTAGGGATTGGGGGCCCATGCCAAAACATCCCTTTCCAAAAGGGAACTACAACTACATCCAGCTAGAATGGAATGTAGTTCAACACATTCCTCTTCCAATCCCATAATCAGCCATTCCTCTAGTGTTTTCCACCTTGCTATCATCATCTACCCTTGACAGGAAAACTCCTTAAAATCACCCACCCTTGACCATCCAGCTTCGCCAAATCTTTGCACTAGTATATTTAACTAAGGATATTGATTTTCTAGGGGTGGAAAACCATCCCAGGAGTCCTGCCAGAACTATGCCTCCATCCCATCCTTGCATATCCAGAATAAACCATGCTTAATAAGTGCAGCCCCTTTCTGGAGCGTAGACCAAATCACTGATCCCTTTCTAGTCAAGCTATGCCTCAGAATATCACTCTGAGAAACTCCTGCCAAGTACTTGTGGGATATGATTCTAGCCCATAGCTGGTCAGGTTCAACACACCATCTCCAATATAGTTTCGTAGCCAAAGCTATACTAGAGAGTAACGACTGTCTTAGTCTAAGGCCTCCCAACCTTTTTGGACTAAAAACTACCTCCCATTTAATGAGACTCCATTTAGCTACTGCTAAATTGCAAGCCCAAAGAAATTGCCTTGCTAAAGAATCAAGTTCTCTCTTAAAACACACTGGTGTGACCTGAACCATACACCTGTATATAGGGAGCGCCTGCACAACCAATTGAAGTAGATACACCTGACCAGCAAAGGACAACCATCGATGAGTCCAATGACTGACCTTAGCATGAAACTTGTCTAGAAGGCCCTGCCACGTCTCCCTAGACTATCTCCCAGTCGAGATGGGAATGCTAAGGTAAAGTAGAGGAAGACTTCCAATTTGGAACCTAAATAAATTAGCAATTCTCCATTAAATTGGAAGAGGGGTGTTGAAGAAATAAATTAAAGACTTGCCCTCATTAATTAGCTGCCCTGATGCCTCTAGATAAACATCCAAATCTCTGCACATATTAGATGCCTCTCTCATAGTTTCCATACCCATCAAACCTGCATCATCCACAAACTAAAGGTGAGAGAGTGCCGAGAGACCTCCACCCCACTGCCAGCACTGAATATGTCCCCCTTCCACATTCCTTTTGATCAAACATCCTAGCCCTTCAACCAGAAGAAGAAATAGATAAGGGGAGAGAGGATCACCTTGCCTTAGGCCTTGAGAGGCTCCAAATAAATTAGAATTCTCTCCATTGATCAGAACCAAAAAGAAGGTCAAATTCACACAACTCATGACCTAGCAAATCCAGTCCTCACTGAATCCAAAAGCACTCAAGACTTTTTTGAGGAAGGACCACCGGACTCTGTCATAAGCTTTACTCATGTCCAGCTTAATGAACACGACCTTTTCTTTTGACTTGGCCATCGAATGAATCACCTCAGTAGCCACCACCATGCCATCCAAGATTTGATGCCCTTCCATGAATCCACTTTGCTCTTTAGAGATAAACAATTTAAGCTACCTTTTCAATCTTTTTGCAATCAGCTTGGAGATGATTTTATAAATCACATTGCACAAGGAAATGGGACAAAATTGACTTAACTGATCAGCTCCCTCCCCCTTAGGGATAAGATCCAGGAAAGTCAAGTTCAAAGCCCTAAGCATCTATTTATTCATCTGAGATTCGCAAATAGCAGCCAAGAGATCGACTTTTATAATGTCCCAAAACTCCTAGAAAAATTCAACTAGAAATCCATTCGGCCTAGGAACTTTACCTTTTTACATCTAGAAAACTATCCTCTCAACCTCCTCCATAGAAATGGCATTCATAAGATGCTCGTTCATCTCTGAAGAGACCAAAGAGGGAATACATGAAAGAACCTGAGTCTCAGCCACCAAGTCCCCTTGCGCTTCCTCTTGAAATAGAGAAGCAAAGTAAAGTTTTGCCTCCTTGCAAATACCTTGGGTGGAATGAATGGTCTCCCCCCTATCTATCACCAATGAGGAAATAGTATTTTCGTGCTGCTTGGATTTCACTGAGTTGAAAAATAATGCAGTATTCCTATCCCCCTCCTGAAGCCATACATTCCTCACTTTTTGCTTCTAGAAGATTTCCTCCCTCAGCTCCCATTCCTCCACTAATTTAAGGGCCTTAGCTTCCTCTCTTAGTAGAAATTTAGATGCCCCCTCTTCCCTAATCATCCTGGTTACTTCATTTAATTGAGTTTGCACCACATCTTTCTCATGGTGAATGTTGCCAAAACACTGTCTATTCCAGTGCTTGAGCTGATATTTGGTAAATTGTAAGAGCTTTGAAAAAGTATACATTGTAGTTCCATATCTCAGCCTACCTCTTCTCCACCAATCAACAATACAACCATAAAGGTCTGGATCCCTAAGCCACATGAGTTGGAATTTAAAAGGTGCTCTTTGAGGAGTCCTGGCTGAGGAAATAGTTAGCTTAATGGGCCAATGATCTGAGCCCCACCAATAAAGAATCTCAGAGTTAGAATACCATGACCCCCCCACCCAAAAACATGACACCATAAAATGGTCAAGGCGCTCGGCAATACTGCTATCCCCCAACCTTCTATTGTTCCATGTGAAGCGGTCATTGCTAGGTTTGATATCAACAAGATTAAGAGCTGAGATATTGTCTTCAAGCAAAATGGAAGAGGGCTTAGTTTTCATAATACCTCCTTGTTTCTCAGATAAATCTAGAATGACATTAAAGTCTCCAGCAATAATCTAAGGAAAATAGGGAGACAAACTACACACCTCATGAATGTTGTTCCATACCTTGAGCTTGCCTCAGAAATCTATCAGAGCATAGACATTAGAGAAAATAATAGATTCCCTTGATTCCATGCACCAAAAAACCATGGATAAAGAGGACTTGAAATAAATCTAGGACACAGGCTAGATCTTGCACGAGTTCCATAGGCATGCCACACTCCCCAAAGATCCCTGGGCTCCAACACACTGACAAAGGCCTTGTCTCCATATCTTGGGCACCATAGTCATCATAAAATCAATAGAAACTTTAGTCTCTTGTAAAAAGAGAACATCCAGAGAGTGCCTACACACTAATTCCTGAATAGCTTTTTATTTGGGGCCACTGTTCAAGCCCTTTGCATTCCAAGAGATAACAATCATTTGGGATGAGTCAAGAAATGGGTGTCCAGGGTCTTAACCGCTCTTGACTCCACCAAGTTCTCCCCAATCATCTTAATCCTCTCCATGTCCTTTTTACGTCTTATCTTAGCATTTTTATCTATAGCCCCTTTCTTCCCATCCTTCTGAAGGATGCCTAGATGAGGGGTAGATTTCCCTCTTTTATCCACTTCTGCAGCCACAACCCATATCACAGGTTCTACTTCTTTTGCACCCTAACCCATGTTCAAATTTGGCTCCACCACCATTTGTGCTCCCGTCTGTCCATCGATGAGCATGGGCATAGTGGAATCTTCTTGCATAACACACAGAGGCTTGGTGGAGCCAATCACCAATCTTGAATCTTCCTCAAGATGATCTGCAATGTTCATATCCAGATTAATTGTTTGCTTCCCCAACTCATCTAAGGTCTCAAACCTGTTAAATGTATCCTCCTCTTGTCATTCCCTTAAAGTTATTTTCTATCCTTTGCTATGGGACCAACCTTTTACCTGGACAAAGCCCTTCACATCCTTATTTTCCTCTACTGCAAGCTTCTTTCCTTTGTCAGTATTAGGTATGGTACTCGCCTGAGATGTAGTCTGTTGTTCTATTGGCTTGGATTTTGGACATCTTCTCACCAGGTGGCTATATTCATGGCAGAGGTAGCATTTGAATGGAAGAGTCTCATAATCTAGTTACTATACCCAGGAATATGAGCTAACACCCATCTCTATTGCATCTAGAAATGGTTTACTTAAATCAATTTCCACACAAATATGAGCAAAAGTCATCACCTTCTTAATCAAGGTTTGTGTAGAAGATCTAATAGGTCTTCCAAGCATTGATGCCAACATATGAAGTACATCCTCCCAGCAACATTCTATTGGGAATTGAGGCAATTGAACCCACACTAGCACTCTGTTAGGAAGCCTCTCGAAGGGGTTAAAGCCAGCATGCCATGGTTTTACAAATAAATCCACCTGGTTGTAAAAATAAGGCCCTCCTTCAAAGACCCTGTTGCAGTCAGCTAGGCATACAAATGTCACCATGAAGTAATTGTTTGCAAGCATGGTGACTTCCATTTCACCTTTAGGTTCCCACACTCTATGAGCCTAGCTTTCTAGGAACTGAAGGGAGACTTTTAAACCTAGGAACTTACAATACAAGGAATGATTAGAATAATATTCTACATCATCAGTAATCATTTCAAAGGGGATTACCAATTTTGGTCTTTCTTTGCATCTTTCAAAACATCTATTAACCTTCATGATCCTAGATCCTCTAGGCATATTCAAATCCTTAGTAGTTGTATTCTAAGAAAAAAGGGCATTTTCATACCCCTGCACATCCTGTCCTGGAAAATTCATGCCCACCACTTCACTGAAACTAACACTAGTACCAATCATGGAAGGCATACCCCTATCCATGACTACACCTTCCTTAATGTTCTTCTCTAGATGTGAGTTCGTGCTAGCCAACACCACTGGCCTGTCACAAACCCTGCTTAGCAGTATTGCACAACCCATAGCACAAAAGATAGGAGAAAAACAAATGAAGTTTTACCTGAACTAGCTAATGCTGCGACCCCACCCCATTCTTCCAGACTGACACCCTTCCCCTACCTATGCAGAGACACCCACAACAAAAGATGGCTAGGGCATGGCTGCCCTATCTTATCACCAAACTCCCGTCCATCACCATTTTATATACTTGGTAAAGTATTCAATGGCTATGATGATGGAGCTATACTACTATGAAGAATGGGGGTTGATTTTCCCAATGAGATCGATCCCCCATTATAAGAAAGGCCAAAAGTCTTTAGATACTTAGAGGCCATTAGTTGGTTCATGATACAAATTAGCATGCTGTTGACATTTAACACACTTTTTTGCATAATCACAATAGTCTTAGTTGAGGGTAGGCCAATAGTAACCGATGCAAAAGATACATTTAGCGACCATTAGACTACTAAAGTATCCCCCATAGATCCCATCATCTACTTGTAGGGGAAATCCAAGAACAAACACACCTGTTCTGATTCCTCTTGTTAGGATCTTGCTCCTCAGAAAGAGCACAATATGATTACCAAATATAAGCAATTAAATATACAAAAATAGCTAGAAACACAAGTAACTAGAATTCACCAATAGCACAAAATATGAGAGACAATACACTATCTTGTATTAACACTTTAAAGAAAAGAATACTACAAAGAGCCGCCACACTCTTCCACCTTACAGAGGTTTCCCACACCTCAAGTGTACAGTAATTCTTTTCACAACACTCTCTTACACAAAAAACGGTCCCAACAACCAACTCACACACAGAATTGGTGTTCACCTCTCCAACCAGTCAGTAATAACCCTGCCGGTACACCAAGTACTCTATAACACTTCAAGTTGATCTCCCATGAACCTGCAACCTGTAATTCAATAGACCAAACTTACATGTAGATCCCATATGAGCTTGCAACAACCTGCAACTCAATGATATTACAATGGAAGGAACTTCCTTGCCTTCCTTTCTATCTCATACTTATACGATACATGCCAATGGGTCTATAAATAGATCCCTAACTTAAACAATAACTTAGACTCTTAATTTAGACAATTATCCTCGCAGCTCAAGACTCTAACTCTAACTAGTCTTTACATGCAAACTCTTCATTCACTTAACTAACTGTCCATGCAACGAACAGTTTTGGAACACACAGGCGACCGATGCCAGTCCCTGCTTGCCTGGTTCTGCCAATGTTGGCCGACTTCCTGCCATCGCCAGTGGCCTTCTGCACTGGTCA
This sequence comes from Torreya grandis, assembly GCA_037957365.1. Lineage (NCBI taxonomy): Eukaryota > Viridiplantae > Streptophyta > Pinopsida > Cupressales > Taxaceae > Torreya > Torreya grandis. Next base: position 1,131,728 of record JARHVA010003496.1, on the reverse strand, counting down.
CGACCGACGTCGGTCCTGATGCTGACGCTGATGCTCCTGGATCTCAACAACCTTCTATTCCTACTATTTGCAAAGAGTTGAAGCTTTTAGCTCCATAACCTAACAATCTCCCACTTGGAGATAAACAACTGTAACCTGTACCTGTACCTGTACTCCGTCTAGTTTGTTCCCTTGGCTTTGTATCCCTCCTCAAGATCACTCTTGAAGACCAACCACCACAAATCCTGTAGTGCAAAACTTGTCATCCAAATTACCTGCCACATCCGCATCTACAAACCATGTAGAAAAAGAACTTGACCCTGCATAGCATGTGCACCTGCTACTGGTCCCACTGAACTGCCCTTCAGTATTACTTTCTCGGATTGACTCCAAACTTGTGACAACTCCCACTGCTTGGGAAAACTTACGTTTAGTACATACCATGCACTCAACCTCATTATGTGAATCAAGACACCTGTTCTGTGAACTGTCCAACCATCGGCATGCTAACCGGTCTCACACAATCATCCTGAAACAAAGTCAACAAGACCTCCATGTCTCTAGAACACACTCATGCCAAAGAATCTTGCTGCTCCCAGATTCTCCATGACACACCCCTGAACTAGCTTTACCTTTAGTTCAGCAATACCTGTATATGTAACCCTGCAACAAGCACATCATACAGAAATAGGATAATGTAGCTAATATTATCCAACCTGGTAAAGAGAAACATAATGATCAAACCTCTATTACCCTGCAGCTAATACAAGACCATATACCCTGATCTTCCATCTCACGTATCCATTTCCGCTCTTCTTCATCCTGAAAATCCATTCATCTCTTAGTGCTTTCTTTCAGCTGGCAACTCTACCTAAAACACCTGTTTGGTTCTCCTCCAAGGAATCACATCCTCATCCATGCCAAGCTCCCACTATTTCTTGGATCTACCTATTCTGCTTTTTTAACAACTTCCTAGTTCTATACCATAAGTGAGCAACAAGTAGTGTAAATAAGGGAAATGATGAATTTAAGAACTTACTTATGCCTTTAGTCTTCCATATGGGTGATTGAGACTCCATGACAGCTAGCTGTCCACCCAAAATTCATCTTAGTGATCGATGCCGATCACATCTCAGTCTGCAACTGACCGATGTCAGTTCCCTGCGACTGCCACCTTACCGACGTCAGTTTCCCCTGGCTGATGCTGGTCAATTTTCCTACCGACGTCGGTCTCTGTGTTTTTCTAGTGAGACTTGACTTTTTCCCATGAGCTCCTTTTGGATCAAACCCTTATCCAAATCACCCTTGCTCTGCTCAAAATTCCTCTACATCTTGTGCTGAACTCTGTTCGTCACCTTCTCCTTGAAAACCAAGGCTTTCTTGTTCTTGTCACTAACATCGGATTCCTCAAGAAACATCACCTTCTTCTTCTGTATACAGAAACCATGATCCATGCCTTCCAAATCTGAAAGCATACTCTTTGACTCAAGAACAAGAATCTCCTTCTTATCTATGTGACCAAGCCTATTAAGCCACATCTCTGAATCTACAGCTGAAGTAGATAACCCAGAAAGAGAATCAGTCATACAAGTAGATAGATAAAGTGTACCTACTTTCTTACCTCTAGCTACAACAAGTGTAACCTTGGTAACCTTCCAAGAGTATGCTATGAGAGTTACTGTGCAACCCTCATCACCCAAACTTCTAATAGAAATCAAATTCTACTCAAGAACTGGGACATGCATGACCTCCTTTAACACCCATGTGTCACCTATCTGTAATTTCAGCTTCACTTTTTCTTTGCCAACCATCTGACAAGGCTTACCATCCCCTACACAAATTTCTCCAAAATCTCCCTTGACATACTCATGAAAAAATTCCCTATGTGGGGATGCATGAAAAGAGGCACCAGAATCTAAAACCCAAGATTCTAATTTATCCAAAGAACATACCAGAGCATCCTATGCAAGGTAATCCGCAACATCTACTTCTTCTCCATGTCCTTCATGCAGATCTTCACTCGATCTACAATCTCTCTTTAAGTGCCCTTGCTTTCCACATTTCTAGCAGGTTATTCTGCCATACCTGGACTTGGATCTACTGCCTATCTTCGACCTTGATCTCCCACGCTCTATCTTCTCTCTTTGCCTTCCTTTGCCTTCAACACTCAAAGCATCTCCTAATGATTCACCTATGCTTTTCCTACGTATCTCTTCATTCAAGATCACACTCACAACATCATCCACTTTTAAGACTTTTGAAGCAGACACAGTGTTAGAAACTGCCATTACCAAACCTTCCCAACTTTCAGGTAATGAACACAAGATTAAGAGAGCTCTAATTTCATCATCAAATACAATATTGACTGAACTTAACTGGTTTACCAAACCATGGAAATCACTAAGATGGCTATGAACAGATCCACCTTCCAACATTTGCAAATTAAATAAACGCTTCATAAGAAATACCTTATTAAAAGCTGAGGGTTTTTCATATAAATTTGCCAAAGATTCCATCAACTCCACTGTTGTCTTACACTGTGATAAGCTGGAAATCACAGATGATGCAAGACTCAATCTAATAGATCCTAGATCCTTCCGATCAAGAACCTCCCATTCTTCATCCTTCATATCCGAGGGTTTACAACTAACCCCACCCAATGGTAAGTATAAATCTTTCTGATACAGATAGTCCTCAATCTGCATCCTCCATAATTGGTAGTTCTTGCCATTAAACTTTTCCATTCGTAGCTTACTATCTTTTGCCATTGCTCAACTCCCACTCAAACAGAAACCCTGTGAGTAACCTGTAATCAAAACACACTACCCAAATCTAAACCAATCTGTTAGTATCCCAACCAAAAGCTTTGATACCACTTGTAGGGGAAATCCAAGAATAAACACACCTATTTTGATTCCTCTTGTTAGGATCTTACTCTTCAGAAAGAGCACAATATGATTACCAAATATAAGCAATTAAATATGTGGAAATACCCAGAAACACAAGTAACTAGAATTCACCAATAGCACAGAATATGAGAGACAATACACTATCTTGTATTAACACTTTACAGAAAAGAATACTACAAAGAGCCACCACACTCTTTCACCTTACAGAGGTTTCCCACACCTCAAGTGTACAGTAATTCTTCTTCACAACACTCTCCTACACAAAAAATGGTCCCAACAACCAACTCACACACAGAATTGGTGTTCACCTCTCCAACCAGTCAGTAATAACCCTGCCGGTACACCAAGCACTCTATAGCACTTCAAGTTGATCTCCCATGAACCTGCAACCTGTAATTCAATAGACCAAACTTACATGTAGATCTCCTATGAGCTTGCAACAACCTGTAACTCAATGATATTACAATGGAAGGAACTTCCTTGCCTTCCTTTCTATCTCATACTTATACGATACATGCCAATGGGTCTATAAATAGATCCCTAACTTAAACAATAACTTAGACTCTTAATTTAGACAATTATCCTCGCAGCTCAAGACTCTAACTGGTCTTTACATGCAAACTCTTTGTTCACTTAACTAACTGTCCATGCAATGAACAGTTCTGGAACACACAGGCGACCGATGCCGGTCCCTGCTTGCCTAGTTCTGTCGACGTCGGCCGACTTCCTGTCATCGCCAGTGGCCTTCTGCACTGGTCACAACTGACGTCGGTCCTGATGCCAACACCGGTGCTCCTGGATCTTAGCAACCTTCTGTTCCTACTGTTTGCAAAGAGTTGAAGCTTTTAGCTCCACAACCTAACACTATTTCCTTTATGGTGTGGGAAGCTTGATGGATATGTAGACAATGAAGAAGGAGACCATAAAAACCATGTTTATAAAGGATTCCCCCTAGTATGGTGTAATGAAATGTACTTTGAACAAAGTTTTTGTAGGCATTCCTAGAGAGGTTGGGAGGAATGATGCCCAAGTTGATGTAGTTGAAAGTTTGGTCATACCAAATGTTGGATGGGGATTCCTCCACATTAAAAATGGTAGGGAAGTTATATTAGCTATAAGAGAGTGTGGTAAAATGATGAATGGTGATAAATATTCTAGAATTGGAAGGCTAAAAAGGGATCAGGGAAGCAAGGTAGGCCATTGTATCCACAAATTTATTGGTAGATTAGGGAATGGATTGGACCAAGTAATATTTGAATGATGTTAAAAGTTTGTCAACTAAAAGTTTATATTTTTTCAAGACGTCATTCTTACATTGATAGGATCCATTGATTTGGTTGACCATAAGCTGATAATCATCAAAGACATGGATTGTCTTAATTCCTAATATTAAAGAAGTTAAAAATCCATCATTAGGGATTCGTACTCAACCATATTATTGGTGTATTCAAAGTCAAGTTTGAAGGAGAGAGGAAGGGGTTCACCATCATGAGGAATGAGAATAAATCTAACACCCCCTCCTTGTTAGCACTTTAAGCCATTAAAGAACATGGTCATTTGGTAGGTTATGACATCTTCTTAAAAAAGAGTCATGATAGACTCATCTGAAAAGCCAAGAGGAGGTGGTTGGTTATTTTGTAAAGGAGATTCAACCAATTGGTCAGCAATGACCTACCCTTTAATCAAATTCTACTAGAGGAATTATTGGTCAAATTCATCTAGAATCATGATCCACTTAGCCATAGATTGATTTTGGTATGGTTTAGAGTGTATTTACTTGAATGGGTTGGTATTAGTTATGATTAGGTTTTATGGTTAAGAATGTAGTGGCAGAGTTTGGTGGCCATGAAGGTTAATGCTAAACAAGTTTCTCAATATGTGTATACCAAGTTTTGTATTCTATAAGCATGCAACTAATGTAGTATATGGCTTGATCTTTATATTGTTCATTTTAATGATCCAACATTGTCCCCAGGGAATAGTTGGTGGCAGAGATATATAGGTAAAAGGGGTGGTCATCCTTAGGAGAGGTGAGGATAGGTGGTGACAAAAGGTATTATTTGAGTGAATCAAAGGCCTTTTGACAATTGATATTCTATTTGACAGAGACATCCTTATTCAGAAGGTGATGGAAAGGTTGGAATCAGTATAAAAGTTAGGAAATTAAATGGAGAATAGATTGATGTGTTCCTTGTAGGCTACAAAGCTACTTAAGGTTAGTTGGAAGATGCATGTCTAACATTTCTCTAAATTTAGTAGGGTCTACTTTGATTCTATGAAGAGAGATGATAAAGCCAAGAAGCTTTCCTAAAAGGACCCCAAAAATGCATTTCTTAAGATTAAGGCAAACATGATAATGGATGAGATGTTCAAATATGATCGTAAGAACAATCAAGTGATCTTTTCAGAGTTTGGATTTCATGAGAAGGTCATCTACATAGTCTTCTACAATCTTATGGATGATATCATGGAAGATATAAGTCATGGCACATTGGTAGTTGCCTTAGCATTATTTAACTTGAAATGCATGACTCTATAGCAAAAATTTCCCCAAGGGGTGGTAAAGGCAATTTTATGTTGATCTTTAAGAGCAATCAAGATTTGATTATAACCCAAAAACCTATCCTTGAGAGATAACATCTCATGGTTGGCTATAAGATCAATAAGTTGGTCAATGCTAAGTAAAGGAAAGTCATCCTTAGGGAAGGTGAGGTTAAGGTCATGAAAGTTCACACAAATGCATAGACCCCTAGTGACTTTGGTGACAGGTATGATATTCAAAACCCATTGGAGGTAGTCAATAGGTTGAATGAAGTTTACATATGGGAGACACTAAAGCTCTTCTTTGATGAGAAGGGATATGCAAGGATGTATGCATAAAAGTTTTTGTTTAATATGCTTGGCATCATGATGAGTGACTAGTTTATAGATAACAATGGTGGGGTCAATCCTGAGCATATCACTATAAGACCAATTGAATGCTATGCTATGGTCTTGGAAGAAAGAGGACAAATCCTGAAGTTCCTTAGCATTCAAGGATTGGCCCAATTTGAAAATGTAGGGGTTGTCTAGAGTGTCTAAATTGATATTTATGGTCGATTAATATAACATGGTCAAGGCCTCAAGAGGAAGGGTTTTTTGGATAAAATAATCCCTCGCACCGAAGTTGGTAAGAATAGAATCATCGTCTTGATGTTAGATGGTGTTGATGGTAGGAGAATTGTTCTCTACCATTTCAAGGTGTATGAGTGGAAGGAATTTTGTTTGACCACTCTTTTGGTAGATGAGAGGGCCCAAATTAATGGTATTGACTAGAAGAAAAAAAATTAGGGGGTGTTGGAAATATTGTCATTAATGTCAAAGGTCTACCATTATTTGTGATAAACGCCCCATTGCATTTAAAGTTGTTTGTAATAAATATATCTTGGCTAATATGAGTTAATATTTATTTAATATTAATGAATATATTTTTGGTTGTATACGAGACAAAAGAAGGGCCCATGGAGAAGTCGAAGAGCCATGGGGTAAAGACAAAAGAAGCATGGGATGCATTTTCCCATGAAGAGTCATCTTGGGGAATACCTAGAGTCACCAAGTGAAGACAAAAGAGTAAGGGTGAAATTTCTCATGAAGGGACACTTTGTGGAATACAAAAAGTCACCAAAGATAAGGATAAAAGTGGGAAGGACATTTTTGGTCATGAAGGGTCACCACATGAATTTTCAAAGGCTTGAATATGAAGGGTCATCCAAGATTGGTGCCATTTTCCATGAGGATTGAAGGGTCACAAAGGGGGAAGACCAAAGGTCATTTGGAAAGCTATAAATAAAGGCTTGAGAAGCCATTTGTAAATATGGAAGATAGAGGTTGATTTGATATTGTAGTATCTAGCTTAGAAGAGCAATTGTGAGAGATGAATATGATTTGTATTTGTTATATCTAGCTTAGAAGAGCAAAGGTGAGAGAGAGGGAAGAAATGTTGTATTGATCTATCATTTGTTGAGATAACAACATTGAGAGATAGGTGTGTGGTATACACAAAGGGGTTGGTGCTCACAAATTATTTCTGGGTTGGTGCTCGGCAAAGGGGTTGGTGCTCTTATAGGTTAGTGCTCATGAATAATAGCTGGGTTGGTGCTCGACAAAGAGGTGTGGTGCTCCTGTGGGTTGGTGCTCATGAATAGTAGTTGGGTTGATGCTTGGAAAAGGGGTATGGTGCTCCTACAAGCTTGGCTTAGGAATATTGTTTGGGTTTGTGCTCATTCATATACTTGAGATTGTTCTCCATGGTTTTTTCCACATTGGGTTTCCATGTTATATCTAGTGTCTCTATCTATCTTGTGTGGTGTTTATTATTTGAGTTTTATTGCATATCTTGAATGTTTGATTAAGTGAAATTTGGTTAAAGGAAATTTTTATAAGATAGATGATATACTGATTCACCCCCCCTCTTAGTATATCCCGTGCTTAACAATTGGTATCAGAGCAGGTTCCTTTAGAAAGGGTTTAACAGCTTAAAGGTAGATCAAAGAAAAACATAATATGGCTAAGTAGCTAAAGAAGGAGAATCAAGAGTTGAAATCTATGGTTAAGGCTCTTAAGGAAAAGGTGTGTATCTTGGATTCTAAGTTGGCTATAGAAGTAAAATAAAATAAGATATTTATTCAAGATCTTAAGAATCAGTTAGAGGTTGTAAATTAAATTTTAACATCAAAAGAATAAGAGTGTAATCATTTGAAGGATGAGTTAGGTTCTTTAAAGGATAGTCATGAGAAGCTTATAATCAAGGTTGAGAAAGATCATGAAATATTGGTCCAAGGAAAGAAGGATGCAGGGTTTGAAGGCGAATCAAAGAAGTCGATTAGGCAGCCCAATGCTTTTAAGTTTTCAAATTCTTTTCATGGCCATTGTTTTATTTGTCATCATGTTGGTCATAGGGCAAGAGACTGTATGAGGAGAAGCAATCAGTCAAAGGGAGATCTTAGTCACATTCAAGAAAAAGGTATGAGAAATATTGTTTGCTTTTGTTGTCATAAGGTTGGCCATATTGCTAAACTATGTCCAAAACAAGTAAAGAGATTTTCAAAGTATGTTAAAGGTTACAGAGCCCCTAAAAGATATGAGAAGAGTCAAATTAAGGTTTGGAGACCTAAAATAGTAAAGGTTGATCAGGTTGAGTTTAAAAATGAAAATGAATTACTTGCTATAATAGATAAAGAATCAGATAAGAAGGATTTTGCAGAATCTCTTGTTACATTTGAGCATGAGCTTTGTCAAGATAAGATAGTTGCAAAAGTTGAGAAAAAGAAAAACATCATAAATGATAAGGTTAGTAAGTCAAAAAGGTTAGACATGCTTAAATGGATTCTAAAAGAGAAACACAAGAAGATCAAGGAAGAAACAGAGGAGATGTGGGAATCTCTTGAGATTTATTTTTAGAACCCTATTGTGTGGGGTGTCTCTTTTAGGCTTCAAGGAGACACTTTTAAGAAAAATTGAAGCATGGTGGATGCTATTGGGTGTTGGCTATGTTGCATGACAAGAAGGTGAGTTGGCAGATTAATTTGTATATCTTTTGAGGGAATAGATTTTTGAAGAAAATTTTGCATCAGTATTATGGTTTGAGGCTATTAGAATGATTCTTGCATATGCAGTGTTTCAAATGATTATGGTCATAAGAAATTAGAATGTTGAAAAAGAGCTAACAGTTTCAGAAAGAAGGAAAATAATACTTATGCAGATTCAATAAAGAAGATCAATGGTGGTATCTGTGAGATTCAGAGATAAAACCACTACCAGGATAGCTGGAAAAGGTACTTTTAAGTTTGGATTATGGTAGAATTAAGACTAAGAATGTTTTATATGTAAAAGGTCTTAAACATAATCTGTTGAGTGTTAGTCAAATATGTGATCAAGGATACACATTAAAGCTTCATAAAGAAGCTTGTGAGATTAGAAGAAAAGATTCAAATGAGTTGATTCCAGATGCTCAAAGGATAGGGAACAATGTATATGTTTTGTCAGATATCTTCTCAAAGGCATGATCAAAGGATACATTTAAAGATAGGTGAGAGGAGTTGGGAGTAATTTCTATTTTTCTTGCCATTGATGTTCAGCATCAGTTGGGGGGGAGCTAAGTGTTAGCTCTAGGTAGGCACTTTGCCATTGATGTCAAAGGGGGAGAATAACAGGTATAGGTATAGGGAATAGGTATAGGTTACTACAATAAGGGGGAGTTACTGTATGTTTTTAGATGATAGTATGTGCAAGTGACAGGATGTGGCAGTTTCAAGATTGAGGTTGCCATCAATGACAAAGGGGGAGATTGTTGGAAATATTGTCATTGATGTCAAAGGTCTAGCATTATTGATGATAAATGCCCCATTGCATTTAAAGTTGTTTGTAATAAATATATCTTGGCTAATATGAGTTAATATTTATTTAATATTAATGAATATATTTTTGGTTGCATATGAGACAAAAGAAGGGACCATGGAGAAGTCAAAGACCCATAGGGTAAAGACAAAAGAAGGATGGGACGCATTTTCCCATGAAGAGTCATCTTGGGGAATACCAAGAGTCACCAAGTGAAGACAAAAGAGTAAGGGCACAATTTCTCATGAAGGGACACTTTGAGGAATATGAAAAGTCACCAAAGATAAGGACAAAATTGGGAAGGACGTTTTTGGTCATGAAGGGTCACCACATGATTTTTCAAAGGCTTGAATATGAAGGGTCATCCAAGATTGGCACCATTTTACATGAGGATTGAAGGGTCACAAATGGGGTAAGGCCAAAGGTCATTTGGAAAGCTATAAATAAAGGCTTGAGAAGCTATTTGTAAATATGGAAGATAGAGGTTGATTTGATATTGTAATATCTAGCTTAGAAGAGCAATTGTGAGAGATGAATATGATTTGTATTTGTTATATCTAGCTTAGAAGAGCAAAGGTGAGAGAGGAAAGAGATGTTGTATTGATCTATCATTTTTTGAGATAGCAACATTGAGAGATAGGTGTGTGGTATACACAAAGGGGTTGGTGCTCCTGTGGGTTGGTGCTCATGAATAGTAGCTGGGTTGGTGCTTGGAAAAGGGGTGTGGTGCTCATGAATAGTAGCTAGCTTGGTGCTCGGCAAAGGGGTATGGTGCTCCTGCAAGCTTAGCTTGTGAATATTTTTTGGGTTTGTGCTCATTCATATACTTGAGATTGTTCTCCATGGTTTTTCCCACATTGGGTTTCCACATTATATCTGGTGTCTCTCTCTATCTTGTGTGGTGTTTATTGTTTGAGTTTTATTTCACATCTTGAATGTTTGATTAAGTGAAATTTGGTTAAAGGAAAGTTTTATAAGATATATGATATACTAATTCACCCCCCTCTCAATATATCCCATTGTTAATAGGGGGGATAATGTTAGGTTATTCAAGCGGGGAAAGTGGTTGGGTTGGTGAGGATGGAATATCTTCCTCCATGGGGGTAATGGGTTTGGATGAATTGGTGGGTTCTTTAGGTGGTTCATACCTAAGGCCAAATGACTCATGAAGTTGTAAAGTTTTGATATGGGGTAGCTCATGAGACCCTTATTCATAGTGACCAAGGATAAATCCTTTCCAAACACACCTATGAACATAAAAATTAGCAAACTCTAGTTGGCTAAGATAGGAAAAGTTAGATGTAAATGGTTCGATGGATGAAGTAGTGGTAAGGGCTAGAAGTGGTCGATAAAGTCCCCCATAAATGAAATTTGTTTGATGGTTAAGGATCCCAAAGGGGATGATGGTTGCAATGTTAGGGTTGTAAGAAGGGTTATGTCTGAGATTCCCATATTCTTAGGGAGTAGAGTAGACATCTAGGGCTAAGAGTTTATATTCCCTGAGGGAAATACATTGGAATATGGTTATCATGGGGTTCTCTACAAGAATCTGGGAAGAAAGGATAGATGAGCTAGAAGAAGCTTCATCAACATTTAGTGTGGAAGTGTCATGGGTTTTTGTTGGTGGGGTTATGTAATTAAAAAATGGTTGTGAGGTGGATGAAGGAGTAAGAAGTATGTCATTAAGTTGATATGTTATATTATAAGATGTGAAAGGAATAGGGTCAGCTTGGATAGTCATAACTTGCCCTCCCTGCTCAAATTTGACATATCAATTTAAGGTGGAAGGGACACAAATCATGGCATGAATCTAAGGGAACCGAGTAAAAAATTGTATTGAAATTATCCTTCTACAACACAAAAAAATTCAGGAATGGTATGGGGCCCTACATAGATATGGAGGACAACTATGCCCAAGGTAGTGGCCATGGTATCATTGAAAGAGTGAAGGACCATTGTGTTTTTAGACATGATGTTTATGGGTAAGTGTAGATGGTCATAGGCATGGGAGGATATAATATTGATGCTGGATCCTACATCAATCATCACCCTTCTGATATAAGTTTGATTAATTTATGCCATAGTGAAGAGGGGGGATTGGGATCCTCTGGATGAATAGAAGGTATTTCAAATTTTTTGAAGGTGACAAGGTTGGAAGTTCAAAGGGAACCAAAAAAGGTGGCTAGAGGTTGAGGGTCATTATGTTGGAGCTTGATGGATTGGAAGGCTTCTATGAGTTCTTGTTAGTGATGGGGAGAGGTAGAGACTAACTCATATAATCTAATTTTTGCTAGAGTTTGGTGAAGATGTTTGATGATAGCTTCTCAGATGGATATTGCATATGGGTTAGGGTATGGAGGGTTAGATGGGAAGGTACCTAAGATGGACACCTTGGGTTTTTTTGATGATAGATATGGCTGGGTATTGTTGGATTAGGAGTTTGGGGAGGGATAAGTCTAAGGAATGGAAACCTTAGCCTTCCCTTTATCTTTCTATTATGATCTTGTGACCACATTGATTATATGGATAACAAGAGAGGTTGAGGTAGTGGAGTTGTTTGATTCAACTTTATTCTTAGGTGAAGGTGGAGGAGTGGGTAGGTGTTGGGTAGGTATGGTTTTTATTTAGGTTGATAGGGGTGGTATAGGAGGTTCACCTGTTAATAGGTCATCCTCATCATAAAGTTGATGGATAAGAGTTTGGAGAGCTTTATAGTTCTCTATGTTATGGCCAAGTGTCCTATGATATAAGTAAATGAAATTGTCATTGAACCATGATGGTTTAAGACGTGAAGAGTTGAAAGGTTTTAAGGGTGGTAAAGCTAAGGAAGAGGTTTTTAAAAACCTTTGTAGAATGGTTGAATATGACTCAGCTAAAGGTGGTAAATATTTAGTGGTTTTTTCTTTGGGTGTTGAGGTAGAAGGTTGTTTAGACGTGGGTTTGGTGATAGGTATCTTAGGTAAGGTGGTATGCTTTGATGGTTTTGGTTTAGGCAAGATGGTTGATGATCTGGAGGTAGAGGATGATAAGATAGGTAACTTAGGAATCATTGATGTAGTGAGGAGAGGTGTCTTAGAAAGCAAGTATGGAGGTGTGACCTTTAAAGGTGGTGGGCTTTTTGTAAAAATAATGGGCTTCATGCTCAAGGTAGATGGATGAGGACATAAAATAGAGGGCAAGTTTGAGGGAGGTAAAATTCAAAGTTTTTGGCCTTTTTGTGGTTTTAGCTCTTTGGTTATTTTGGTTGCCAATTTTGAAGGGGGTTTGGTTACTTGGTTCTTATTTTTTATGGTTAAGCCCTTAGGTGGAGGAGAAAGAACAATTCCTTTACCTTTGTCTTGGTTTTTGATAAAAGGTTCTAAAATCATAGGTTTGATGGATGAAGTTATCTTATCTTGTGAGCTAGCTTCCAAAGAGGGAGTGGATGGTTCTATGATAGGGGAGGTAGGTGTGGTATCCTCTAATGGAGGTGTGGGTATAGTGGCTTCCTTTATTTAGGTATCCAAAGGAATAGAAGATAGTTTCTCTCCTTTTTTATTAAGGGAATAGGGAAAGAGGTGGTTGAGATAATATTTTCTTCAACAATGGGTTCATTAGTAACCATATTAATAGTATGTGCCTCATGGGATGGTTCTATTTTATTTTCATGATAAGGGGTAGAAGAAGCATGACTATAAAAAGGTTTATAGAATATGTCAAGGGCCTAGTTTGGTGGTGCATTGAGATTGTCAAATGTAAGCTATCTCTTATCAATGAGGGATTGGATAAGGTATTTGAAGGTGTTGCACCCATTGATGTCATGTCCTATGACCCAATGAAAGGTGCAATGGTCATTCTCATTATACCAACCTGATATGGGGTGAGAAGCATCAAACTATTGGGGTGGTTTAATTAGTGAAAGTTGGATGATATTGGCTTTTAGTAACTTTTTTAAAATAGAAGGATATGGATCCCAAAGTGGAGTTAATTACTTATGATTATTACAAGTTTGGTGGTTCCTTTGGTTTTGGTTTGAATAATTAGAGAGTTGGAGGTTTGGTTCCTTGGGTTTTATTGGTTGGTAGATGGTGGTGGTGTGGCTTTAAGAATAATGGCATTGGTGGTTTCTTTATTTTTAGTGTTGGGATTGGCTTGGTTATTTAGTTTAGAAGAAGAGGGAACATTGGGTTTTTAACTTGAGTCCTTGCTCTTCAACTTTAACCTTCATCAATGGCTCTATTCTATAGTTTGTGAGCCATGGTAAAATCTTCATCAAAGGTACACAAGATTTGGACATGCAATGTGGATGAAATATGTTTTGCACATGCCCAAGAGAAAATATCTATAAGCTCAATTTGAGGCAATGAAAAGGAAAGTTGATTAAGATCTTCTAATGATCCATAAAATTTACAATAGATTCATCTTCAAATTATCAAATGGAGTATAGGTTGGTAATAGAAATTTTCTTGGATATATTGATCAAAAAGTGATCCAAGAAGTTTTGGGCTAATTGAGTGAAAGAGAGGATGGAATATTTGGGTATAGAACTATACTAATGCAATGTTGGTTTGGATAATGACATAGGAAAGGTATGGAGGAGAAGAGAATTATCATGGGAAATCAAGTAGCATGAATGCCTAAATGCTCTTAAAATGTTTTTGAGGGTCTTATTTACTGTTAAACTTGGTAAATTTTGGAAGTTCCCACTAGAATGGATAAGTTTTGATGGTGACCAAAGGGTGAATAGGCTCATTACAAATTTAATCATAGGATAAGAGATTATGGGCTCCAAAAATGGATGACTCAAGGGTAGTCATCTTGTCTATGATCAACTTCATGAAGTCTTCTTGAGGTTGTTGGGATATGTAGTTATATAATATGTTTTGTTAAGGTTGGATAATGTGTGAATAACTAGTAGATGGTTGAGATGACTTTACATATTGGTAGGTGGCTTTTGAAGGTTGGGTGGAAGATATGTATTGGTATATGGATGTTAATGGTTGGGTAGAGATGGGTGGTTGGATAATGAGCATATGCCCTTATGGGTTATGAAGATAGCTAAAGGTTGTGTTGGGTTAGAGTGGTGGTTGGGTTAGTAGACGATAGAAGGGTGGTGAATCTTGTGTTGATTAGTGGTAACATGGAGGGTATGGACATCACAAGGCTTGGAAGTGGAATATTTTTTTATGGATTGGAGGTAACCAAAGGAATATGGGTAACACTAGAGGTAGCCACTCTTATTATGGGGGAGTAATTAGTACGAGGTATAAGGGTAGTGGTAGTTTGGGTTGATGGGTTAGTTTTGAGGGACTTATTGGTTGATGATAATGTTTGGGAAACTAAAGGTTGATTAGTTCACATATTAGTGGAGGTATTATCCATGAGGTGGAGAGGCATGCCATAAGGCAGATTTATGGGTGGGGTTGAAATCAATATTTGGTAAGACATGGTTCTTAGGTAGTGTTTTAAAGCTGCATGATTATTGTTTTAAAAAGTGGTAAAATCCACATCTTTGGGACTATCCGAGTAAGAATTCTTAGAGAGTGAGGGGAGTCTATGAGTTTGGAAATGTGTTCCATGGATGAAGAGGTAGAAATTGGTGATGGTTGATTTGGTGGTGGGTTTTGTTCTTTGAGGTCTTTTTGTTATTGGTGAGTGAGAACCATATGAGAAGATAAGAAATGATGATATATTTGCTCACTTCAAACCAAGAGAAATAAAAAGACTCAAGGAAAACAATGAATTAACTAAGAGTGCATTAAATCCTAGGATTATTTTTAATCTCTCTTTTAGCTTATGCCTTAGAAAAGTGTGAAGAAGCAATTAGCTTGAATAGGTCGTAAACAAGGTAGTTTATGTTTAGTTTTGGATCATGTTTAGGCACTTAGTATAAGTATGTATTAGTTTGAGTACATGGGATCCATTCACATCATAATCCCATAGCTAGTGTAGGTGCTTAGCTAATATGTATCGATTTTTAGAGTTTATACTCAGCCAGAGAACTGAGTTCATTATCCCCTTAATGATTAAATTCAAGTAAGATAACCAAAAAAGAGTAAGGTGATCCACTAAGTAATAAAATCCTAGTTGGGCCTTGTATTAAGTATGTTTTTATTTTTTTTATACAATTGGTTTGGTTTATGTAACATTTGTGAACTATGATTAATTCATAATGTTTTTAATTAAACTAGGTGAGCTAAAATCAAGCAATCAGTCAATGGATGTAATCAATTTTAACCAAAAGATTTTTTTTTTTTGATTTATTTGAATGAAGATAAGAACAACTAAAATTCACTTAAATGAAATATGAAAATTCAATCCTAATCCTAGGATGAATGCTCTTTTCTTTCTTTTTAGAAATGCAATAAAATTTAATTTTCTAAAAAATGCAACTCAAACTTTTTTTTTCTTTTTTTTTGGTAAAATAAAAAGCTTAATTTTTTAAGAAATCAAATAAATTAATTTAAATAATTCAATTATAAATTTACTAAAATATCTAAGGACCCAAGAAAACTCAAGGGTCCCACTAGGCGTGCCAAAATATTTCTATTTAATTTTTGTTTTTTCTTAAGTGTGAAAAGAAGAAACTAGTTAAGAAGGATGTGGAAAAATACTAGTTGAATATGCATGAATTGAATATATGTGATTATGGAGAGATAATTTTTGGATTAAGAGGATGAACTTAGAATAATAAAAAACTAAAAGAAACTTATTTTTTAGATAAGTAGATGGGTGAATTTCCTAGCATGAGCTAGATCATAGAAGCAAAAGCTTTCTAGGAGGCTGTCAATCTATCTTATTTAAAACACTTAAGTAGAAAAGATAAAATAAATATATTTGCCTTAAATGAATATAAAAATAAAATAAAATACAACAAATTATAGAAAATTAATTGAAAAAATTAGATGCTTTTCTAAGTTAACCAAAATGAAGCAACTAGTTTGATTGTACTAATGCTCAAAATTGGTTAAGGCAAGGTTGTGGTTTTGGGTTTGGTAATTTGGTGAGGGTCAAAAGAATGGTTTGGTTGGGGTTGATCAAGATAATAAAATGAGATGGATGGATGGTTTAAAATATAAAACAACAAGTAATTAGGGTAGAAAAGGGATGAGGGGGTAAAGAGGGTGAAGGTGGCAAAGGTGTAAAGAGGGCAAAGGAGGTAAATGGAATTACAATGGTAAAGGTGGTAAAGGAGGTCAATGGATTAAGATGGAAAGTGGATTAATGGGTAGAGGGTAAAGGTAATGAAAGGAAAGAATTAATTAAATAATTGAAATAAAAAAATAATAATTAAGGTTACCTTGATGCTTGTTGATGTGCTTGATATTGTTGATGATGTGATGACGGAATCCTGTGGCAATTTTGGTAGAGCTTCGTTGCTTTGAACTATTTTCCTCTAAGATGTAGGTGATGTAAAAATGATGACCTCCTTAAAATACCTAAAAAAATATGTTACTAACCAAATATTAACTTACAATTTAACCTTGGGTTAAGGATAGGGGGTATTTATAGCATTTATTGTCAAGAATCATACCAAAAAAGGGAATAGTGAAAGTATGGCACCATTTCCCATGTGGTGCATGAATCAGTCAAAATATGAGGGTGGTGGGATTCCCACCTTGATAATGGGTCTCCCATTTGGGTTGGTGTGTCTTCCACCTTGAACATGAGTCTAATTTTGAATGGGAGTCATGCACATGGGCCTAAACAAGGTTAAAAGACTTTTCACTACCCTTT
Organism: Torreya grandis; assembly: GCA_037957365.1. Classification (NCBI taxonomy): domain Eukaryota; kingdom Viridiplantae; phylum Streptophyta; class Pinopsida; order Cupressales; family Taxaceae; genus Torreya; species Torreya grandis. The sequence goes on along the minus strand of JARHVA010003496.1, from coordinate 1,114,749 downwards.
TTTGTCTTCATCCAAGCACTTAAAGAGATACCCCACAAAATGTGATGATGTTTTCAATTTGTGTGTATGAATGAGTCAAAAGATGAGGGTGGTGGTATTCTCACCTTAATCATGGGTCTCCCATTTGGGTATGTGTGTTTCCCACCTTGCACATGCATTTAATTTTGAATGGGAATCATGCACATGGGCCTAAATGAGCCTAAAAGACTTTTCAACACCCTTTATTATCTTCATCCAAGAATTTAAATAGATGCCCCATAAAATATGGTGCCATTTTACATGTGGGTGCATTCATGAGTCAAAAGATGAGGGTGGTGGGATTCTGACCTTGCTCATGGGTCTACCATTTGGGTTAAAAAGTCAAAAATAGATGGATATAGTGCCCTTTGTTTTTTCCAAAGCACTAAAGAGGTGGGCATCCCATTTTGAAGTCCACTTTCATGTGTGAAGACAAAATACATGTTGAATGATGGCCTCTTAAGGGAAAAATTTCCATATTTCAAGGGGGGCATTGTGATACTTAAATGAGGTCATTAAGCACCTTTGAAAAGGGTCTCAGGTGGGGTATGATGTCCCACATCAAGCCACCTCATTTCTAAGCCATGTCACTTGCCATGTCACTTACCATGTCACTTTTCATGTCATCATGAATAGTGATAGTAGGTCCCATAGTTAATAGTGATAGTGAATAGTATTTTGAATAATACTATGTGAATAGAGAAATAGTGATTTGATTAGGTTAAGAGGGGCTGGTTAAGGATTAATATGGTTTATGGGGTTTTTAGGGGGTCCTAAAGTATTTAGTCATCAAAAACTATAAGTTTGAAATTTTCTAGTGTCAACAACCATACCATTTGATTTGCCATTCTTTTTGCCATTATCGCATACCCAACCAGTCACCTTACCACTTGGGGGAAACCCTCTCAACATTATTCTTGACCATCCTACCAACCTATCACTATCTTAACACTTATCTATTTTACCATTATATTCTACCAAAACATGTTTTGATCCATTCTACCCTAGCTCATTTGACCTTGGTTAAGCCATAGGTTCCACTTTAAGTGTGAAGAATCAGATCAACAACAGTTGTTTCAAGAATTTCAAATAGAGTTAGTATTTTGAAGTAGTAAGATAGATGTTTTGGTAGTTACATCCTTGATTTATTAGTCTCTTCTTATCATGTTTGTTTATATGAGCCTGATTATATCTATCTACATGGGCAAAATAGTGTTTCACCAATCTTGATACTAATTATAACTACCTATGGGCAGATTAGTATCATTAATCTATGCCATTGTTTCCTAATTATAATCACCTATGGGTAAATTAGGGGAAACAATTGTTTATCATGCCTTGAAGTATCACCTTGCCATTCCTATGCCATATTGTACCATTTACCATCTTTGCCTATTTTATTATAATTGGTTGCTACAATAATTAGATTCTTCTACTATAAGGTGGAACTACTATGAACTAAGTCCCTTTCTAGACTATGTGGGTCATATTTGATTCATGTTATAGTTAGCTCAGTCCTCCTTTCCACCACACTCTCACCATTTTATTAGAAACCTAAGCCATACTCTCACCATTTTTCAAGTAACCTAAGTAATGCTCTCACCAGTTTATGAGATTTGACCATTTAATATCTCTTCATTCTTAATAGAGTGAAGATGCTTTGAAAATTCCAAAAAAATTTGTAAAATCAACTTAGAAAAAGCAAAAATATTAAACCACTTCTTCCCATTCCCTGGGAGAACTACATTTAGCTTGAAGTTTTTGTTAGATATATCATTCACAAAACTATATAGGCAGCATCCACTTCCCTAGTGCATATAAAGATGGCTCAGCCACCCCTTTCCTTTTATTCTATTCCCTTTTATGTTTGTTTGTTAATTTGTCACCTATTTTCTAGGGGCAATGTTCATTGTGTTGTTTGTACTAACATTAGGACTGACTATTATTTATTTCTTTATTTATTTTTGCTTATTTTTTTGTTATTTGTGTACTTGTTTATTTACTTTTAGCACTATTACCTTGATTCAATCTATGTGCATTTATTGGGTGATTCCTTGTGCACTATTCTTAAATCCATCCATATTCATATGCCAACATTGTCATCATAGTTTTTATCATTGGTGCATTATTTTCCCTTGAATATTGGATCTCAAGAGTCAGTCTTTATGCATTTTTTAACCTAGTTCTCATGGTGTTTTATCATGATGCCTACCATCATTTACTATAACAAAAATAAGCTTTAGGAATTTTACTCAGTAATGACAACATTTACATCACCTCAGCCTCAGTATCAATAACATCCTGATCCAATCTTAATCATATACCAAATAGAGTAATTAAATAATGAAATTTTTTTAACCTTTGTTAGTATGAATGAGCATCTCCCTACTAACATATTATCTCAATTCATATTTATCCTCTATGTCAAGTTACCATCATCATATTTTAAATCATCAACCAATCAATCATGTTTATCATAATTAAGGTCCCATGATTATAACTGTCTATGGGCAAATCATTCTACACTATCTTACGTACATTCTTAATGATTCTAACTACCTTTAGGTAAATCATTATGTTTTCACCAATCATTTAATTACCTTTTCCCAATAGGGGCATGCTATTTTTCTATTTTATTTTTCTACCTAGGGTAGCTCCATCTTCTCAATGATTATAACTACCTTTGAAAAAATCATTATGTTATCATACCATGTTACCACTATCAGGGTACCATTATTATAACTGCCTATAGGAAAATCATTGTACACCATCCCACTTGTATTTTTAGTGATTTTGCCAACTTTGGGCACATCATTGTTTTTCTATCCCATTATTTTTATCCTTTTGGTCCAATCTTTTCCATTTTTGAGGGGACCAATTATCGACCCCTTTACTAACCATTTCCTCGAGAGGCACATATAGTTCATCCATTATCATTAAAGTTGTAGGCATACGAGACCTTTTAATTATTTGAGAGACATTACTGTACCTATATCTTGCAATGCCTTCCCAAATAGGGGAAAACTATAGACACCTAAAACTAGTCACCAATGACTTCTAATCAAATTTTAGACCAATTTCTAGCAAATATCATAATTTAGGATAAAAATATTAAAATATGTGAAATGGTTTGAATTTATCATATAAAAGTGCTGATTTTGTCCAATATATTCCTAAATGAAGCAATACATTTTATGTGATACCTAACTTTGATCAAATCATTTCAAGTCAAAATGATGATTTTGCACCTAGGTGCTCTGGATTGATCTTTTCTACCAATCTTCTTAAATGAGATGCACGGATTTGTTATTTTATGTCAAAAACATCCTAAATGGGATAATAGTTCCAACATATCTAATGTCACATCTTAATTCCACTCTAATCAAAATTTGACTCAATAATACGCTCTTTTGACTAGTTTTATTAATTTATGCATCAATTTCTAAAGAATTTGTACAAAATTAACTAATCATGTTTAAAGATAGTTAATTTGAATCAAGAGCTTAAATGGATTTTCCATGGAGGTTATTTATTATTTAATTAATAGAAATGGATTATGAATAACTACATCACTTAATGACATTATCTATAGGATGAAATTCACAAACCATAAGTACTGCAAATATCTGATTAAGCCCTCCCATGCCAAAGCTCCATTGATGAATACCTATTGAGTATAAGCCGAGGCCTCAAAACCACTTCAACAAGTCATTTTTGAGACATAAGGAAGGCAAAAGGTTTTATATTATATGTTTTAGTTATGTTTTTTTATCATAGCTTTGTTATTATGCTCCTCCATTTGATCTAGGCTTAAGGTATTAGCTATTAGTGTGTTTCTAGATTTGGTTTTCCTACACTAACACTCTACTAATCTCTCTTTATCAGATTCTTATGTTCACAAAAGCTATGGCATTTTCCAAAAGAGTTGATAGTACCACCATTTTCAATCATGATCTAAAATTTTGGAGCTGGATAAATTAAATAGTTCAAATGAATAGCCAACTTATTGTTGATGAAGTACTGTGTACTCCCATAGTTATAAAACACCATCACCTTCTATTTCTTTAGAAAACCCACTATTGTAAGAGTTTGAGGAGTATTAATTCTACAATGTGCATGATAGTGAATTGGAGGTTGAGACTATTTAGATTAATCCTTAGGTTCTTCTAAACCTACACCTGAATCTTCATCATCTTTTTCCTTATAATTGGTACTGTAAATGTAAAAAAATTTCTGTTTAGTGCATCAATTATTAGAAAAATTAATGGTTAGGTGGTTTTATTTATGTACACCTAATACATTAAATTATATTGGTTAAATAATAATATATTTTATAATTTATCATGAGTTTATCCTCATGTAAATAAATAATAAAATATATTAAATGACCTTTGGATAGGTTGGACCCATTAATGTGGTGGTTAGAAAAGGTCACATTATAATAGTTAGATTATATTGTCTATATAATAAAGAGTTTATATTATAATATGCAATGAAAAAAATAGAGTTGATAAAAATGAGGAAATGTGGAGAACACATTTCTAATTTATGTGAGATTTATTGAGAATAAGTGAGAGGAAGAAAGACTATATTGGGTACTTGTTAGTTTCTCATAATATGAATAGTCTTTATGGGTTTTTTTTTACCTCTTGAAAGTTTTGTCATGTATATCTTGTGTTGGTTTCATGTATGCCTTTGATCTTGATCTTATATATAAATACATTACTTGCATGTATTATTTTACTTAAATTATCATGGTATCAGACCTTGTGATGTGTTGATTAAGTGGTGAGGTTATAGATCAGGCAATATTAGCTTGTGTTCAAGCTTATTTTTGCTCAAAAATCATCTCGTAGATCATGTGGCATGCTCATGGGAGTTTTTTGAGCTTCTCTCTCCTTCAAAAGTTCATGATTTATACATTTTTCTTATTCATGGAGCATTTGATTGCAGATCTGAGCAACTAGAAACAATTTTAAGGAAACATCAGCTTTGGGAATTTTTTTAGCTTGTTAAAGGCTTAAATTTGATAAAATTCAGTAAAAAATTCATTTTAAATATTTTTATAGCTTGAAATTTATTTTTAAATGCTAGATCTTTATTTTTTGGCTTGCTAACACTATTACAAAAGCCTCTAAAACTACTAGTTGAAGTTCTAAAAGATTAATTCAACTTGGAGTGCCATTTTTCAGTATGTGTAAGCTAAAAATCTATGAAAGATCAAATTTTGGGAAGTAAATCTCAATTTTGATCTCTTTATTTATTCAGTTTGGCCATTTCCAAGTAATTTAAACCTTTACTTTACCTGATTCAAACTCTTATAGCTCATTCTAAATTTTCTCTCTCCTTTCAAAGTACCATACTTCAGTTTGTATGGTCTACATGAGCTGAAAATTAGTAAAAAAATTTAGATTTGTTGCTTTACAACATGTTTCTAGTGTTTAAAGGTTCAATCTTCAATCTTAAAGCTTGTTAAAACCCTATAAGTAGTCTGTGGAACATCAAAATCTTATTATGAGTTTTATTCAACCATCTAGGGTGCCATAATAGCTAAAAAAGTATAAAAAATCATTTTTTAAAATAAAAACTCAGTTTTGGTTATGCCAAATGCTTAGTTTGGCCATTTGAAAGTAGTTTTGAGCTTTATTTGATCAGATTTGGTCTCGTAAAACTTCCATAGTGCATTCAACATCTACATGAGTGCCATAATTTTTCCCCTATGCATGCTTCTACTTATTTCAAATGGTTAGTAACATAGCCAATGTATTTATTAAATCTATGATTTATTAATTGCCCTTTATTCCATGCAAGCAGTGTAGGTCCTATTTTTATTAACTTATATTTTATAAACAAACATTTAATTGTTTTCTTTTTATAGTCAACAAATATTTATTATTTACATGCAATTAATATTTAAAAAAAAAAAGGTAGTTTGAATTAAATATGCTTTAAAATTAGTATTTTGCATGCAAAAGTTTGTGTGTCGATAAAGGGGAGTTGGTTAGTTCATTTTTGTAGAACACTTGTAAAAATAAGGTCTTAAGTTCAAATGCCCATATCGATATATATTTTGGTCATATATAATTTAATTTATTTAAAAGTAATTAGTTTAAATGATCTTTTATTAGCTGTCTAATCTCTAATGCGTGAAGCTTGTAACATTTTTGACACTTTTGACACCCTTGACTTGTCATATTCTTTATCAAAGATGGTCATGTGACCAGTCAATATTTAGGTTTTTACACTTTCTTGATGCATTGAGATGGTCTTTTATTTGATTTGAAGCTTCTTAATATGATTTTTAGTGTATAAGTTATCTTTGCGACACTTGTGATTTTCATCCTTATTGTGGTTATTAGTGTTTTTCGAATTGTTTTACAATCAACTAAGTGGTTAGTGTTGTTTATTAATTACAATATTTGTTTTTATTATAAAATAATGTATAAACACATTAAAATTTTTTCTTTTTAAACCCTTTTTTTATCGATTTAGTATAAAACTCAAACTTGTAATATCGACTTTAAAAGGAAGAAGAAATTTTCATGACTCAAATTATGATATGAATTATTCCTAATAAATATATCTAATAGTTGGATAACTTAGTATCATATTATTAGTGAATTTATTGTATTTTAAACACATAACTTACTTGTTAAATTTAACATGCTTGATTACAAGCTTACATATACTCTTATTGAAGGTTGTGTTAAAGTTTGATCTACAAACTATGTGTGATAAAACTAACTCCTATTTACAAACATCTTGTTAGTAGTTTGATTTATCTAACTATTAATATGATAGATATTTAATATGATGTAGGTGTTACTTCTAGATTCATGTAAGTTCCATACTTAGATCATTGGAAATTAGAAAAGTAGATACTTTGGTATATAAAAGGAACTATAAAATTTGGTTTATATTATTATTAATTTGATAATGCTAATTTATTTGGTTATTATGATGTTAACCATACAATGCTATTAAAAGTCTAATTCTATATATGTGTTTATGTTTGGTGTAGGTGTTATCACTTGGAGCACTTCATATGGAAGTTACTAAAGAAGCCTTGTGGCTATGAAGGATGGTAGAAGAACGTCATGTGTAAGTTTCTCATTGTACCAACCTTCTTTGTGATAGTCAAAGTTGTATAGCTTTAGTAAAAAATTCAATGTAGCATCAACAGACTAAATCCTATTAAAACTTATTTAATGTTGGGCCTATTAAAATTACCATTGAGGGGGAGTGTGCATGACAATGTCATTTCTTATCAGCCATGTGGATCATGTTTTTGCCTTATATCTATCTATACTTCTTTTCATTGAAAAGCATTGTAATATATCACTTTATGTGGTAAAATTCATATGGAAGTCTACATTATACCTAATGTAGGCTAGGAATTTGACTCAGGAGAGGATGGTTAGTATTATGTTAGTTCTAAAATGAAAATAAAATAAAAGAAACATACTAACTAGTACAAAATCTCTAGGCCTAGACATGAGGGGGAGCTTAATAAAAAACATACATATAAAAAAACAACTAAAATGCAAAGAAACCTTCCTTCACCTTCCATGTGTGAACTAGGAATTTGACTAAGAAGAGGAGATTCGTATTGTGTTAGTGACAAAATGAACAAAGTAAATTGACAAGCAACACACTAAACTAACACCTTCATGCCTAGTTACTAGGGTGAGATTAATAACAAAAAAAAAGGACAAACACAACTAAAAATTAAGGAAAAAAATAATCCTTCACCTTTTTTGGATGCTCAAAATGCTTTTGTAGTAGTGTCTTGCTCATCTTGTACTCATGAATTCTTCATCAAAAGAGGCTTGGCTATCTCCGCTTCTCCTTGGCACCTTGTGTCTTTGGCTTGGCTCAATATTTTGGCATCATAACTTTGTCATGTGAGAGCTCTTATGATCAATTTGACATGGTAAATTTTCACAAATTAATCTTTTTAAATATATTTAAGCATAATAACTTTGCACCAAAATAACAAAAAAATGATGTTCATTATATCTCTATTTATAGATTTTTGAGATTGATCAGAATCAACTTGAACCATCCATCTCAAGATTGAGATGTGTGGCTAAGGATTAATCAAATTTTATAATTAAAATTGATGAATAGGCTCATCAATATTTGGGATAGAGGAATAATTAAGAGGCATAGAGGGCATTGATGAAGCATGGGAGGCATGAATCTTTATAATTATGGTATTTATGACCTAGGAATGTCTTCTCAAGAAATAAGGTCACTTGATGATGCAGATATTCAATATTCATTTCCAAAAATAAGTATTCAACAAGGTTCTATGAAATTCCTAATTAGGCTCTAATTTAGTTTAATTATCTCTTAAGCATGATTAAGCATTTTATGCACAAATTACTCAAATTGATTAGAATACTTTGTTATTGGCTTGAAATTTGATTGGAATTAAAAGTTGATGTCAGATGCATTAGATATGTTATCCCATTTAGGATGTTACCAACACTAAATAACAAAGGCACACATCTTGTGCAAGATATTTGATAGGAAAGAACAATCCAGAGAATCTAAGTATAAAATTTATATTTTGACTAAAATGATTTGATTAAAGTTAGCTAGCCCATAAATTATATTATCCCAATTAATGATACTCTATCCAAAATCAACACTTGAATATGTTAGTTTCAACTCATTTAATGTGTTTTAGTGTTTTTCAGCTAAATTGTGTATTTTGATAGAAATTAGTTAAAATCCTGGTTAGAGGTCATTAGTGGCGAGATTTAGGTGTTTACAGTTTGCTCTTATTTGAGAAAGTGTTACAAGCTATAAGCATAGTAACATCTTCTCAAATAATGAGAGATGACCTATATGCCAAGAAGATGATGATTAAAGAACAAAGCTCCAAATAGTTTTAAGAAGCTTATGATGATTCCCCCTTAAGGGAGTAGTCGTTACATTTTTTGATGGATGGTACCTCAAAAAGAAATAAGAAGAAAGGTGGAATTAACCCATGGTTGAGATTAATCCAAATGAGAAAATGCTTGCATACATTGATGTAAAAAAGATGTTTGCCCAAAAGTAGTTATAATCAAGAATATAAGTCAAAATAATGATTTACCCATAGGTGGTTATAATCATTAAATGGACTTGGATTGGTTAAAACTGATGGCGCCCCAGTTAGGGATGATTAGCAAGCATAACTCAAAGATATAACTTGGAATATAGATTAAAGATGAGTGGACATAAAGTGATGAAAGAGATAAGTAGAGGAATAAGATTGGTCAGTAGAAATGATTTAGTTGTACCTATCAATGAAGGTATTATCATCTTTATTAGTAATGATACAACTAAAATGGCTAATGGATTAATTTGATCAAGGGTGGGATGGAAGGATTTGCCAAGGTACCAAGGAGAAACTTCTATAGATCCATTGATTATAGACCTTCTTGAAGCTAATTTTTATTATAGCATGTGATGGTAGCCTTCATGATAGAACACCATTAATACTATCTCAAAATATACGTAAGGGCTAACTCTCGATCCAATAAACACATGAAAATAATGTACCAATGATAAAAACCATGATGAAAATGTTGACGTATGAATATGGATAAACTCAAAAATAATGTGTGTAAGGAATCACCCAATGAACACATATAGACTGAGTCAAGGCAATAATGTTGAAAGCAAAAAAATAGGCAAGTGAACAAATAAACAAGTAACTTAAAATAAATAAACAAACAAAAAACCTAAAAATAAAAGCAAAAGAAAACATCCTAATAATAACAATGCCCCAATAAGATGGATTGAAGATAATTGACTAGGCTTAGACAAGACAAATATATTTAGATTTTAAAATATTATGAATATTTTTGGCATTTTGAGGTATCTTAACTCATTAGAGAATGACAAGATACCTGCTCATAAAATGGTAAGAACATTTAGCTTAGGTTTCTCACAAAATCATGAGAGCATATGGAAAGTGGGACTGAAGTGACCTCAACATAAATTGAGCATGACCCACATAGTCCTAAAATGACCTCAATTCATAGTAATTCCATTCACATAAAAGGTAGGGAAAAACCAACTAGGTCCCAACAAGTTCTCAAATCTAGAAAATGGCTAGTCAAATAAAAATAGTAATGGCAAGGTGATGTGGCAATGCATGATAAACAAGTGTTGCCCCTAGTTTACCCATAGGTAGTTATAACTAAGATACAATGAAATATGTCAATGATACTAATTTTACCATAGGTGGTTATAATTAGTAGCAAGACTGGTGAAACACTGATTTGCCTATAGGTGGTTATAATCAGGCTCACATAAATAAACTTGATAGGATGAAAAATATCTTACTAGATCAAATATCACACTACTTTCATAGACTATTATTTAAACATGTATTTGATTAATTATTTAAACTTGATTGGAATCCTCTCACAAAAAGTGTAGGAACCAAAGTAACCAAGATCAAAATAGGGTTGGGTAGGATGACTAAAAATAGGCTTTGGTCTAGATAGGAATGGAATGATAGGATATATAAAATGGTAAGAGGGTTTGCCCCCAGGTGATAGGTTGAAAAATAAGACTATGAAAAATTGGAAAATGGATATGTAATAATGGCAATGGCATGGTAATGTGAAATGGTGTGGTACATGTTTTTGACTTGGGTGTGGTAAATGACATATGATTCTATTTTTTCTGTTAAGATGGAGATGGATATCCTAATCAACAAATGATAAAAATAGAATACTTGATCATGTTAATTTCTATCCCACACCTCATTTGAATAACTTCTCCATCAAGAACTACCTACAAAATGTGATTATGAGAATGTTTTTTTGATCTTCATTGGTCATTAATTTTGATTCCTTCAAACATCAAGACAAGGTATATTTGTAGCCTATATAAAGGAAAGTGTGACCATAGATGGTAAACAAGGACAAATAATGGATGGTAGGTTTGATTGTGAAATGGAATGGCAGATGATAATGGAATGTGGAATGGTTGAGAAAAAAAATGAAGATCAATAATTTTAGTCACATGTAATGTTGCTGATGCTAGATTCAACATAACTTTGGTTATGGTAGGTTTGAATACTTGTTCTCTCGATAGGACCACCAAAATTTTCTATTGTTTGATATTGAGAATAGCTACCATTTGATTAGGCTATATATTATAAGCTATTTTGATTTGATCTTTGATTTTGTCTTCATCAAATAGTGAAAAACTTTTATGTTCAGCTATTGGTACCTCAAAGAGGTTTTCACCAATGAAGTTGTCTTGATTGTCCCATAACACCTTCAAAAAGTTTTCACTAAAAAATATTGACTTTTGACTTTGATTTTATTCTATCACTTTTGTAAAAGTTTCACTAGAAGATACTAAGTTTTGACTTTGATTATCCCCTAGTGCCTTTGAAAAGGTTTCACTAGGAGAGTGTTCTTCTGCTATATGAATGTGGTCTTGGCCTCCTTGTTCTTCTTTAACTACTATGTCACCATGGATGAAATTCAACAAAGTGTGATTTTGTTGATCCCAATCGACACTTATGAGAGATGGAATGTTAATGATATAGCTATTTTAGTTGATGGTAATGACATATGGAATGGTAATGGAATGGGGAGAGGCGCACAATCCTTATAGAAGATACTAGGATAACTTTTGTTGAAGCTGAAGTACTCATCCTAAAAAACTATAGAAGGATAAAAAATGTATTCAAATTGATCTACAAGGCATGTATAACCAATGTTGTAAAAACCACAAACATATTCTTTTTTTGAATATGATTCTAACACAAAGGACTTTGAATCTGATGTTGATTTAGATTTTGATGGTAAATTAGATGTCAATTCAAAAATAGAACTTGATTTTAACTTTAATTCTTCATCTGATGGGTACTCTGTTATAATGATGTCTTATTGAATATTTGGTTTCAGACAAGTAACAACCTATGATGGCATAATAGGCTCCATAAAAATTAGTTTTTTAGAGTGGGACTCCTTTAAGATAGGAAAAAGGTCAAGAGAAAACTCCTCAAATACTAGCTTGTCAATAGGAGGTTCTTGAAAAATATGCACATGATCGAGGTAATGATTTGTCCAAAGGTAATTATAATCATTATGAAGTGACTCGATAAAGATTGGCTCATCAGTGTGAGATTCCTTGATAAATAATATAGGATCAATAAGTGATTCATCAGAGGTTGACTTATCATAAGTGGTTGGTTCAAAAAAAACATCCTAGATTGGTTGGTTATCTTGGCTTTGGTTTTTAATGAGTTAGAAGATACCATTTTTGAACATAGATTGGTCTTCAAAAGATTGGATCGATTGAGGTTTGGATGGGATTGGTTTTAGATGAGGCATGGCTTGTGGTTGGATAATGATAAGGAATTAGGGAGAATGATTGATCACATGAACTAAAGGATGAAGTCCTAAAATGGTAATGATAGGGCATTGTGGAGCTTGATTTCCCACACAAGCCAAAGGACTAGGTCCTAGAATGATGAAGGGGCATTATGGAGCTTGATTGATCACACAAGATAAAGGATGAGGTCTAAGAATGGTAATGGTTTTCCTTGGATATTGTAGATCTTGATAGATCTATAATCCAAAAGAGGGTTAGGGGTAGTCGATGATCAGATAAAAAAAGGACATTATATAACTTGATTGCTTATATAATCCAAAGCATCCAAGTCTTCCTCATAAACCATATCATCCCAGTTATGAGTTAACTCATAAGCTAGTTCTTGAATATGTTCCATGTACTAATTATTACAAAGAGGGTATGGATTTGTATCTTAAACAACATTATCTATAGTTGGAATTTCAAATTCCACTTTATAAGCCTCTTCATACCAATCCAAGTCTCAAGTTGCATCGTGAGCTGGTTTGTGACTTTGTTCCCATGAATGATTATTATGAGATGGATAAAAATATGTCTCACAATCCATATTGTCATTATTGGGGTCTTGACTAAAGCTTTAAAAGTCATTTTTTGTGGCCATTCCATCATAATTTGGATTATATGTGACTCCACCATAGGTTTAGCTAGACATATCCACATAAATGATGAAAGCTTCAAAAACAAAAAGGCTTAGAGCTCTAAAAACTTTAAAAAAACTATGTCCAAAGGAAAAATGGTTTAAGTTTGGTCTAACTTGGTTGAAAGTGGAGCTGTATCTTTAACGTGGTTTGAAAATGGAGTTGTATCTCCAAAATGGTTTGTGATAAGACTTGGCATAAAATATTCTAACATCAAATGTCTAATGTCAAATGCCATACACATAAAAAGTTAAACATCTAAATAAAAACTGACATGTCAAAGGTCTAAGTCAAAGTGTTCCAAAAAAGGTCTAAGGAAAGGAAAAAGTTGAGTTACTAGGTTTTTTGTCCAAAGACGGAGTTAAAAGCTAGGCTCAAACAAATAGGCATGTGCTAGGACTTTTGGGAAAACAATATCAAAATATAGATTTGAAACAAAGGTTGATGTAATTTTATTTAATCTAACAATTTTGAAAACAACTTTGACATAAACTCAGCACATAAAATCAAACATAAACATGATCAATTGGTATAAGGCATAAGATAAAAGGTTCTTTGAAAAAAGGCTATGTTTTTCCAAATAAAGACAAAAATAATGATAAGGATAGGTACTGAACAAACAAACCATCAATATTTTTCAAATTTGGATAATTGATTAATTGAAGTTATGCAATCCAAAAGAGAAAGATCTATGTATTAGCCTCATGAATTAAGGCTTAAATATAAATCAATCAATGTTTGATTCTAAACTTGATAAGGCTAATTGAAAACTTAAAATTTAAAACTAGGATTTGACCAAACAAGATAGATACGATTGGACAACATGATAGCACAAGACAAAGGTCTAAATGGTATACATAAAATGGTTTAAAACAATGGTTTCTAATATAAGGTAAACTAGTCCTAAAACAAATTGAGTAGCCTAATAGTGTAAACATGCTTAAATGATGTGGTCAATGTTATGTTTCAAAAGAATGAAAGGAAAAATGGTTTGACATGATTTGGGTAGCATAATGCTACCCTCCGTAACTCAAATGACACACACACAAATAAATTTAGCAAAAATTTTAAGACACAAGTGTAGTGTAAAATGACCAGCATAACACCTCTTTAAACAAAAGAGTGACATATAGACAATTAGTTTTGACATGGATTATAAACAAACAAACAATTTTAGTCTCAAAACATACCAAGCGAAAATGACCCAAATACACTAAGTATAATCATCAAAATCCTAGCAAGGGTATGGCAATGTGGGGTTGAATAAACTATCAATCTTTTGAATGTTTCTAAGGGAATCAATTACACAATGAATTTCACATCAAATGATGCAAAAGAAAAGCATAGAAATTTGGTGTCCATAGCACTTGGCTTGTTACAAAAATGTCTAGTCCTTTTTTTACAACCACTACATCCTACTATTCATTCAGTGTAGTTCAATGTTCAAATGTAGATACATCCCATGTGCAACTTTGAAGGAGTAAGTGAATTCAATGTTGGGAGATGAAAACTTAGGTCAAAGCTTCCCTAAATAACTCATGAAAGGTAATGACGCCCCCTTTGCAATCCAAGTTTGCATGAAATAAAAGACTAATAAAAATACTTTAGGAACATTTTCAAGGTCACCCAAACTTTGATGAGTTTTTGGGAAGTGCTTTAGATGACATTATTTATAAGCCTTAGACTAGGATTTTTTCAATAGAAATGGCACTTTTGATTCTAAGGGTTCCCTGAAAGGGACAAATGGAAGAGCATACACATAATACCCCTCTCTTTGTTAAACAAAATTAGATCAAACAACTATTGAAGACAAAAATGATAAGTGTGTTCAATTTTAAGCCCAACTAAAAGATTTGGTGGTGTTCATTTGACCCATTGGTCTTAATTTGTAACTTTGAAATCTAACTACAAGATTTAAGCAATAACACCCTAAATGATTTTCCTTTGAGAACCAAAGTAAAAAGTTTGATTCATTTTAAAACATCCTAAAAGAAGTTTAAAAGGCTATATTTAAGCATGCTTTGATGATTTTTCAAGTAAAACCTACAAAACAAATGTTAGCAAGATTTTTAGCTTAGAAACACTTTTGAAGATGAAACAACCAACTTAGAAAAATGAGCTTTTAGGTTTATGTAAAAAAACACAATAATCATTGATGGTTATACTAACCGGTGATAGTGACATTTATGAAAACTAATGATAGTTTTATTAACTGATGATGGTTATGCAGACTGACAATGGTTTTACTAATGCTAACTGATGATGGTTGAAAATGACCATTGGTGGTTTACTCAACTAACAATGGTTACTATGTAAACTTGTGACAAAGAAAAATGGAAAAACAAAGTTAGAAAATCAAATTGCAAAATTTTTAATGATCCAAATGAGGATTGAAAATTTGCATAATGATCTTCTTCATGTATGGGATGTGTTGGGTCCCACTAAGTATGTCATTATGTGAAATAGGAATTTGACTAAGAAGAGGAGATTAGTAGTGTGTTAGTGATAAAATAAAAAATAAAAAATTTACAAACAACAAACTAAACTAACACCTTCATGCCTAGTTACTAGGGTGAGCTTAATAACAAAAAAAAATGAAAAACACAACTAAAAAGTAAAGAAAAATAAGAATCCTTCACCTATGTTGGATGCTACAAATGATTTTGTATTAGTGGCTTGCTCGACTTGTGCTCATGATGTATTCATCAAAGGAGGCTTGGATATCTCCTCTTCTCCTTGGCACCTTGTGGCTTTGGTTTGGCTTGGCTTGGCTCAATATTTTGACATCATAACTTTGGCATGTGAGCGATTTCGAAATCAATCTGATATGGTAACTTTTCAAAAATTAAGCTTTTTGAAGATATTTGAGCATAATAACTTTGTTCCAAAATAGCTTAGAAAAGATGTTCATGGCCTCTCTATTTATAGATTTTTAAGATTGATCAGAATCAACCTAAACTGTCAATCTCAAGATTGAGATGCGTGGCTAAAGATTAATCTAATTTTGCAATTAAAATTGATAAATAGGTTCATAAATATTTGAGATAGAGAAATAATTAAGAGGCATGGAGGGCATTGATGATGCATGGGAGGCATGAATCTTGATATTTATGGCATTTATGGCCAAAGGATGTCTTCCCAAAAAATGAGGTCACCTGATGATGTAGATATTCAATATTCATTTCCAAAAATAATTATTCAATAATTTACCATAGAATTATTAATTAGGATCTAATTTTTTTAAATTAGATTTTAAGCATGATTAGGCAATTTTTGCACAAATTATTCAAATTGATCAGAATGCCTTATTATTGGCTCAAAATTTGACTGGATTAGAATTAAAAGTTGATGTCAAATGCATTGGATATGTTATCCCATTTAGGATGTTATCAAAACCAAATAACAAAGGCACATGTCTTGTATAAGAGATTTGATACAAAAAAGAAACAAAGAGCACCTAGGTGTAAATTTGGCATTTTAACTTGAAATGATTTGATCAAATTTAGCTGGCCCATAAATTGTATTATCTCATTTAATAATACTCTAGCCAAAATCAGCACTTGAATATGTTAGTTTCAAATATTTTAATGTGTTTTAGTGTTTTTGAGCTAAATTTTTCATTTTGGTGGAAATCAGTCAAGAGTCTGGCTAGAGGTCATTGGTGGCCAGATTTAGGTGTCTACACCTTAAATGATCCAAATAGCTTGCTAAAGTGGCTTGCTTAGATTGTGCTAAATGAGTCTTCATCAAAGGAGGCTTGGCTATCTCCTCTTCTCCTTGGCACCTTTATGATGTCTTTGGATTTGGCTTGGATCAATAATTTGACACTATAACACTAATTACAATGGATTTTGATATTATTTGTTCATTATAACTTTGCATTATCCAATCTTAAAATTCAATAGGCAAGGCCTCTTATTTATAGATTTTGTAAAATGGTCAAAATGAATTTGAACCATCCATCTCAAGATGAAGATGTGTGTTTAAAAATCCATTCAATTTTTAAGGCACAAATCAATAAATGCCTTCATAAATATGTGGGATAGAGAGGCAATAAAGAGGCATGGAGGGTCTTAATGGGGCATGGGGTGTCTTAATCCTAATATTTTATGCATTTATGGATTAAGGATGGCTTCCCAAGAAATGATGTTATTTGATGATGCAAATATTCAATAATCATTTCCAAAAAGAAATATTCAAAAATCTCCATATAATTATTAATTAGGCCCATGTTTGAATTAATTAAATTTAAGCATGATTAGTCATTTTGGTACAAATTTTGTCCCTTTGGTGCATAAATTAATCAAATTAGTTGAAACATCTCATTATTGGTTCAAAATTTGATTGGATTGGAATTATGATGTAATGTCAGATGTATTATATTCATTATCTGATTTAGGATGTTTCCAACACAAAATAACAAAGGCACATTTCTCATGCAAAAAAATTGGTAGAAAAGAGCAATCCAAAGCACCCATGTGTGAAAATGTCATTTTGACTTGAAATGATTTGATCAAAGTTATTTGTCTCATAAATTGTATTACCCCATTTAATGATACCCTAGCTAAAATCGGCACTTGAATATATCAATTTCAACTCATTTAATATTTTGTGTTTTTAGGCCAAATTGTGCATTTAGGTAAGAATTGGATAAAATCTTGGTTAAAGGTCATCGATGGCTAGTTTTAGGTGTCTACAATTTGCCCTTGTTTGGGAAGGCATTACAAACTATAATCATAGTAACATCTTCTCAAAGAATGAAAAGGTCCTGTATGCTTATAACTTCAATGGAAATTAATGAATTATATGATGTCCCCTCAAGGGAATGGTTGGTACAATTAGGTCGACAAACGGTCCCTTGAAAAGAAAAAAGTGAAATGAAAGAACCAAAAAAAGAAGATTATGGGGTGAAAACACAATGAGTTTGAAAAAGTAGTCAAAATCATTGAGAATGCAAGTGAGACAATGTACAATGGTTTTTCCAAATGTGGTTATAATCATTATACCCTGATAGTGGTAATATGGTATGATAACATAATGATTTGCCTAAAGGTAGTTATAATCATTGAAAAGATGGGGCTACCCCAATTAGGATAGATAAACAAGATAACAACATGCCCTTGTTTGAGAAAAAGAAAGTAATTTGGGGAAAACACAATGCTTTGCCTAAAGGCAGTTAAATCATTAAGAAATGCAGGTGGGATGGTGTACAATGATTTTACCATATGTGGTTATAATCATTGGACCTCGATTATGAAAAATATGATTCATTGGCTGATTATGATAGTAACTTAACACAAAGGGTAATGATGAATTAGAATAACCTACTAGTAGGGAGATGCTCATTTGAACTAAAAAAGGTTAAAATTATTTCATGGTTAATTACTATGTTTGGGATATGATTGGGATGCTAGGGCTAAGGAGATGTTGATACCACCCTTATTGAGTAGACTTTTTGAAGCTAATTTTTGCTGTAGCACTTTGACGATAAGCATCATGATAGAACACCATGAGGACTAGGCCAAAATATACATAGGGATTGACTCTTGAGATCCAATACTCAATATAAAATAAAATGCCAATGATACAAACCATGATGAACATGTAAATATATGAATATGGATGGATTCAATTATAAATGTGCAAGGAATCACCTAATGAACGAACATAGACCAAATCAAGGCAATAATACTGAAAGCAAACAAATAGGCACATAAATAATAAACCAAAAAAAATAAAAATAACAGTTAGTTCTAATCTTAGTACAAACAAAATGAATTAAATGAGACAAACATTACCCCTATAGAAAAGGTAACAACTTGTGAATCTAGGAATTTGACTCAAGAGACGATGGCTAGTATGGTGTTAGTTCCAAAATGAAAGAAACACACTAACTAGCATAACATCTCTAGGCCTAGACACTAGGGAGAGCTTAGTTAACAAACATGAATAAAAGATAGAACTAGAATGTAAAATAAACACCTTTTTACCTTCTTTGGATGTTCCAAAATACTTGTAGTGGCTTGCTTAGTTTGTGCTCATGAAGTCCCTGGTAATGGAAGCTTGGCTACCTCCATCTCTTGTTGGCACCTTTGGCTTGTGACTTAACTTGGATTGGAATAAATTTGGCATGATAAAAATAATTTCAATGGCTCCTTGAATATATTTGTACATTATAACTTTGCACCAAAATAGCTTAAAAATGATGTTTATGGCCTCTCTATTTATAGATTTTTGAAAATGTCTAGAATCAACTTGAACCATCCATCTTAAGATTGAGATGTATGGTTGAAGATAAATTCAATTTTTGATATTAAGTTTATAATTATCCTCATCATGACATTGGAATAATGGAAATTAAGATGCATGGAGGGCATCATGGAAGGCATTGATGAGGCATGGAGGGCATGATTCTTGATATTTGTGGCATTTATGGCCTAGAGATGTCTTCCCAAGAAATGAGGTCACTTGATGATGTAGATATTCAATATTCATTTCCAAAAATAAGTTTTTAACAAGTTTCCAAGGAATTCTTAATTAGGCTCTAATTTAGTTTAATTAGCTCTTAAGCATGATTAAACACTTTATGCATAAATTACTCAAATTGATCAAAATGACTTGTTATTGGTCTAAAATTTGACTGGATTAGAATTGGAAGGTGTTTTTAGATGTGTTGGAACCATATTCCCATTTAGGAAGTTACCAATATAGAATAACAAAGGCATGCATCTTGTACAAGAGATTTGATAGGAAATAGCAATCCAGAGCACCTAGGTGCAAAATTGGCATTTTGACTTGAAATGATTTGCTTAAAGTTAGCTGGCCCATAAATTGCATTGCCCCATTTAGGGATACCCTAGCCAAAATTGACACTTGAATACGTCTGTTTCACATTATTTAGCTTGTTTTAGTAATTTTAGGCCAAATTATGCATTTTGGGTGGAAATTGGCAAAAAGTTTTATTGGAGGTTATCAGTGGCCAATTTTAGGTGTCTACAATTTGTCCCTATTTGGGAAGATGTTTCAAACCATAGATAAAGCAATGTCTTCTCAAATAATGAGAAATAGCCTATATGCCAAAAAGAAGATGATGGTTGAAGAACAAAGCTCCAAATGGTTTTGGGAAGCCTATAATGATGCCCCCTTGAGGGAGTGGCCATCAAATTTATTGATGGATGGTCCCTTGAAAAGAAATAAGAAAGGTGGAATTAATTCATGGTTGAGATTAATCCAAATAAGAAAATTCTTACTTGCATTGATTTTAAAAGCATAGTGATTTGCCCAAAAGTGGTTATAATTAAAAATAAAAGTCAAAATAATGGTTTTCCCATAGGTGGTTATAATCATTAAGCAGACCTAGATTGGTTAAAACTAATGGTGCCCCAATTAGGGTTGATTAGCAAGCATAAATCAAGGATATAACCTAGAATACAGATTAAAGAGGAGTGGGTGCAAAGTGATGAAAGAGATGGATGGAAGAATAAGATTGATCATTAGAAATTATTTAGTTGTACCTACCAACAAGAATATGCTCATTATTATTAATAATGATACAAATAAAATGGTTAAATAAGCTATATTGATCAAGGTGGGTGGGAGGATTTGCCAAGGTGCTAAGGAGAAACTTCTATGGATCCATTGATTGTAGACCTTCCTAAAGCTGATTTTTTTGTAGCATCTGATGGTAGGCTTCATGATAGAACATCATGAAGACTTGGAAAAAAAATACATAAGGACTGACTCTTCAATTTAATAAAAACTCAAAAATAATGCACTAATGATAAAAATCCTGATGATAATATTGATGTAGGGATATAGATAGAATCAAGAATAATGTGCTTGAGAAATCACCCAATGAACACATATAGACCAAGTTAAGGCAAAAATTCTAGAAGCAAACAAATAGGCAAGCATACAAACAAAGAAATAAAAAAACAAACAAATAACTTGAAATAAACAAACAAACAAAAAGCTTGAAAACAAAAGCAAAAGAAAGCATCCTAACAATGACCATGCCCCAGTAAGGTAGATTGAGGATAACTAACAAGGATTAGATAGGACAAATATTTTTATATTTTGAAATATTATAAATGTTTTTAGCATTTTTAAGTATTTTAACTCATTAGATAATGACAAGATACCTGCTCATAAAATGATGAGAGTGTTTGGCTTAGGTTGCTCACAAAATGATGAGAGAGTATGGAAAGGGGGACTGAGGTGACCTCAAAATGAATTGAACAAGACCCACATAGTCCTAAAATGACCTCAAGTCATAGTGATTACATCCACATAAAAGGTGAGGAAAAACCAAGTAAGTCCCAACAAGTTCTCAAATCCAATAAATGGCCAGTCAAATGAAAATAGTAATGGTAAGGTGATGTGGCAAGGCATAGTAAACAAGTGTTTGCCCTAGTTTTCCCATAGGTGGTTATAACTAGGATATAATGGCATAAGTTAATGATACTAATTTGCACATAGGTGGTTATAATTAGTAGCAAGATTGGTGAGACATTGATTTGTCCATAGGCGGTTATAATCAGTGTCACATAAATAAACTTGATATAGGATGAAAGATATCTTGACAAACAAACTATCACACTACTTTCATAGAGTGTCATTATAAACACAAATTGGATTTATTGTTTAAACTTTATTATAATCCCCCCACAAAATTTATGAGAAAAACCAAAGTAATAAGATCAAAACATGATTGGGTAGGATGACTAAAAATAGGCTTTAGTCTAGGTAGGAATGGAATGGTTATATGGCATGGTTTTGCATAGGATAATGATGGTTTGATAAATTGGATAAAATTGTAAGAGGGTTACCCCCAAGTGATGGGGTGAATAGAAAGATCTATGATAATGGTAAATAGGTATATATAATAGTGGCAATGGCATGACAATGTGAAACAATATGGTACATGTTGTTGGCTTGTGTGTGGTTTTTGATTCTATTATTCTTATTGATGGGGAGATGCACATCTTAATCAATAAATGATACAAATATAATACTTGATCATATTAATTGTTATCCCACACCTCGTATGAATAGTTACTCTATAAAAAACTCAATGTAGATTTGGTTGTCAAGAGTGCTTTTATGATCTTCATTGGTCATTGATTCTAATTCCTTTAAATATCAAGACAAGGTATATTTCTAGCCTCTGTAAAAGAAAGTGTGTCCATGGCTGGTACAAAAGGACAAATAATGGATGCTAGGTTTTATTATGAAATAAAATGGCAAATGATAATGGAATGTGGAATGGTAGGGAAACAAATAAAGATCAGGACTTTTAGTCACACATAATGTTGATGACACCATATTCAACATAACTTTGGTTGTGGTAGGGCCAAAGACTTGTTCTCTTAATAGGCCACCAAAATTTTCTATTGTTTGATCTTGAGAGTAGCTACCATCTGATTAGAATGTAGATCAGAAGCTATTTTGATTTGTTCTTTGATTTTGTCTTCATCAAGTAGTGAAGAACTTTTGTGCTCAGTTATCAGTGCCTCGATGAGGTTTTCTAATGAAGTTATCTTGATTATCCCATAACGCCTTCGATAAAGTTTCACTAAGGAACATTGGATTGTGAATTTGATTTTCTTCTAGTGCTTATGAAAAAGTTTTACTAGATGATGCTGAGTTTTCACTTTGATTATCCCCTAGCACCTCCAAAAACGTTTCACTAGGAGAGTGTTCTTCTGCTATATGAATGTGGTCTTGGCCTCCTTGCTCTTATTCAACTGCTATGTCACCATGGATTTATTTTAATAAGGTGTGATTCTATTTATCCCAATTAACACTTATGGGAGATGGAATGTTAATGATATGGCTATTTTGGTTGATGGTAATGGCCTGTCAAATGGTAATGGAATAGGGAGACGCTGCATAATCCTTGTAGAAGATACTAGGATAACTTGTGTCAATGTTGAATTAATCATCCTAAAAAACTATATAAGGATCACAAATGTATTTAAATTGATCTATAAGGCATTCATAACCAATGTTGTAACAACCATGAACATATTCTTTTTTTGAATCTGATTATAACTCAAGGGACTCTAAATTAAATGTTGAGACTGATGTTGTTTGTGATTTTGATGATAAATTTGATGTCAATTAAATAATATAACCTAAATCTAACTCTAATTCTTCATTTTATGGGTATTCGATTACAATGATGTCTTGATAAATATTTGGTATTAGATAAGTAATAGCTTGTGATGGCATAATGGGCTCCACAAAAATTGGTTTGTCAAAGTGAGACTTCTCTAGGATGGGAAAAAGGTCAAGAGACAACTCCTCAAAGACTATTTTTTCAAGAGGAGGCTCTTTAAAAATAAGCACATGGTCAAGGTAATGATTTACATAATGATGGTTATAATCATTAAAAAGTGACTCAACAAAGACTAGCTCATTAGAGTGAGACTCCTTGACAACTGTGATAAGATCAATAGGTGATTAATCATAGGCTAACTTGTCATAAATGGTTAGTTCAAAAAAAAAATCTCAAATTGGTTGGTTCTCTTGGCCTTGGTTTCCAATGAGTTAGAAAATTCTAGTTTTGAGCATAGCTTTGTCTTTGAATGATTGGATGGGTTGAAGTTTGGATGGGATTGGTACTAGATGAGGAATGACTTATGGTTGGATAATAGTAGGGCCTTGGGAAGCATGAATACTCACACAAGACAAAGGACAAAGTCTTGAAATGGTAATGATAGGGCATTGTGGGGCTTGATTTATCACACAAGCCAAAAGACTAGGTCTTGGAATGATGAAGGGGCATTATAGAGCTTGATTTCTTGAAAAAACTAAAAGATGAGGTCTTAGTATGGGAATGGTGTGACATTATGGTCCTAGAATAGAAATTATATGATGTGGTGGAGATTTATTACTTTCATAAGCCAAAACATCAAATTCTTCCTCATAAACCATATCATCCCAGTCATGAGTTGGTTCATAAGCTGGTTTTTGACTGTGTTTCACATACTAATTATTATAAAGAGGGTATGGATCTATATCCCAAACACCATTATCTATAGTTGGGTTTCAAATTCCTCCTCACAATCCTCTTCATGCCAATCAAGGTATCAATTTGGATTTTGTGGATTTTGACTATGTTCCCCATATGGAATATTATAGGGAGAATAATAAAACTCCTTAGAAAATCTTTCTCTATAAGGGTTCCCAGTGGGATTTTGTGTGGCCATTCTATCATAATTTGGATTGTATGTGACTCCACCATAGGTGTAGGTAGACATATCTATGTAAATGATGAAAGATCTAAAATAAAAAGGCTTAGAGTTCTACAAACTCTAAAAAATTATGTCCTAAGGACAAATGGTTTAAGCTTGGTCCAACTTGGTCAAAGGAGTGGAACTATATCTCCAATCTGGTTTGAAAGTGGAGTTGTATCTCCAAAATGGTTTGCTAAGACTTGGTATAAAATATCCTAACGTCAAATGTTTAACATCAAATATCATACACACAAAAGGTCAAGCATCTGAATAAAAACTAGCATGTCAAAGGTCTAGGTCAAAGTGTTCCCAACAAGGTCTAAACTAGGAAAGGGAAAAGTTGAGTTACTAGGATTTTTTTTCCAAACACAGATTCAAAATCTAGGCTTAAAGAAATAGACATGTGCTAGGACTTTTGGGAAAATGTAATCAAAATCTAGACTTAAAAGAAAGGCTGATGTTATTTGATTTAGTCTAACAAGTTTGGAAATAACTTTGACATAAACCCAACACACAGAATCAAACATAAACATGATCATTTGGCATAAGGCATAAGATAAAATGCTATTTTAAAAAGGTTGTGTTCTCCCAAATAAAGGCACAAACAATGATGAGGATAGGCATTAAATAAATAAACCATCAATAGTTTTCAAATTTGGGTAATCAATTAACCAAAGTTATGCAACCCAAAAGAGAAAGATCTATGTATCAACCCCACAAATTAAGGCCTAAATAGAAATCAATCAATGTTTGAATCCAAACTTGACAAGGCTAGTTGAAAACTCAATGATAAAAACTAGGTTTTGGCCAAATAATCTAGGCAAAATTGGACAACATGATGGCACAATACAAAGGTCTAAATGGTATACATGACATGGTTTGAAATAATGGTTTTTGGTGCAAGGTAAACTAGTCTTGAAACAAATTGAGTAGCCTAACGGTGCAAGCATGATCGAATGATGTGGTCAATACTATGTTTCAAAGACTCAAAGGTAAAATGGTTTGACATGATTTGGGCAACATAATGGTACCTTCTGTAACTCAAATGACACACACATAAACAAATATAGCAAAAAATTCAAGGCATAAGTATGGTGTAAAATGGATAATATAATGCTTCTTTAGACAAAAGAATGACTTATAGACAAATTGGTTTTGACATGGATTTATGAAAAAAACAAACATGTTTTAGTCTCAAAACATACCAAATGAGAAAATGATATAAAAATACACTAAGTATAATCATCCAAATCCTAGCAAGGGTATGATAATGTGGGGTTGACTAAACTAGCAAGTTTTCAAAAATTTTTAGGGGAATCAATTTCATAATGACTTTTACATCAAATGATGCAAAAGATAAGCAAAAAAATTGGGTGACCACAACATTGGTTAGTTGTGAAAAGGTCTAGTATTTTTTACAACCACTACATCCTGCTATTTGCTCAGTGTAGTGCGATGTCCAAATGCAGATACATCCCGTGTACAAATCAAATTAAGAACCAAATGAATTAAATGTTGAGAGGTGAAACCATGGGTTAAAGATTCCCTAAATAACTCATGGGATGTGATGAAGTCCCCCTTGCAAGACAAGTTTGCATAAAAATAAAGAAAGCATGACAGTAGAAAGAATTTAGGGTCATTTTCAAGGTCACCCAACTTTTGATGAGTTTTTGGGGAGTGCTTTATATGAATTTATTTCTAAGACTTGGACTAGGCTACTTGAAATAGGAATGGTAATTTTGATTTCAAGGGTTTCCTAAAGGGGACAAATAGAAGAGCATACATGCAACATCCCTCTTTTTGCCAAATAAAAAATTAATCTAAACAACCAAGTAAATAAAAAAAGCTTTGAAAAGGTGAGTTTATTTTGAAGCCCAAATGGAAAATGAGGTGGTGTTTATTTGACCCCTTGGTCTTAGTTGTAAAATTTGAAAACATTCACCATAAACATCTAAAATTTGTTTTTTGTTAAACACCAAAATGAGGCTCCTAATTGATTTTTAAGCATGCAAAAGGTGATCTAAACATTTTTTTTATCAAATGTCAAGCTTGGTCCTTAAAAAAAAATGTTAGCATGTACTTTATCCTTGAAGATATTTTAGTTTTGAAACAATAAACTTTAAAAAAATGGCTCTCAAGTTTGTGTTTTAAGAAAAACATAGTGACCAATGTCGATTATATAACTGATGACAGTTACATTTTGTAACCAATGATGATTATCTAACTAACATTGGCTATACCAATGTGACCGATGGTAGGTATCCAACTGATGCTAATTTTATTAACTAACATTGGTTAAGCTATCCAACAGATGTCAGTCTTACTAGTTGACGTCAGTTACTATGTAAACCCATGACAAACAAAAAATAGTAAAATAAAGTTAGAAAATCAAATTACAAGAGTTTTAATGGTCCAAATAAATATTTTAAAGATAAAAAATTATCTTCTTCATGTGTGGGATGCGTCTAGTCCCACTGGGTGTGTCATATGTGAATCTAGGAATTTGACTCAAAAGAGGATGGTTAGAATGGTGTTAGTTCCAAAATGAAAAAAAGTGAAAGAAACACACTAACTAGCATAACATCTCTAGGCATAGACACTAGGGAGAGCTTAGTTAAAAAACAAAAATAAAACACACAACTAGAATGCAAAATAAAACTTATTTTACTTTCCTTGGATGCTCCAAAATGCTTGTTGTAGTGGCTTGCTAAGTTTATGCTCATAAAGTCCTTGGAAATGGAAGTTTGGCTACCTCCATCTCTCCTTGACACCTTTGGATTATGGCTTGGCTTGGATTGGAATAAATTATTCATGGTAACACTAATTTCAATGGCTACTTGAAGATATTTTTGCATTATAACTTTTCACCAAAATAACTTAGAAATGATGTTCATGGCCTCTCTATTTATAGATTTTTGAGAATGTCTAGAATCAACCTGAACCATCCATCCTAAGATTGAGATATGTGGTTGAGGATTAATTTAATTTTTGTAATTAATTTTATAATTATCTTCATCATGACATTAGAAGAAGGGGAAACTAAGAGGCATGAGGGGCATCATGGAAGGCATTGATGAGGCATAGAGGGCATGCATCCTGATATTTGTGGCATTTATGGCCTAGGGATGTCTTCCCAAGAAATGAGATCACCTGATGATGTAGATATTAAATATTCATTTCCAAAAATAAGTTTTCAAAAAGTTTCCATTTAATTATTAATTAGGCTCTAATTTGGTTTAATTAGCTCTTAAGCATGATTAAGAACTTTATGCACAAATTACTCAAATTGATTAGAATGCCTTATTATTGGTCCAAAATTTGACTAGATTGGAATTGGTAGGTGATATCATATGCATTGGAACCATATTAAAATTTATGAATTTACCAATATAAAATAACAAAGACATGTAGCTTGTGCATGATATTTGATAAGAAATAACAATTTAGAGCACCTAGGTGCAAAATTAGCATTTTGACTCAAAATAATCTGATCAAAGTTAGCTAGCTCATAAATTGAATTACCCCATTTAGGGATACATTAGATAAAATCAATACTTGAATACATTATTTTCACATCATTTAGCATGTTTTAGTGTTTTTAGGCCAAATTGTGCATTTTGGGTGGAATTTGGCCAAAAGCCTGATTGGAGGTTATCGATGGCTAATTTTAGGTATCTACACAACTTAGAAAACAAACATGATGGGGAATAGAAGAAAAGGAAGGGGGTGGATAAGATGTCTCCATATGTATTAGGCAAGTGGATGCTATCTATATAGTTCTATGGATGTAATATCTAACAAAAACTTTAAGCCAAATGTAGTTCTCCAAGGAAATGGGAAGAAAATGATAACTGATGAAAAAATATAGAATGGAGGTGATAGAAGAATAGGAATGGTCTTGAAAAATAACAAGTGCATGGGAAAAAAAGCCAAAAAAGATGGGGAAACTAAGTGACAAGTGATTTTATTGTCACTTAGTAAGGGTTCCCAAAATCCTTAAGGCAAAGAAGTGGTCAATGTTTTTAGTTTTTTCTAATAGTTTTACAAATGTTTTTATAATTTTTTTATAGTATCTCAACTTGATCAAGAATGATAGGACACTAAATGGTTCAAGCTCACAAAATGTTGAGAGCATTGTTTAAGATGTTTTCAAAATGGTGAGAGCATGGCTTAGGTTGCTTGTAAAATGGTGAGAGCATGGTGGAAGGGGTGACTGAACTAACCTCAATAAGTATCAAAAGCTACATACATATTCCCAAATTAGGACCTCAAGTCACTATAGTTCCACCCTACAATGTAGGAATTTGATTAGTGTAGCAGTTAATTTAAACAAAATAGGTACAGTTGGTATAAAGACATAATACAACATAGATAATGGCTAGTTGGTACGTGAAGGCATAATAGACAAGTGTTGCCCCTAGTTTGCCCATAGGTAGTTATAACTAGGATACAATAGTCATAGGTCAATGAGACTAATTTTATCATAATTAGTTATAATTAGGATCAAGGCAATGAGAGAGAATGAAATAAGAAATTAAGGATGTAATTGTCAAATGTCTATCTTACTAGTCCAAAATACTACCTCTGTCGGGAATGTGTGAAACAACTACTAAAATAAAATCTAAATCCTCATGCTAAATGTGGTTCTAAAATGAATGTAATATAACCAAGGTCATAGGGCTAGGTAAGGTGGGAGAAATTAACTCAATTTATGGGGAAAGTATGGTAAAATCAATAGGCAATAGGAAAAAGTGATAGGTTGATAGGATGATATAATATAATGAAGAAGATAAAATGATACAACATGAAATGATCCTTATAGACAATATACCAAGTTACTCAAGTATAGTAGCACTTGAGGTGGATAATGTTCATCAGCTCATCAAGTTTATGGCCATTTGGTGTGGCAAGCATGTATGCTCCTATTCTAAAGTTTGTTGTAATGATGAAAGACAAACCCAGTTGGGTTTGATCATATCTTTACGCTTCTTTTCAAACATGGTATTATTTTGGTTCTTTTTAAAGATAAGATCACCAAGTTCAAATTTTCTATGTTTCACATGTCAATTATGGTGGCCTCAAAGTTGATTTTGATAGGCTTGGAGATTGTTCACTGAATCCATACATTTCTCATCAAGTAACTCTAGGTCTTGTAGGTGATCTACTCAATAGTCATTGTCATCTAGGACATGCTTGAAAAAGATGAATAGAGAAGATAACTCAACCTAAATGGGAAGAATGGATTATATACCATAAACAAGTGAATATAGAGTGGCTCTTATGGGTGTAAAATGATTGGTATGGTATACCCAAAAGGCATAAAATATCTGAAGGTACCAATCAAGACTGACATCATTGATAAATTTTTTGAGAATGTTGACAATGGTTTTGTTCGATGCTTCAGCCTGGCCATTATCTTGAGGGTAATATGTCATATAAAAATATCATGTGATGTTATATTCAACACATAGCTTATCGACATCCTTCTTTTTAAAGGATCATCCATTATTAGATATAATGTTAGAGGGGATATTGTAGTGGAAAATGAGATGGCTAAAGATAAACTTAGAAATTTGCTTTCTAGTCACATAAATGAGAAGTATAGCTTTAACCCACTTAGTGAAATATTTAGTGGTGGTAAGGATATGTTTATGGCTGTCAAATGAGGTGGGATTGATCTTCTCAATGAGGTCAAGGCCCCATGTAGTAAATGGCCATAGTGTCAACATTAGTTTCAAAGTTTTGGCTAGGGCATGAATCACATTGGCATGCCATTGACATTTGTTGCACTTATTTACATATGCAGCTACATATACATCCATCATGGGCCAATAATAACTAGTACATAAGATATTTTTGGATAAGATGGCCCTATTAGTGTGGGCTCCACATACACCTTTATGAAATTCACATAATGCTAGCATAGATTCTACTAAAGTTAAACAAGTTCCATCAAAACTATGGTGATAAAGGGTTGATCAAAGTAAGGTATAATGAATGGTTTGGTGGATGAAGGGTTTGGTTTGTTTTTGGGAGAGATCAAGTGGTAAAAATTGGTCATGAAGGTAGTTGTAAAGGTCTAAGTACTAGATAGAACTAGGATCAACAATATCACAAATCATCATGATGGTAAAGGCTCATGAGCTGGTGCTAGCAAGTTTTTAATAAGGAAATAATACTCTTTAGCCATGTCTATTTGTTGAATTAGAGATCCAATAGTAGCTTTAAAATTCACAGTTCTATTACTTGCCCTTGGTATATGCTCAAACTAAATGTTGGCAATCTATCATTTAAGAGTGTTGACCATAGCCTTATATAAAACTAACTTATCATCTTTGGTCTAAAAATGGTCTATAACCTGATTGATGATTAATTGAGAATCACCATAAACCTTGAGATGAGATACATTCTATTGTACCACTTGGAAAAGCCCTACAATAACCACTTCATATTTAACCATGTTGTTAGAATAAGGAAAATTGATCTTGAATGATTAAAGGATTAGATCCCCCTATGGTGTAATAAATAAATGGCCTACCCTCGATCCATGCTCTATGAATGATCCATCAAAATATAGCTCCTAGTGCTACTACTCAATAAGTGTGTCAATGATGGTCATTATTGATTCATCAAGAAATTGGAATTTGAATGGCTTTATAACAGCAGAGGGTGCCTCAACAAGTTGATCTACAAGAACTTGCCCCTTAATGGATTTTTGATTGATGTATTTGATGTCAGACTCACTTATAAGAATGATCCACTTGGCCATGCAACCTTATAAAGATGTTTTAGATAATAGATACTTGAGTGGATCTACTTTTTAAATAGCCATGGTCTTATTGTTTAACATGTCATGATGTAGTTTTTGAGCTGTGAAGACCATGGCTAAATAGGCTTTTTTTATGGGAGTATAATTATGTTCATATGTGACCAGTGTATGGCTTAAATAGTACATGGCATGATCTTTTGCATTATCATTATGCTAAGCTAAAAGTGCCCCTAGGGAATTTTTAGTAGCTGATAGATACAATAAGAATGGTTTTCTTGGCATAGGAGGTAGCAAAATAGGGGGATTCACTAGATAGTCTTTGATTTGTCAAAAATCTATTTGGGAATGATCATCCTAGTGAAATGTGACTCCTTTATTTAGAAGATGTGTAAAAAGATGGTATTTATTGACTAACTGAGTATGAAACATCAGATAGATTGGACCTTACCCTACAAAATGTGAAGCTGCTTCAAAGTAGTCAGTGGTTTCATCTCTATTATAGCTTAGACTTTGGCTGGATCAACTTCAATGCCTTGATGAGACATAATGAAGCTTAGAAATTTGCCTGAGGTGATTCCAAAGACGCACTTTTTAAGATTAAGTCTAACTTTTTACTCACATAATCTTTCAAATATTCTACGTAACACTGCTGAGTCATTGGCCTTGGTCTTTAATTTGCCAAAAATGTCATTGACATAGTCTTCAATAATATCATGCATCATATCATGAAATATGATGGTCATAGATCTTTAGTAGGTGGCCCTTGAATTCTTAAGACCAAATGGCATAACTTGATAACAAAATGTTCCCCATAGAGTGGTGAATGCTATTTTATGTTGGTCTTTTGGTGCTATTTTGATTTGGTTGTATCTTGAAAAGCCATCCGTTAATGAAAGCATTTCATAACCCACTATGGAGTTGATGATCATGTTAATGTTTGGTAATGGAAATTCATCTTTAGGGAAAGATTTGTTTATATCATGGAAATTAGTACATATTATGATTCCTTCTAGCCTTTTACTAACTAGTACAACATTTGATATCTACTCTACGTAGTCAATAGATTGTATACATCATACTTCTAAGAGTTTTTCCAACTCTTTCTTTACCAATATATTAATGCAAGAATGCATCTTATGTAAATTTTGTTTTACTAGTTTGGCATTAAGATTGACCATAAGGTGGTATAAAACCAAGGTAGGGTTCAAACCTAGAATGTTATAATATGCCCATGAAGAAATATCTAAAAACTCCCTCAAAAGGGTGGTAAGGAATTCATGTTCCTTATTAGTAAGGATCTAATTTGGGTCATCTAGCAACCCAATGTTAACCTCTATCATATATTTCACTAGGAGGGTTGAACCATCTTTAAGGATAATAGGCAAATATTTGAATAGGTTAGAAAAATTATATTCCTCTGCTAGGAACGGATCTTTAAGTTCCCTTAGGTATGACAAATTAGAGTCTCTCAATGGGAGGTTTGGCCATGTAAAAAAAATATATTGGAAACTCCTGAATGATTTGATCAAAATCTCATTGTTCTTCAAAACTAAACTCAGACTCACAAATAAGTTCATCATTGGTGGTCTCCTAAGCTATGGTTGAAGAAGATTGAACACCCCCATCTAATGGTACTTGAAATAAGTTTTCACTACTAAACTGACCTTTTTATTTACTTTTAACCTGGTCATAAAGTGCCTCAAAGAGGTTTTCACTTTGAGACCTCAATGTTTTAATTATTTTCTTTTGGCTAAGGGTGTTCACTCAATCTCCAAAATGCACCGCAGGATCTAACTTGATTGAGAACCTTGATTTATGGTCCCCTAATGGAACATTATGTTTAAGACTGACAAAATCATAGAAAGACTCATTGTTTTAAAATGCATCAATCAATATGTTGGACTATTATTGGTCGTAGTCTATCAAATGGGGATAATACAATGGTAGTGGGTGGTGATGATTGACTGGGATAAGGGTATAAATGGAATGGGTGTCAAACAAATTGGTCTTGACTAGGTCATTAAAAAGGCTATGATCAAACTCTACTTCACTTCCAACATCTTCATCACTAGTTGATGGAGATGGAACATGAGTAAGGTATATGGAGTTACCCTTAGGTGATTTAAATACAAATCCATAGAGCCTTTTATATTTGGTCATGAAAATTGGCTCAAGTGTTCCTTGTTGATTAGGTCTAAGGCCTCCTCCTTCATAGTCTGAATTCTTCATGATCTTATTGGGAATAGGATACTTTGTACTCTCATAACAATCAGCTTAGTTTTCATTATATAACCATGATTCATCTCCCTTAAGATGGTCCTATTTTAGGCTAGATGTTGGTACAAATATTATAGGTGATTTACCTTCATTATTTTATTGCCATTTTGGATGAAGTAGATTAGGTTTAGGTCATCCAAAGGACTTTAGATTGTATGGAAGGTTCACAATATGAAATGTGTCATGGGTCACATACTCTCCTGAGCCATTAGATGAGATAGTAAAATAATTGGATATTTTAGGAGGTGGTATATGGGAAAGGGAATCAAGGGTATTAGGATCAATGCAATTATCCTCTAACATATCAAAGAGTATTGCTTTTCCTTATCTTGCTTGGCCATTGGATTCATGCCAAAGTGATAGTTATAACTCTTGAACTCAGCTTATAGGTGCTTGCAGTGCTTGTATGGATGTAAATATCTTGGTATACAAACTTCCATACCTAAATTGGATAACTTAATACATTGATGAAATGTTGATGGGACTGCATGAATTTCATGTAACCAAGGTCTTCCAAAAAGTATATTGTATGAAAAATCAAGATCGAGCATATCGCAAAGTGTATCATGGGTTAAAGCCCCAAGGATAACTAGTAAATAGATGGTGCCCTATGATTCTCTTTCTTCATTTTCATAGGCTTTGATGGTTATTATCTCTACTTAAAGATTTTCTATTGTGTACTTGAGAAACTTGATGAGCTTAAGTGACACAATGTTTAGACATGATCTATTGTCTATAAGGACACGTTTCACTTTATGCTACTTTATACAAACTTTAATGTATAACAAGTTATTATGTAGTAGTCCAAGGAATGACATATCTCTTTGGTTGAAAGTGACTTGTTGGGCTAGAGCTATGTGTCCAACCAAATATTGGAATTTATCAGGGGATATGTCACTTAAAATAGTGGATTGGCTCAGGAAGTCATTCAAAATGTTTTATGAATTGTTGATGTGTGCAAAAAATCTAAAATGGAGAGTTGTGTAGGTGTCTTTTGCAATTGTTCCACAATTTCAAACATCTTATCTAAGTCAGTGTTAAAAGGCTTATTCCATGGTTAAATGGATAGGTGGTAGATGACTATGGGCCTATGATGGTAATCTTTGACCTTCAAGTTGTGATTACACAATCAAGATTGAATATAGGACCATGATTGCTAATAAATGATGGTGATAATGTGGGACCAGATAGGAAAAGTCTTAGTTTCTAGTGTACTTGTGCATGGTTATGGGGCAAGGATGAGTTATTGGTATAAGGTCTAAAATTGGGAATTCCTATTTGCTAGTTTGCCTGTGTGCGGTCCCAAGTCAAGGATAGATTGTCAAAGTGATTGGATTGGTTTGGTATGGCTAGCAATGGTATTATTTGATTAGCATTTGGTATAAGATTAATGGTGATGGTATTAATGATACCTCTTATAATATAGCCTACAAATCTATTGTAGTCATGTGCAACTGCTTGGTAGATTTGTTGGTTGTTACCATTATGATCTTGGTTGTGTCCATTATTTTGGTGTTATTAATTCTACTATTGGTTCTATTAGTTATATTGGTTTGGCCTTTGATTTTGATACTATTAATTTTGTTAATGTACTCAACAATTCTATTGTTAGTGTTTTTATGTTGGGGAAAAGGATTTCGATAAATCCCAAGAGTCTAATTAGAGGTGGAAGCACCACCATCCAATGTGATCTCCCCATTTTATAACATATTCTCAATCAAATGCTTGATTTACACATATCTTCATAAATTGTGCCCATTGACCTAATGATATTCACATAATTAATTTTCATGATACCAATTAGGATAAGGAATGCCTTATGGATAATGTTTTGGTATACACCAATAAATCAAATTAGCAATGATGAGTTTATGAAACATAGAATCAATAAGCTCTCCAAGGTCACTAAGAACATGATGAGTAGGCACTATTATCTTTAGAGGAGGGACTTGTAATGGCAAAGGTGGTTGAATTTGTATTGTGGGCCTAGGCTATTGTACTTGGTACATTAGTTGAAGAGATTGTCAGGTAGGAGTAAGTTGAAAAGACGGCATAGTCTGAGTGGATGGTGTTTGCACCATTTGGAAATGGCATGACTCATTTACTCCATTTCCCACAACATTATTATTTTGGTTGAGTTACTTTGGTCTATCTTAGTTATTGGCCTATGCTAGTTGTGATTCTTACATTTAGAATTGATTCTGATTTTGGCCATTTCCCTGATTAGTACCTTGATTCTGATTAGTTGAAGTAAGTTTGATGATTCCTTTATTAATAAGGGCTTAATCAATAAACCTTTATCAATGATCTCTTTGAAAGTATGCACACATTGTAGTTCTAGATGATAAGATATCTCACTATGTAAATTTTTAGTAAACATAATGGCTAATTATGTATTTGGTAGACTATGGGTGAATCAACTTGCAAGGACTCTCCATCACTGTATATAACTCACAAAACTCTCACCAAATTTTTTTATTTGCTTTTGTCAAGTCAACCAAATAAATCTCATGTTCCAGATTGTAGGAAAAGTGTTGCACAAATTTTTCTAAAAGGTCATCAAAATTGACTACTAAATTGTTTGGAAACTTTAAAAACCACTCCAAGGCTTGTCCTAATAGAATCCTTAGGAATAAAAATAAAATATATATGTCACTGTATGCCACTGGCTGGCATACGATAAAGAATTCCATTAAATAGGCTTTGGGGTCACCTTTCCCCTTGTATTTATCAAACTTTAGGGGCTCATATCTTGGCGGAAATGGAATCTATAAGTAGTCCATAAAGGATAAGAATAGACATCATCCAACTTAAAATTTTTACCCTATTTCCTAGCTTGGATGGTAGTGATTGCATCCTTCATTTGTTGTAATTCTAGCTCTATGAAACTTGTGGGAATATTAGCCTGGGTAGATGGTTAAGTGGTCATAAATGAAGCACTTAGACTAAGGTATAATGGAGATATTTACTAGGGTATGATGGATTGGTTGGGAAATAGACCAAGAATACACATATATAAATTAGGGTTTGATTTTTGGAATTGCATGTGTTATGGTGTAATATTCTAGTTAAGGCTGGTTATGAAGGTTTGATGTTGAGTATTTTACGGTTGGAATGGAGGGATATAACTATAATTCACCTATTGTGGTTAAAAATGGACATGTTACCAACTAATCAAACCTTGCTATTAAGTGGAAACTTGTAAACCAAGACCCTATTTTTGAATGAGCGGTACATTTTGCACAAAAGGCAATTATTTCCTAGTATGTACTTGAGAAAAATTAGAACATCCTTATTTCATGAATCCTTGTTGGGAAGTGAATGTATGTTAAATATTTGGAATCTGTCACTAACCAATATTTATACATTGTTGGTTAGACATCATTTGGTTTTGAATTGGCATACTAGCCTGTGACTGAAGGGGTATGTTTGCCACTACCTGACGAGGTATAACATTAGTTTCCCCATATTGAGGTGGTAACATATTTGGCCTATATTACATTGGTATATTAGATCATTCCTACTATTATGGAATACCACTCATCACTTATTGAGGAGGTGTAGGATTCATCACATTTTACTATTGAGGCATGGCATTGGTTGCTAGCTAGCTGCCTAATCCTATTGGTTATGCACTTGAAGAAGTGACTAGTTGAGGATTGGAAGTAGTTGGTTAAGATTGGGATGTAGAAACTTCTCCCTAATTTGAGAACCACTTATAGTGTTAACTAAAGGCACATTTTGTTGGTTAGCTATTTGAATATTAACACCACTTTGGTTTGGATGGGATGTTGATTACACATTATCCATTACGTTTTGGCCACTATTCTACATAGAAATAAAAGATACTTCTTTGATGGTTAGCATATGAAATAAGTTGTTGACTAAAGTATTCTACATGAATGGGTCTACACCTTGATTGTCTTGATCAATCAACTCTATTAACACTCTAGTTGAGGGGACTAAATCTATGGGAGGCCTACTTGACATGGTCATTTGGTTAAAATAATTTGATAGGTTCAAGTAGGTTTGGTATGCCATCTGTATCTATACAAAGTGATCCTCCATGGGGTCTTTTCTATTAACAAACACACTAGGGTCTTGATACATTATTTGGATTAGAGCTAAAGGATTGATAGAAGAAGCTTGTTGATTGTATAGTATGTTATGAGGCATTATTATTAGACTTGGTAAATTCTCATGGGATAAGTCTACTAGAAAATTGGCCCTTACCTCTATGGCCCTAACCAAAATATCATCTTTATTTTCCAATAAATGATGCTAAAAAAAATAAGGATCATACATGGAAGGTGTGTTAATAGAATATGTTTTTTGGGTAAAAGGATCCTCAACTTAAGGTACCATATCTATGTATTTCACAATTTGTTCTTGATCTTGTTCTAAATATAGTGGTTTATTAACCAAATAGTTAACCAATAGATCTTGGTTTTGTGTCCCTATTTGAGTGTTATGAGCGATATAAGGATTCATCTCATAAACATTATCTACATAGGGGTCTTGTACTATTTATTCTTATGTGACCACATGATTAATTCCCATATTGTACATGAGTCCACTATGAGTGTAGGAAAACATGTTGGGATCCATAGTGAATGTGCTACTACAAAGAGTTCTACAAACTCTGAAAAAGACAATGTATAGAGAAACATGATTCAAACTTGGTCTAGATTTAATAAAAAATATGGAAAGGCTTATGTAAATATTTGTGATAAAATAAGCTAATGTTAAGTACCTAATGTTACACATCTTATATAAAAAATATCAAGTAAATGGGCCTAAAATTGAAATACCAAACTCTAAGGTCAAAGTGTTTCAAATTAGTCTAATCTAAGAAAATAAAAGTATCTAGGTCTTTTGGCCAAATGTGGCATCAAAAGCTAGGATCAAACAAGGCATGTGCGAGGAATCTTGGCTAAATGGTGTCAAAATCTAGACTTTGAAGTAGATGAGATTTTAATCTAAAAGATTTGAAACACTTCTAACAAAAACTAGGCATTTTACTCTTGGATGTAAACTCAATCAAATAGGTATAAGGTATGAAACAAAATACACTTTTGAGATAGGTTATTTTATTGTCAAATAATGGCATAAAACTTAATTCCTTTTGACAAATAATCTAGATAAAAGTGAATGGCATAACTATGCTAGACAAAGATTCACAAGGTATACTCAGATTTAGTTTGGATAATTTTGGAAAAACTTGGACTCTATGAAAAAAGGTCTATGAAAAAATGTTTGAAATGTTTTAAGTAGTGTAACAATGATAACATACTCAAAAGATGTAACAAAATGTTTGTTTCAAAAATTCTAAGGTAAATATGTTTCATAAATTTGACAGCGTAACACTACCCTTTGTAAATGATACACACAGTCTCAAAGTTTTGACAATTTTTCTAAGGAAAATAAGTTTTCATCAAATGAACTGAAGGAAAAATGGGATAAGAAAAATTATCTCATAGACTTAAAGTTAAAGAGTTTTCAAAAGGTGATTTAATTCTACCAAGTGGTGATAATGATTATGAGTCTTAAATGACCTTCAATTCAAATGGAAATTTAAACCTAAGTTACAACAAGTTTAACGTGCAAATGGTGAATCCACTTGACACATCAACCCTTATAACTTAGAAAGGTTCAAATTTGAATGTGAATTATAAATGAAGGACTTAAAAAAATTTTGGTAAAGGGTCTAGACTCAATTGGGTAGCATAAATATGCCAGAGTGGATGATATGACTCAAAGTTTATGATAAATTTAAACAAGGCAAAAGTGATGATTTACATGGGCAGCATAACACCTCCTTTCTCAAAGAGATTTGGGGACCATGTGTTTGGTTTATGTCATTTTTTTAACACCAAGTTTTTGACCTCAAATAAGATAAATTAATCTAGGATAAAACCAATTAATTAATCACTCTAGGTCCTAATTTGACAAGGTTATATGGTATTGTTGGAATCCATCTATATAAATCATTTGAGAGGATTTTAAATGTTCATCTAAAAGTAAATTCACATTATATAGTAGGGTTTTTACACCCCCTTTCTCTCAAATGATAATACTATGACATATACCTTGAGGTGCACCTTGCACCAATAATACTTTTGTGGTAAAAAGGGTTTTGCTAAAAACTATAAGTTTTTGAAAATGGATCAATTGCATAATGACTTTCACATCATGATGAAAAATAAATTCACTTTAATTTGGTGTATATGACACTTAGCTTGTTACAAAAAGGTTTTGCCCTTTTTTCAGCCTATACATCTATCACTTGCTTAGTGTAGTGCGATGTCCAAAGTGCAGATACATCCCATGTGCTTAACCCCAACATTAGAAGGTGGTTTAATTTCTCAAATCTTAGATCCTAATGGGAGTGATGAATTTTATGTTGAGTGAAACCTTGAGTCAAAACTTTTTTATATAACTTATAGGAGGTACTGAATTGCCCCTCATAAGCCAAGTTTACATAAAATAAATGAATTAAAATATAAATACTTTATGGTCACCGCAAGATCACCCAATACTATTGTGAGTTTCTAGGGAGTTCTTTAAATGACATTCTTTCTATGCCTTGGATTAGGCATGTTTGTAATAAGGATGGTGCTTTTGATTCCAAAATTTATCTAAAGGGGATGGATGGAAGAGCATACATGTAATGTCCTTATTTTTTCCAACCAAACACTAAGTTGAGTAACTATTCAATACAAAACTTATACAAATGAGTTCAATTTTAAACACCAAATGAAAAGTTAGGTGGTGTTTTTTTGACCCCTTTATCTTAAGTTGTAAATTTGAAAGTATAATTATCAAAGGATTCACTTAAAAATATAAAGTTTTCATTAAACCCCATAATAAGGTTCCTAATTCATTTTAAAAATTCAAAATATGTCTAAAGATCATGATTTATCACTCTTGTCGACCAATAATGGTTATGCTAACCATCAGTGGTTATCTGTCTATCAAAAGGCATCACCATAAAAGCAACTATGTTAGATTAGAAACATTTAAAGAGATTTTCAAATTTTTTTGAAAAATATATGTAACTTTAATCTAAACAAATATCATATTATAAAAATTTAGAAGAAAACACATGGTTTTAAAAAACAAATCATCAAAAATGGAGTCCGTATGACCCCAAGCCAAGCATTTTAAAAAGGCCTATTAGCTCTCAAGTTTGTGTTTTTAATAAAACATAGTGACCAGTGATGGTTTCACTTAACCGTCAATGGTTGAAAATGACCATCTATAGTTTACTCAACCATCGACAATTCCTCTGATCATTGATGATTACCTGTGTAAACCTGTGAAGATAAAAATCCACCAAACCAAATTAGGAAATAATTTAAAAAGAGTTTTAAGCATCCAAATTAAAATTTTAATGTTACCTCATGCTCTCCTTCATGTGTGGGATGCATCTTGTCCCATCGAGCATGCCATTATGTAGACTAGGAATTTGATTCAAGAGAGGATGGTTAGTATCATTTTAGTCCTAAAATGAAAAAACACACTAACTAGCATAACATATCTAGGCCTAGACACTAGAGGGAGATTAATAACAAACACAAATATGAAAACAAAAAATAAATTCAAAGAAACCTTATTTCAACTTCCTTTAATGCTATAAATATCTTGTTAAAGTGGCTTGCTTGGATTGTGCTCAATGAGTCTTCATCAAAGGAGGCTTGGCTATCTCCTCTTTTCCTTGGCACCTTTATGATGTCTTTGGATTTGGCTTGGATCAATAATTTGGAATTATAAAATTAATTTCAATGGCTTTTGGAATTATTTGTACATTATAACATTGTATTTTCCAAGCTTAAAATTCAATAGGCAAGGCCTTTTATTTATAGATTTTACAAAATGGTCAGAATGAACCTGAATCATCCATCTCAAAATGAATATGTGTGGTTAAGAATCCATTAAATTTTTGAAGAAAACATTAATGAATGACTTCATAAATATTTTGGATAGAGAGGCAATAAAGAGGCATGGATGGTATTAATGAGTCATGGGGTGGCTTAATCCTAATATTTTATGCATTTATGGCCTAGGGATGCCTTCCCAAGAAATGATGTAAATATTCAATATTCATTTCCAAAAATAAAGATTCAAAAATATCCATGTATTCTTAGTTAGGCCCATGATTTGAATTAATTATCTTTAAATATGATTAGTCACTTTGGTGTAAATTTTGGCCCTTTGGTGTACAAATTAATCAAATTGGTCAAAATGTCTCATCATTGGCTTAAAATTTGACTGGGTTAAAATTATGATGTAATGTTAGATGCATTGGATTCATTATCAAATTTATGATTTTTCCAACAAAAAATAACAAAATCACATTTTTTCAAGAAAATTGGTAGAAAAGAGCAATCTAGAGCACCTAAGTGTGAAAATGTCATTTTGACTTGAAATGATTTGATCAAAATTACCTATCTCATAAATTTCATGACCCCATTTAATGATACCCTAGCCAAAATCAACACTTGAGTATATAAATTTAAACTCATTTAATGTGTTTTAGTGTTTTTAGGTCAAATTATGTATTTGGGTAAGAATTGGTCAAAGGCCTGGTTGAAGGTCATTGGTGGCCAATTTTAAGTGTCTACACCCAATAAAAAGTATCATGGATGTCTTTATGTTAAAAAATACTCCAATATGCTTGGTTGATTATTTATGAGAAATTGTGAGATGTATTCTCACTATGAGATGTACTCTCATGTTCATGATAGCCTAAACTCATTCTAAGTGGTTTAAAGTAACATAGTGCAATTCCTTTAATGGTACATATGGGGACATAGTGCAAAAACTTTAGGTGTATATGGGTGTATAATGTAATTCATTTAAAGGTGACTATGTGACTATTGTTAATTTATCATCAATGTCCTTTGATCCATTTGATATCACATCCAAAACATAAACTTTTTGTATGCTTTTATTCATTTTGCTAAGACATCAATATGGTAGGCTACAAAAATGATGGTGTTGGGAAGGTACATTCATGAACTTTAATGAAAGGGCTTAGTTTGATTATCTCTTTTTCCTCAACCATGTGTACCCTTGGTATGACTTTATATACATTACTAGGATGAAACATGAGAACCTTCAATTAGATGTTATCTATGAGAACCTTCAATTAGATGTTATCTATGAATCCACCCAAAAATAGGTTAGATTTTCCTCAGTGATGTCTAACACATATAAGGAGAGACTCTAAAATTTATGAATGGAGTCCTTTATAGTCCCAATTTGGCACAACTGGGCTACTTGCATGAAGTAGTTTTTAGATACATTATTGTGATAGTGGAGCTAAAACTCATCATAAAATATCAATAATGAAACTGGGACACCCTTCTTTTTATTTTGAGAACACAACCAATGATACCAAATGAACTACTTAGGTTCTTGATATAGAGATTCCATGACCACATTATGTAAATAGAGAGTCTAATGTAAATCAAATAAATTTTCAATTTCCATAATCCATGTGTGTGGATCATTACCATATAACTTATACAAGTCTAGTTTTGACAACATTAGCTTCATACTATGATTATCATTGTGATCATTTGGAGGAGGAAAACCAAAATGGAATGGTGGAGGGTTATTTTACAATGGTTGAGCTAAAAAATTAGCCAATCACCTAGTTATTTTTTGTAATTGATCTCGTAAGCCATTCAAGTCCCTTCCCAACCTATTGATGTCCCTTTTAACTACTTTTATGTCATATTTATACACCATGCCATGAAAATCTAACTTAATTTGTTGAATTGCCTCCTAAATACAAAATTTAAAAGCTCTAAACTCCATGTCATCTTTTTGAGGAGTTTTAAGCATTTCTTTCCCTTTTCCACACCATAGTGTTAGGCCTAACCATGTATAAACTGTAGGAAGGTTGTAACCCCAAAAAATCATATCATTAGATGACACTATTGTGATCACCTCACCAAGTTGAATCCAATGACTGATAATGTACATAAGGGTGAAGAAATTTGGCCTAAAAAAGTGTATCAGTAGAATATAACATTGTGATCATTTCATAAAGGTGAATCCAATGGCTATTAATTTGCACAAGGTAAAATAAATTCTAAACTTTTATTTTTTGTAAAAAATCCATGAACAAAAATATGGTGACAAAAAATATTCAATTCTTCTCGGATCATAAATTATAATTTTTTGACCTTCTAGTTCTTAGAATGCTAAATATGAAAAACTACATTGTAGAAACTTGGCTAAATATAAGCTCTAATACCACTTGTAATTAAATTACTTAGAAAATTCATAAAAATAAAATAATATATCATTAAATTAATAATAAAATAAACATATCCACAACAACAATTGGAAAAAAAGTATAATACTTAAATTTTATGACTGAGACACTTCGATGGGGCAACCTCCACAACAATACAATAAGAATAAAATTTTCAATATGATGCTAAAATATTGTAGTCATATAAAACATGAAATTGGATGACTTAGGCATGAATAATGACACCTAATCCATAGGTCCTCTTTCTTTCTCACACAACCCTTCTAGGCCAATCTTTCACCGATTCCTAGTCATCTACAGCCTTTTAGACTTATCTTTTTCAAGCCTAGGCAACCATTTCAAACCTAGATCTATCCCCCCAGGTCTCATCCCCTTAGGAAAATAGTACCTAAATTGGACAAGAGCACCAAAACCCAGGGTGTCCTATTTTTGGTACTGTTGTCCAAGTGCAAAATTACCTCAAATGGTCATATTTTCCCAAATCCTTATTTTTTTCCTTATCAGCCTAATAGAAGTCATCTAACCCATGATCATTAATTACCCTGTAAAAGGCCATTCAAAGTCTATTTAGAGGGGTTGGCACTTAATTTACAAGAAATAAATAAGAATACAAGTAAGTACATTTAAGCACTCTTCCCTATTCTCTGCATACAACCTTCCAAGAGCATTTCAAACCTATTCAAGCACTCATACCAATCCCTAGTCATCCAAAGTACATATAGTTTCACATATAGTTTCATACATCACACATAATTTTACCAACCAATTCAATGGGATAACTGCATTAGCTTGATCCCTCTTCAGAGTATTGGGATGTAGGCAACATGCCCACACATGAGGTGTGAAGTGCATCTAATGTATCCTTTACACATTAATCCCTTCTCTCTCTCTTTCCCAAGTTTCCATTCAAGTTAAAGCACAAAGATATCATAAGGGTTTTAAAGACTAAATCAGACATATATTGAGATCCATAGGCTTTTAGGCCTCAAAACTTCATATGTAGGGTAACACAAGCCTATCAAAGAGAACCTAAAAAGCTTTCAGCCTTAGGAAAATAGTGCCATAATAGGACTACAACATTGGAAAATAGGGTGTCCACTTTCAATGCTCTTTTACAAACTAAAAACAAAGTTTAGGAACCTATTACAACCTATTTTCTAGTCTTGCTCCTCCAGTATCAAGTCTTATC
This sequence comes from Torreya grandis, assembly GCA_037957365.1. Lineage (NCBI taxonomy): Eukaryota > Viridiplantae > Streptophyta > Pinopsida > Cupressales > Taxaceae > Torreya > Torreya grandis. Next base: position 1,069,934 of record JARHVA010003496.1, on the reverse strand, counting down.
TTAGTCCAAATCAACCAAAAAAGCTAAGTTCTATTTTCTCTCATTTCTAGCTATATTTAGAAAATGAAAAAATACTATCTATTTACACAAATTAGTAGGTTAATTAAAGTATATTATTCACTAATTTACATTTATCAAACCCATTTATTATTGAGCATGAATCCCCAAAATTAATTAAAGTATATTATTTAGGAATATGCATAGAATTGATAATTGATTTAAGAAAATTTTGACTAGTTCTAACACTACTATCTAGGTTATAACACTCTTATCCAACACTACTATCCTATACTCAGCGTTGTAGTCCTATTTGGGAATTATTATCTAGAGGGTGTAAAACATGGGGGGATGGGTCTAAACCTAAAATATGTACATGGGTGTGAAAAGGTTAAGTCTAGAAAGTTATGGATGACTAGGGATAAGAAAAATGATGTGTAGGGAATGAAGTCAGACTAAGACAAGTCAAATAAAAGGACATGGCTAAATGTGAATAAAATCTCACATTATCAAATCAAAGTCTCCTATAAAAGGAATATTAAAAGACATAATATGTGTGTTTGCTTGACCAATTTAGGGTGTATACATTTTCCCTCATTTTTAACTAGTGATGCAATGAAATGAAGTACTAGAGTAAAAGAAAGAAGATATATACCTGAACTTACCTGTGTGAAGATAAGTGTGATAAAAAGGGTCCAACTTCTTGGCTAGGGAAGTGGTTGAAGAACTAAAATAGTGCTCAGAGAAAAAAATAATCCTTTTAATAAATACCCCTATACTAAAATTGAATAGTGCCTAGAAAAATAAGGAATCCCTATAATAGATGCCCCTTGTACTGAATCTGAATAGTGCCTGAAAAAGAAGGAATCCCTATAATAAATGCCCCTTGTACTGAATCTAAATGGTTCCTAGAAAAATAAGGAATCCCTATAATAGAATCCCCCTATACTAAATATAAATAGTGCTTAGAAAAAGAAGTAATCCTTATAATAAATGCCCTCTATATTGAATTTGAATAATCTAAATTGGATTTGAGAAGTGCTCAACGGTCCAAAACCAATGCTTATCCTCTATCCAACACAAACTCTTGGGTTTGAGTCTAAGTAATAATATGAACCAATCATTGTAGATGATTGTACGGTCTAGCTTGGTAATAACTTGAGTAATGCCTAGGTGTAAACCAAAAATACTAGTTAATGTGTGAAAAAAAGATGGTATATCCTACCATCTTAATCTATATAATCTTAGAAGATGAAGGATATGGACATCTATGCCATGCCCCCAAATTTGGTGTGAGTGATGTATCTAGATAATCTATAAATTTGTATAACTACATGTGATATGATCTATTGTATCATGTCCCATGTGCAAAACTAGATATCAAAGTAATGTGTCTTGCACTGTGCCTATAATCTACTATCTAGTCTATAACTATGTCATGCTATATGAAAATGTATGTGTGAGACATGTAGTAATGTACATGCCCTTGAATATAGTATTTGGATAGACTGCATATCTATAAATCAAAGGTGTATCATTTTGAATGTCTTGAGTAATATTGAGTAACCCAATGTAATCTGAATCACTATATAATCTTGACCAAACTGAATTGAGTGATGATAAGTGACCCATATAGTCTAAACCACTATATAATCTTCACCAATTTGGGTTGAGTAATGCTAAGTGACCCATATAGTCTAAACCATTATATAATATTGATCAATCTAAGTTGACTAATGCTGATAATCTAAATACTGGAGGTTTAAAAACCATGTTGATTGACCCATGTAGTTTGAATCACTGTATGTTTCAACCAATCTAAGCTAAATCTAATAATTTGATTGCTAGAGATGTAAGAACCATGGTATATCCATTTATGAGAGTGGATACGTGTGTTGGATAAGTGTAGGAATAAGAATAGTAGGAATGATGCCCCCTTTTTGGGGAGAGGGGTGAAATCTATGATAGAGGAGGTTGAGCCAAAAGTGATGACTAGTGGAAGAATGTATAGGAACTTGGTTGGTATGTATTAAATAAATCAAAAGTATATTATTTAAGTGGTGAGATTGAATTACTAAGAGTGAAAGGTATCTTTGATTGATTAGGATCAAAGCTTGTATCTAGGTATAGTAGAGATATAGAAATGTTAGTGCCTTGGTAGGAAAATGAGGTAGTAATAGATTGAATGGAGTGAAAGGTTGATTTATTAAATAGGTTGGGTTGTTTTAATGTTTTGAATGAATGTTGACTGGTGAGGGCCAAGTTGTATGAAAGTTGAACAAGTTTAGATTGGTAGGGACTAATTTGTATGTCTGGGTATAAGAAGGGTAGATAAATGTGTGTGCCATGGTAGGCAAATTATGTATTAAGAGATAGAGTCCTACTTTATGTCTAAGGTGTCATTGTCATGATTCTAAGGAATAAGAAAATTTGTAAAATAGAGCTATAGAGCTCAAGTTATGGCAAAAATAGTGTTTTTAGGAAATTTTGACTAGTTCTAACATTGCTATCCAGGTTGCAGTGATCCTATCCAATGCTACTATCCTATACTCAACACTGTTGCCCTCGAGGCTAGATTTTCTAGGCTAATGTTTGGTTTAATTATTGTACTATTACTTGGAAATTGATTGGGCATGATGAACTAACGTATTTACAATTTTCTAGGATTTTTGACTTGTGATCTAATGTTGTTTACCTTAAATGTTTATTTGGCATGGTTATCTAATATATAGTCTATTTTTTGTTTTTTATAGGGTGAAGTATGTATTCAAGAGTTCTATAGAGGTTAGGTAGTAAAGACTTTAATATTATTACATTTATCAGCTAATGAGAGGGCTATGATGGATAAAGATGGAATAGGTCATGTGTGTGATCTAGGTACTATGCAATGGGATAGGTATTTGATTACCACTTTGGATGGGTATGGTTGAGGATTTCATAGGCACCAATGAGAGTAGGGGCTCATGCAAGACCTACTGAGGTTGAGTTGGCAACATTACCTTTGGATGCATGGGATGCAACTATAGATATACCTAACATGGATGATGTTGGTTGCACTAAGGCATATACTACATGGTGGGTGTGGCTTTGATGGGATCTATTATATCTTATTGATGGAGGGGATACCTCCAAGTATGAGGATCCTACTTTGATTCACATGATGAGAGGTAAGTTGTGATTATTTGAGTTGTGTACAAGTTTGAGTTTGTCTTAGTTTGTTTGGATTTGTTTTGAAAATGTATGTTTAACATAGTGTTTGTATCTTTATGTGCAAGTGGGGTTGGAGGTGTTCAGGATGAGGTACCTATTGAGGTAGGTGGTGGAGATGACGTGTTCTAGGAGACTATTATTAAGTATACATTTCATGAGCTTACACAACATGTGCTTGATGATGTTGTGGAGGAAGGTATGATAGAGAGAGTGATAGTTACAACTAGTGTTTATGCTCATTTGTTTGATTGGGTTACTATAGCTATAGATGCATTTGTTAAGGTAATGGGAGAGAGAGATGAATTGAGGGCTGAGCGAGATAGGAATAGGATGCATCTTCCTGACTATGGATCGATGAGTACATAGATTATGGATGAGTATACAGAGTTACAGAGATGGTATGTAGACTTGCATGAGGAACATGGTCAGTTTCTTGAGTAGGATAGTCAGTGCAAGAGGCATTCAAGATCTTGAGGAGGTGTAGGGTCATCAAGTGCTAGACAAGATTATGAGACTAGCACTGGAGGAGAGAGTGAGACTGAGTAAGGGCATGGCCCCTATTCATGATTGATTATACCTTGACATCATGTATATGTTTTGAAAACTTCATGATATATATATATATATATGTATGTATATATGCTAGTTTGATTTTGAACTCATGTGTATTCATGCTATGGATTCTAGAATATGTTGGTATATGGATTATAAATGGTTGATCTAGTATTAATTTTGATTTTCATAGTTGTTTGGTAAATTTGTACTTTGGATATGTGATTTGATGTTTTGATATTTTTAGATGTGATGTTTTGATAATTATGATGCTAAGCTTATTGATTTCAAATTGTAATCATATGTAGGAAAAATTTTATTTATTATGGTAAATGGTAATCTATTTTGATAAATTTAAGTTGGTTTTTGGGATTGGTAAAGTAGGATTTGGATATGTTTGATTTGGTAATATCTAGATGTTGATAGTTTGATTCTGGTTAGGAATGACTATTTGGAATTAAGAATGTTAGTTGTTAGTGGGGGGAAACGTAAGATAAAACTATGTGCATATTACTTCCTTGAGAGTGGCTCAAGAATGTAAGGGTTAATTATACCTTTGGATCCATCATTACCCTACTAAATGAAGCTATAAAATGATGCTAAAATAATGTATGTCATATCACTATCTGAAACCTGTCGACCACATGAACAAGTGCCCATACTACTCATACTTTGTAGGAATGTGTTTTGTAGCTGATACTATTTGCTATAAAGAAGGCTCATTTATTTGTAACTAGATACCCTATGGCCTCTGATGTGATGTATATGATTGTGTAATATGTTAAGATGAAGCTGAAACATATGCTAAGGGATCATTTAATCTTAATCATAATGGGTTGTTACATGAGATAGGACCCTGAAAACTTGACTGAAATGAATATTTCTTTGGAACAGTACTATGTAATGTGGGTTAAACTAGTCTTAATCATAGTGGATTGTTACATGAGATAGGATCCTAAAAAACTTGACTATAATGAATATATCTCTAGAATGGTACTCTACTACAATGCTTGTGACTCTACTGGATATGTATATGGAACTTCATTATGTATTCCATGGACTATACTACTATATGTGGGTTGTTTATGTTGTACTAGTTTCTAAACTTTCTAAATGGTTGGAATAGGAGATATCTTGTGAGATTCTATCCTAAAACCAGTGTTGCACTCATGATGAGTGATTGATGATTCCTATAAAGGAATGTCTTAGGATGACTCAGTCATGGATGAATACAGTCTAGGGTTCCATAATAGAGGAGATCTTTGTGCCCCCTATGTGAATGCTATAAAACCATTATCAACACATATAGTAATGTAATCTCTAAGTTTAAAATAGTTATTATCTCTATATCCATGGATGTGATGATATTTATAAAAAGGTCGATGTGGATATCTATGTAAGAGATATAGATATCATTGATGAATAGAAGGTAATATGATTAACCTTCTATCTAGTAGTGTTGATAATATGATAGATGGGATATCTTGCTCTAAATCAAACTGTAGTGGTGATTTATTATTGTTATCTATAGTGCATACTGTAGGTTACATTTTGAAAACTTGTTCTTTATTCTTGCTTGGTTGCTTTTCTAGTTGTGGTCTCCTATCTTGTCTATGACATGGTGTATGCTAAGTAGTAGGAGCTATATTTGAAGATGCTACTATGAATTATAAAGTGATCTAATCAACTAAATCTACCTCAATTAATCCTCATTTATTTTCCAAAGCTAGAACTATGGAACACAAATTTCTAAAACAATGCTTTTTCTGATATAGTAGATGTTCAAGGAGAGGTTGGTGAAGGCCCTTGATGAAGATATGATGAATCTCTAGATCTATTGGTTTATATATCAATCTTAAAAAATGAGCCTTGAATATTAACATATACTCACTAACTATCTCTAGATAATTTTGATGTAGTGTGGCAAACTTCTCATATGTAACACAAGGGCCCATGTTTATAATATAGTTCTTGAGAAATGCCTCCTCTATGTCATCATATGTGTGAAATGAACCAACGTAAAGTAGATGAAAGAACCAATTCTATGCTTCCCCCACTAATTTCTACTAAAACAAATTGAGTAGAACCAAAGGGATTGCATGAGGTGGCAAAGCCTTTCAAAAGGATTGAAGACGTGTGAATGGATCTCCAGTTCTATCAAAGTGAGGTAATGATGGTGTCTAGAAATGCTTAGTCAATGCAACTTTTATGAATGTCTTTGGAATAGGGTTACCATGTAGATCATTGGCATCCATCCAATATTTATAAGCTTTTTTTTCTAAGGTAAGGAGATGTACTTGGTGTTGTAGTTCACCAACTACATGCATCAAAGAGATGATCTCCTAGGATAGTACATTAGTATCTTAAAATGGTTGATTTAATCATTGAATTTGATTGTTAGTTTTAACCATGGGAATTCTACATTTAACAAGTAGATCATAAAGAGGGGGTGTGCTCACTTGAACCTTTGGAGTAATGGTAACTTGGAACTTACTAGATGGATGTGGGATACCATTCTCTTTAGGTGAGGAGTGAGAACTGGGTTCTACTGTAGTGAGGGGTGGCTTGGGGGATTCATTGGTATCTTTATGTGTTAGTGAATCACATTCTAATTTAGTAGAAGATGCGCTATTATCATTAGCATGTGCATCATTTGACATAGAATAATTAATAGAAGTAGAAACATCATTTGCAATTACATTAAGTTTGAGAGGAGTGAGAAAAAGGTTAAAAGCATGAGATGCATTTTCTTCTTCACTATATTCATAGTAGTCATCATTATTCCATGCATTATCACAATATGCATTTTGTTCATTTGAAATAGAATTTGAAGAATCATTTTCATATTCACTTTCATTCTCATATTCATTTTCATGTTCACTATCATATTCATCATCACTTCCATCATTACTAGGGAGAGGTGTAAGAGAAAGAGTTAATTTATTTCTAATATGTAATAAGTTATAATTGGAATTTGGAATATCATGTGTATCTATGATATCCATGGATGGAGTGTATGCATTTTATTCATTTTTAAAATGAGAAGGAAGAGTAGAAGAGTTATCATTTGAACACTCTTTTTAGAGAGTAGAGTTAGGAACACATAATGCATCTTTTGAACTATGCTTTGGTACTTTGATTCTATTGTATTTATATTTTTGTATTTTTAACATATCAGTAGCAAAAGGTAGAGAAAGATCAGGTTCACAGTGAAGAAAATTATCACCAATAAGAGGTTCACTTGCAAGTGCATGATTAATTTGTGCATTTGGTGCATTGTGTCTAGTAGAATTAGGTGAGAAGTATCTTTCCCATTTATAAAAATTATTTTCATTAGAAGGAATAAAAGAGATAGGTTTTAGAGAAAAAATTCATCTATTTGTGATTCACCCTCATCATTACGTATATCATCATATCCTTCATTACAACAATAGTCATTATCTTCACTACAAATGAAATCATTTTCTATAGTTTTAGCTAATGTGCAATTTTTTAATTTGTCCAATCATTATCATAATTGTAAGAAAATTTTAGAAATGGATCTATGGGATGAGAAAGATGAATTGCCTTTATGGTCATTTTATCACTAAGGAGAATTTTAAAAATTACTATGAAGTAAATAAATGAAAAAAGAACTACTAACAATGAATTTTGAAAATTACTTTTGATAACCCAAATAATTTGCAATAAATTCAAATTATTTTTCTAAAAATTATAAGGGAGGGAAATTTGAGGTTTGAGGACCTAGTTTGAAAATATAGGGTTTTGAATGGGGGTTTTAATTTTTTTGAAAATTATGCAATAATTTTAAATTCTAAAAATAGGAATATACATAAAAATTAATATAAAAATCAAAATTTTGAAAGTTAAATTTTTGCACAAGAAACTACTAATTTTGAAATATTTTTTGACAAAGTGATTAATTTGTAAAAATTCCAAAATAGTTTTCTAAAATTGGCAAGGAGGCAAGGCTTGTTGTTTGATGACCTAGTTTTGAAATCTAGGGTTTGGAACTAGGGTTTTAGAATTTTTGAAAATTATGCAATAATTTTAAATTCTAAAAATAGTTTTTGAATAAGATAAATGTAAAAAAATTAATACAAAAATCATAATTTAGACAATTAAATTTCTGCACAAGATAAGAAGGAAAAACCCTAAGTGTGGCTAGGGTTTTAGGTTTTTTATTCGAAGTAAGTCAGATTCACTAAATGTTTTATTATTTTAGGAAATTAGATGTTTAATTCCTAAATAATAAGGGTCTAGAATATGGGAAGAATTCTAATTAAATACAGTAAAATATAGGTTTATATCAATTTGATCAAATTAATTTGCATAAGGGAGAATAACACTTATCTAGAAAAATAAGATGATTCGAATGAGTTAGGGTCTAAGAAATCACACATAAGACTGAGATACTACCTGGAACCTAAATATATCTTTCATTTTTTGATTGGATAGGAGCACCAAAAATAAGACACCCTAGTGTTTGATTCTATAGTCCTTTTTTGATTCTATTGTCTTAAGACTAAAATATTTTTGGGTTATGTTCATCTACTCAATATGACCTTACGTACAAAATTTTAGGTCTTAGGAGTCATTGAAGCTCATTGTAGGTCTATTTCAATCTTTAGTACCTATATTTATCTATACACATGGAAATAACAAATAGATCAAAAGCAAAAGGAGGAAAAAATTGGGTTAGGGGAAGAATGATCATACAATCAAAACCCCTACTATTTTGATTATTTCCTCCCTCAAGCTAGGGTCTTAGATTTGATTTAGTTCTCCCTTAGGGAATGTGCATAATCAATGTGCATGATTGATGTAAGGATGAATTTTTCTTGGGCCTTCCTTGATTAAGCATACAAATCTATGTGTGATGCAGAGAAGTTGAGCTATATTATTGATTGATTTTATTATGTCTAATGTGCCAAAATAGTGAGTTCTAGATATAAAATTCCTTGTGTAGTCCTTTATATAGGAGACTCATTATTTCAAATTTGTGAGGTTAATTTGCATTTGGTCGACATTGGGAAACTTAGGAATGAGGAAAATAAAAGTGGTAAGACTCATCCTACAAAATAAATTGACTATTGGGACCAAAATTACTCTTAAAAAATAGCACCAAAAATTGGACACCCTGGGTTTCAGTGCTGTAGTCCTATTTGGGTGTTATTATCCAGGGGGTATCCTTTCTATGCATATTCTAGTTCCTTATTTAGATTATATCAACTTAATATTTTATACTTTTACTCAAGTTGTTTTCCTTATTCCACCTAAGTTTCTTGCATATTTTCCTTTGAGATGAAGTGTAATACTTAGTGGCAATCCTCTTGAATTCACCTAGATTCCTACAGCTCAACCATATACCATGGATAAACAACCAATTCAGGTTCTAGTCATAGATTCTACACATATAGATTACACCAATTTTAATGATAATAATTTTGACAAAGATTAGTATGAAAATAATAATGATGATGTACACACCGATGCTCATGCTCTACCATATTGGACTACTAATCCACTTCCACCCATTGTCGATAATGAAGTTGTAGTCAACAAAGATTTGAATTTAAAAAAAATTAGAGAATGACTTAAGGAAAAACCTAAGATCATACACTAATCTTGAAATCTATCATGGAAATTAAAAAGGCTAAGCAAGTTGAGTCTTCCATTCCCATAGAGAAACTAATTGAAAATGACATTATGAGGGTAACTATGTCTCAACAACCCCCTATATTAGCATAACCTATCTCTTGATGTGACAACCCTTATGTAAGAGATCTAATATCTTTAATCTAAGGTGAAACATGTTGTGCAAGGTACCACTAGACCTATATAGTCATTGGATTCTTCTGATTTACTGCATATACCATTGATATGCCACATTGATTCTACACCCTTACCACTTAGTTTTGTTTAACCCAAGATTACTCTTTATGATGGTAAGGGTGATCCATAAACACATTTGAGAGATTTTCACATAGCATGTTTGGATTATGTACCCAATGACTGGCTACTTACCAAATTATTTACATGGATCCTAAAGGATTATGATTTAAAATGGTTTTATAGTATATCAAATTAGTCGGTCACAACCTTCAATCCTTTAGAAGACATGTTCCTAGCACATTTTAGTATCAACATTGGTGACAAGGTTTCATATGTATAGATTTCACAATAGAAACAAAGGTCAAATGAGCCCCTCATGGATTATGTTCTTAGATACAAGACTATTTTGGATAAACTAACTAGCCCCATGGTTAATTAAGAGATGTAGGACATCTTTAAATAATGCATTCTATTAGCATTGCATGAATCTATTATGTTTAAAAGATTCTCTTCCTTTATTGAATTGTGTCATACAATCAAGGGTAGAGAAGTCAAGGTAATTTCAATGGGTAAACTTAAGTATTCATGTACCGCCAACACAACCAACAAGATAAATAACAAAGTCCCATACAAGGTCAAAATTAGTGACAAAAATAATCATAATCAACCAATAGTCAATGCAGCTTCAGAGCCCCCTTAGTGTGTGGTTTTACCAACACCTCCTCATCCTACATTTACTAATCTACCAGTTTTCTCCAGCTAGGGTTTTACAATAGTTGTTGGAATGTAACATCATCACTCTCCTTCCTATTTGGGAAGTAGATCCATCAAATCCTATTCCATGGGGATATGATTATCATACATTTTTTTATTTTCATAGGGCACTAGACCACACCACAAACAAATGCATCAGGTTGTGACATAAGAAACAAGACTTGATAGATGATAATCTACTTGATCTGGGAACTTTAGTTGATCCTTCAAAGATAAAGCCAACATAAGCTAATGCTTTGAAAATATTTTTAGATCTATTTCCATAGCATTCAAAAAAAGAGAAAGAGGACACATCAGGTGTTCATCATACATACCATACACATCCTCTACTAGCTACATACTAGGCACCTTCAGTTGAGGCACATCCTTTGAAATGTATGATAAGTGTGTATGACTCCAGAGTTTTAGCTAGGAATTCAATATAATTTTTAGATCAAGAGATTATGGAGAATAATATAAGCTATAATGCACTCTTTATCATAACACATATTCATAATCAACCTATTTGTAGTGTACTCATTGACAATGGTTCTAGTCTTAACATGTGCACCTTCACATTACTTCAACATTTAGGTTATTCAGAGCAAGATATCACTCTGATAGACATTGTTGTCAGTGGTTTTAGTGGGAATGTTTAGAGTTATTAGCTGAGATAGTACTTCCACTACAGGTTGGTCCTATATATGTGGCCACCTGATTCACTATAATTCCCAGCATAGGAGTTTTTAACATATTTCTTGGTCAATCATAGATTCAAAAACTCAGAGAAATACCTTCAATAGTTCATAGATACATGAAGTTCATTCATGCTAATCAAGTTATCATAGTTGGTGGAGTTCCTCATGAGTCACCACTCCCAACTTTAGAGCCATCTCCCAGCTTCAGTTCTTCCACTATTATTAGTTTCTCCTCTAGTTTTAGTACAACTTCCATTTTATATCTAGCCACAATTGTGACATCCATCACTAGTATAGAGGGTTCATACACCCCCATAGTTTTAGGATTCTAAACAACTCCAACAATAGTATTCACACCTAGAGTAGTTACATTAAGGTCTCATATAGATAAATAGAGAGCACCTTTTTATAAATCCCTTTCTTCTTCTAGATGGGTCTATAAGAGCCCTACAGCTTCATCCACTTCTTAGAGTTATAAGGGGACCCCACATTCAACTTCCACTTCAAATATTTTAGAGTAGTTACAATGTACACAGCTTTTAACTACATAATCTTAGACATAATCCCATGCCTCATGATCATGCATGATTTAGTTATTCAATATAAGACACCATGATAGGGAGTCTCATCTAAGACTCATCAGTTAGTATCATTTCTTCCCATTTTTTTCTATACATAGCTAATATCAAAATAGAAAAATAATAGAAAAAATTCAAAATATAAAAACATTCAAAACATATCAAAAATACCAAAAACACTTTGATTGTATGCATCATCAATGTTTTACATTACTACTATCATGCTAGGACTTACATTTTTTATTTCATACTATTGTATGTCAATTTTATACATTACCATGCTTCAATTGATCTTCTTTGAGTGTGTGCAGTGACATCTAATTCTTTGACTACTTTATTCTACCCATTAAGGGAGCATTCCTACTTCTATAATCAAGACATAGATTGATATACATACCCATTGGGGGCATCTTCTACATAAACACACCATCTAGGTTATGCCATTCCTACACTACACACTCTAAGTTATCATGCTAATGTACATTACTTTATAGCTTACATAGAATATTATATCATCATTTCACTAGTATTTAACACTTGTGTATCTTTTAGCATATACTTAGTCTTGTACTACACATATTTTTAATACTTTCACATTTTCTTTGATTAGTTAGATATGCTTGTATCTTTATAGCTATTACATGCTTTTGCTACTTGCTTAAGTGTAGCTTGTGTGATTGAATTTTCTAGTTCTTGTTTGATTCCTGCTTATGCCTTAGGACATTTACCAATGTCCTTTACTTCTATTCATGTGTTTACCTTAGGACATTTTCCAATGTCCTTTACTTGTCCTCTTCTATGTGCCTGTGGCCCTTATGCCAACTTTTCTTGTTTCACTTGTATGTATATATGGCATTTGAACATGCCTTCCATACTTGTTTTCTAGTTTGAGTGACATGTGCCCATGTCATTTATTTTCATTGCCCCTTGGCCATCCTTGTATTCTTATTTATTATTACTTATTTGCTTGATTTCTTGTTTTATTTTCAATATATACAATGCCATGATCCATATCATGCATTTCCCTTACTTTTTTGGATTCCATGATGGACATCATGTTCCATCCCTCCTTGACAACTAACAACTAACATTTAACATTTCTAGTTCCACTTTAATACATTGCACATGATTTTACATTATTATATCTATTTAGGCATACCCATGTTGATCTAATAATAGCTCAATACAAACATTGCTATATCTAGAGACATATTGTCAAATATCAAATGCTATATCATATATCTATACAACTTAACACACTTGTAGGACTCTTTTCTTCTAGGGCAATCATTGTAGGTTCATCATTCCTACCCTTAGAAGATGGGGCATCAAACAAGGGTTTTGTCATAGAGACCAAAGATCCTAATAGTCAAAATAACAATATTCAGACCACTCAGTATAAAATCTAAAGGTCAAACTAGTCAAAATAGAGTAAAAAATAGTGATAGTTCTAAATCAGTAACTAATTTTCACACCAAATGACAACACTAGAAATGGATAATAATACCAAAAATGGGGGTGTCCACATTTTGGTACTCCTATCTAGGTAGAAAAACACTCAAGTTTTTTAGAAATAGGCAAAAAGTTTAGTTCAGGGACAATTTTTACACTTTTAGATCAGTTAGATTCAATATTTTTAGTACAATTTTCTTAACTATAAGGGTTTGTCATGTGTAGCATGATGGTTCTCACTTTTAGTTCAAATTAGATAGTTGGCATAACTTCTAGATCAGAATCCATGTTTTAGACATTAAAGATTGGGGGTAATGTGTGTAACACATTGATCTTATTTTATTTCCAAGTTTAATTTATTCTAGGCATTCTCAGTTGTTGTATGCCTTACTCCATCTATAGGTGGTTGGCATCATTTTTGAGTTAAACTTTCATATAAGTTTAACTTTATGAGTACCTAAGTTTTTGAGTTGGATTTCATATAAGCTTAGTACATCAATTTCAAAGTGGATTTCATACAAGCCTAACCTCCATCTTTCAAAATGGCCAAGAGTGGCCTAATTTTTAGCAAACATTGAGGCTTTCCATGCCACATTGTCAGATTTATAGCACATCCATGGGATCTATGAGCCATTTCATATGACATCTATTCTATACTAGTATCACTTCATAACTTCACGTCATGGGGTTATGATGGAGCCAAAGGGCCATCTTTTGTATTTTAGAGCTACCTATTTAGAGATATTAGAAACATAATCCAAACATCGATTAACACACACATGATTCATTAACTTCACTTAGTTAGTGATAATAGAGATAAAGGGACAACCTTTGAATTATCAATCCACCTTATAAGGATTTGAAAACTCAACTCTATTCATGATATTACTCTTGATTCAATACATACTTAACACAATCCAACATCCCAATAGGTTTTGTATTAGTTCATGTACCTGATGAGGTGTATTCATTCCTTTCTCTTCCCCTTACTCAAATTTTGTACATTATTATTTTATAAATAGCATATCTAGTAAGAAATTATCTACTTTATGTTTTCATTTGTAGATTCACACTTCCTAGTATGCTCTCTCTATGCACATCTATCATCACATAGCTTCATGAGCTTCTTTCTTACAAGTAAGTTTAGGTATGCTTTCTTTTTTTATTTTATCTTAATATTTCACTTTAATACATCACTAGAATAAAGGTGGGGGGGGGGTAAATGTATTCATATAAAATACAAAATTTGATGACTTAGGCATGGCTAATGACACCCAATCCATATGTCCTCTTTCTTGCTCACATAACCCTTCTAGGCTAATCTTTCACTGATTCCTAGTCATCTATAGCCTTTTGGACTTATCTTTGTCAGATTTAGCCAGCCATTTTAGGCCTAGATCTATCCCCATAGGTCTCATCCCCTTAGGAAAATGGTGACCAAATTAGATAGGAACACTATAACTTAGGGTGTCTTATTTCTAGCACTGTTGTCCAAGTGTAAAATTACCTCAAACTATCATATTTTCTTGAATCCTTATCTTTTTCCTTGTTAGACTGATATGAAGTCATCTAACCCATGATCATTAATTAACATATAAAATTCCATTCAAAGTCCATTTAGAGGGGTTGACACTCATTTTACAAGAAAGAAGGAAGAATACAAGCAAGTACATTTAAGCACTCTTCCTTTTCTCTGCATAAAACTTTTCAAGAGCATTTCAAGCCTATTCAAGCACTCATACCCATCCCTAGTCATCCAAATTACATCCAATTTCACATCTAGTTTCATAAATCATACATAATTACACCAATCACTTCAATGGGAGAACTACATTAGCTTGATCCCTCTTCAAAATATTGGTATGTAGGTAACATGCCTACACACAGGGTGTGAAGTACATCCAATGTATCTTTTACATACTATCCCCTTCTCTCTTTTTCTCAAATTTCCATTCAATTTTAATAAAAAAGAGACCATAAGGGTTTTGAAGACTAAATTAGACACATACTGAGCTTTGTAAGATTCTAAGCCTAAAGAAGCCTAAAAAATTCATAAGTAGGGTAATACAGGCCTACTGAAGAGAACCTAAAAAGATTTTAGACTCAAGACAATAGTGCCATAATAGGACTACAACATTAGATAATAGGGTGTCCACTTTCTATGCTCCTATCTAACCTATAAAAAAAATTTAGGAACCTATTACAACCTATTTTCTAGTCTTACTCCTCCAGTATCAAGCCCTATCTCAGTCCAGATCAACTAGAATAAACTAAGTTCTATTTTCTCTCACTTTTGTCTATATTTAAAAAAGTCAAAAATACTATCTATTTACACAAATAAATAGGCTATTTAAATTATATTATTCACTAATTTACATTTCTTAGACCCATTTATTATTTAGGAATTAAACCCCTTAATCCCTAAAATTAATAAAACAAATATTAACCATTACCTCCTATATATAATCTACTTAGCCATGGTTATTCCATAGGCCAAACATATCAAGAACAAAATAAAAATGTAATAGATAATATGAAAGTATTTTTGATGCATGTAAGTGTATCACAGATGGTTTTCAGTGTCTAAGAAACACTATTCATTTCTAAATTTAGAAAATCCAATGCATGAGTTGTAGGTTGTAATAATCCTATTATCTATGGTAGAATACTATCATAACAAGTGAATTATTTCATAATATTTATAGTGTTTGGTTTTTGGGAGCAATAGTGGCCTATTATCTAATATTTATGAAAATAAAAGTGACCTTGACTAAGTGAAGTGAATTATGCTCAAAGAACTAAATTTATATGCTAAGCTAAAGTGTATATTTAGAATGAAACTATTCTAAAGTTAATTGATCAAATAAATAAGCAAAAGTAAAGGTAAGGTAGAGAAGGGACATGTTCATGTTGTTGATATTTAACACATATTTTCACAAAGTTCAAATGCCATCTAAATATGCACTTGAGACCAATGTATAACATGAAATAGCATAAGCTCAAATCCAAATACACATCAGGTAAGAATCTAAGGAAATGAAAGAATGCAAATAAGAACTTGATTTAATTTGAATATTTACTCCTACAAGTAAATAACATAAGCACATCCATAGGAAATGCATAGAAAATAAGATAAACCTAAGATATTTCAGTCAACCTAGCATTAGCACAAGTTAACAACTCTTCATTTGGAAAGTTCACATAAAGAATCAATAAGAACCATTCAAATCTATATTATAAACTAGACAATTTAGAGAGAAGCCATGATATAATTCACATAAACAAACAAGATAAAATTTTTAGAATTCCATGTTTACATTAATTTATCCAAAATTAGTACAAGTATTCTTACTCAAAAATCCCTCTCTTTACAATGGACAATACCTCTTTATATATACAATTCATGAGGTATACCAGTTAGTCATGTCTAATTACAATAGTACAAGTGTCAAAGACAATTATCCCTTATGCATTTTTCAAGAAAAAGACACTTTCTAAAGAACTAACCTATAGGTGATGTTCTTTACAAGTTTCACATGCGTTTACAAAAGAATATTCTCTTTTTAAAATATTATACAAATTAAGCTACAAAAGAAATATTTTTAAATTAATTGGCTTGGCCTTGACATACCTTTCATGCTAAAGTGCCTTACTTTTTCTATTTCAAAATATTCATTGCCATGTCATGTTGCTCAGCTATTAACTTCAAATTGATAACATGCTTCATAAATAGTCCATCTTCTTCATCTGCTAGGCTTTTAAAGTATTTATCATCCTTTTCCATGGCTTCTTTAATGCTTCTTACATTTCTAATCCTTTCTTCAACATTTTAGATCATGTCTAATATCCTACTATTATTATCCCCAATCCTTCCTTGGCTCTAGTTTCTCACTTCTTTCATAACTTGAGTAGTTCTCAACTTGAATTATCCATCAATGATTAGAACCATGGGGCTGAGAGTAGTGGGATATGTAATTATGATCCCAAGTATCTAATCCATCCTACTTATCAGCTACTTTCCATTTTCATGGAGGTATTCTAGGCTCTTGGACCATTTGATCAGACCCTTGATCTTATCTACCATTATTTTCATGGTGATATTTAGGTGAGACAAGCTAATTATTTTAAAACTAGGAATTTGATCCTCTTCTAGGAAATTAATCAAATCCTCTACTTTGCTTCTTGAGTTTTGCCAATGGGGAACTAGATTCATAGGCACATTTCTCTATTGGTTCACCACATTCTGTTTGGATTTCATTTCTTTAAAAGAGTTGAACATATCAAACAAAGATGCTTCAAACATCTCTATCATAGTTGCTAGGACTGACAAGATAACCTATTTTTTCAAATTATCCTTTTGTTGTTCTAAACCCTTAAAGGATGCCTATAATTATTTTGACTATGCCTTGGCCAAATTCAAAAAAATTATCCTCAAAAATAGGGTTCTCTCTAGGCTTTTGTCCTACCACTGGAGTTAGACTAGTCATGGGTTCCACATTTTGATATCTGATTTCTTCACTACCTATCATGACCCTTTTTTTGTTACTCTCTACAAGCCAGTAGTCTTGGGATCAAACTTGAATCCCACTAATGGTTAAGTCACTTTAGGATGTGGGATATCCATTTTTAATCCACTTGGTTCTCTTGGGGCAACCAATCTTCCTTTATAAATATGTTAATGGCTTGCATCATAGCCCAAAGATGATGCCTAGTAGGGACTTTATATAATTTAGGTCCATAAATGAACCATTATGAAATAACTGGTCCATAAATCAGGTTATCTTCACTAAATAAAATGACATCACTCAAAGGATGAGTGAAAGTTACTTTGGGTTTCTTGGTCTTTATTAGAATAATGGCCAGCTCAACCTTTCTCTTTGGTGGGGTGGTAATAAGAACTAGATCCAATACTTCCATCCCCTTTTCTTCCTTTGTTTCCTCCATTTATTCATCATCTAATTCATAGGCTAGTGATAACATTTTGAGTTCATACTCTATAGTCTCATTAGGGTCTAATGCTATCACATGTACCTCCTCCTGAGGTAATTATTGCTCTTAAGGCTGGGTTAAAGATGATGCAATCTCATTAGGCATTATTTCCTATAGTCTTTGCTCAATATGTATTTCAAGTTTGTGCTCTACTGACATTTGAGATGATGGAGGTTTAGAAGGTCCATTACTCAAAAAATGGTACTGCCTAGGCCCAATTTTCCACCTAACATCTCCTTTCTGGTTCCTCTCCAATCTGGGTTCAAGTTTAAGGTTATGCTCCTTTAACATTATTGTGACCTTAGAGTAGCTAGATACCTTGTTGTAAATAGGGTTGAAAGTACTAGGTTGATGGTCATAAGGCACATTAAGCATCCCCTTGGTTTTTAAATTCTTTTTAACCCTTAAATAAGGGTCCTACTCCTTAGGTCATCAATTTATAGTCTAAAGGATGTTCTATGTTTGGATGATACTTCAATGTTTTCCATTTATTTGAATATGGTCCTCCTCATAGTTATTAGGAGGCTATGGAGAATCCCTTTCTTCTTGGTCCCAATAGGCCATCAATGTCATGAAGTAATTCATATGATAGATCTTACTATGTCTTGCTTTGATAGCTTATTAGGGACATAGATGGGTAGATTGAGTGGTTGGCTCTGAGTTCCTTCAATTTTAATGATTATATAATCTAGATATAACTAGATATATCCCATAGTCTCAACATACTTCCTAAATAGTGGGCTGAACCTCTACATGGGATGACCAGTTAAAGCCTCACTAAGGGCTAGGTAGATGCAGTCACAAATGAATTGAATGTGATCTCTATACTTGAATATGTGCAACTTAGAGTAATATTGTGTAACTATTTGAGTTCTACTAGGTAACCATTTCCTCAAGTTGGGAATATTCCTTGTTGTACAAGAGGCATCCAAAAGGTATGACATCATAAAAAATTGGATACATTTCTTTTTTTGATTGAAAAAGTCTACCTACTCAAAGAGATGTAGATAATTTCACCTAGAGGAGGGGTTAACAACTTTTTAATAATGAAGTAGACTATAGGCACCTAGAATTGGTCTACATAAGTAGTGGTTGCATTCCCACACAATCTATTCAATAGGGTCATGATCATCCTAATTCTTAGCCTAAATTGGCTAATTAGGATGTTCTTTTTAGAGTCTAAAAAGACTTAGTTCCCAAAATATAACCATAAGGCTAGAATGTCTTTCAAATTGTTCTTTTAGGCCTAGGCATTGATAGAAGGTACGTCAAATTGGAGTTTGGGAAATTTATATTAGTTTTCAAATGTTACAACAAAAATATAGGCTGAATTTCTTTGGGTATGTTCATCAATTAACATTCCCTTATCAATTTTACCATATTTTAAAATAGGAGCAAGAATGTAGATATAATGAAGTACCTCGAGTTTTGCTACCGTATAGTGTAGGCCCATCATTTGGATTATAATTATGTCGTAGTAGAGCCTCTTGGAAAACATATTCCTCTCTTATTTTTGGGTGATGGGTTACTGGTTCTCAATGGTCAAAAACAAGTTTGACCAATAGTTGTTTTTGATATTTAGAGCAGTGGCATTGAACTATGTGTCTTTGAAAATCCTACACTTGACATTTGTGGTTAGATAGAGCTCAACATCTTTTAAAAAACACTTCCTAGTTATCATGGCTGTGAATTTATCTAATTGTCTACTAGCAGACTATAATTTGATTCTAGATTAAATTATCCTTGCATAGGCAATAATTTAATTTTTTTGGTTTGATTATGATGAAAATAGGGTTGAATTAGGGCTTCTATACTTTCTAGATATTTTATAAAGGTTTTCATAGTTATTTAATGGTGGAAACTAGTTCAAATAATGAGTTTCATGCCTTAGATTTTATATTTATACCTTTGCCTTTTCAGGTCCATGAGATATCCTAATCTGACTTAGAACTTATGTGGATCCTTCATGTCACCCAAATCATTAATATTTAAAAAGTGACCACTTATACCTTAATAAACATGTCAATATCTCATTGGGTCTCAACTTGTTGAAAAATTTACCTTGCCTTACACCATTGATTTGGATTCGAAAGGTTGAATCCTATTGGTTGATTTTATGATTGATGCTTGAGATTATGCCATGTGTAACTTTTGTGGATTTTATTTATGATTTTATCTATCATTTTAATCCTAAAACAATATCCTTTCATGATGTGGTATCTTTACATTAGTCTTGGGTTCCCTTTGTAAAGTCATCTGTCAATATGCACCATTGGATCTTGGTTACATGGAACAACATGCACCATTGATCTAGATCTTCTAGGCTCCATAATCTATTTCATAGGCCATTTATCTTCTTACTCAATATATATGAGGGTGAGACTTATCACCTTCTCTCTCTTCTTAGGGCTTTATTGAAGTTTTGTTTGAATGCTCATTGTTGATCAAAATATGTATGTCTAGATGTACAATATCGATCTTTGGGAAAATTCTTGAGTTCTAACTATCAATTGTGGTTATGAAACTTGTCATATTTGTGCTCACTCATTGGGATTTTAATTTTCAACCTTCACTTTGCACCATTAGATCATATTCAGTTGATCAATTGCACTCCATCAGATCTCAATCTGAGGGGTTGAATGCCATTAGATGTTTTATATTCTTTTGCTAAAATTGTAACACTTTTCACCTTCTCACTTGTCTTGGGGTTCCATTAAAGTTTTTATTTATCATTAATCATAATGTGTATGTTTAGTTGTATGCCTTTGATCTTTAGGAAGATGATCGAGCTTTAAATTTGGGCCGTGGTTTGACTTTTCAATTTTAATCTCACATCTTTAGACCATCTTTGCCTGAGCAAATGCACATCATCATTCTTGCAGATGATAAAATAAATAAAGGCTCAGGAAATATAGAAAACTTAGGCTAAATTTTTATAGCATGGTCTTATTTATATTGATAAACATGATAAAACCTTAGGATAATATTTTAAGATAAGTTTTTAAAACATAATAAAGGGGGCCCTACGTTTAGTTAGAACCTGTAAAGATAAAAAGGATCAAAGGGGGTTCAAGACATAAATAACTTAGGATAAATATTTTAGACTAAGGTATTATTCATATTAATAAACATGGATAATATCTTAGGATAAAATATAAGCTTAGTTTTAAACAAATATAAAATCTTCCCATGTAATTTTCAAATAAAAAGACCCATGTAAATTTGAATTCAAATTTAAAGGCTTAGGTTAAAATAATTAGACCAAGGGTTTCTATATGCTGAAACATAAATTCAATTGAAATCTGAAGAACCAATGACTAATCAAAGTGTCAATTTATCATTAAAGCCTCAAAACCCTAGACATTGTTCAGAATGTTGAGACTCCATTAAAATTGTAAGATGAAAACACAATGAAACCATTAGTAACATTAGGAAAAATAAGACAAGGATCAAATGGAGACATGTTAGCTAAGTTAAATGAGAGCTAGGTGTGGATGATCTTCAAATAAAGAACTATTTTTAATTTAAATCACAAATTTTCAAAAAATTGAAATAAGGGCCCCTATTTTCATAAATGGGCGTATGTTAACCTCAACAAATGGTAGCTTCTAGGGGAAACATAGAAACATGTTAGACTTTAAAGACACTGGTTTAGACTAACAACTAGGCTACTTATTCCACATGATCAGGTAACATTTTTAAGATCAAGGTATAATTAAGACAAGTCTCTCACATATAGAATTAAGGTCAAACATCAAAAAATAGCCATGCTATATGTGTGATTTGATTCCACTTACTGATTGCCATAGGATTTAGGGAACAACTTTCAAATTCATGACCTTGATCATTAACATTGACTTATAGAATATTTATATGTTCATTAAGAATCATGCTTTAGCTTAGGGAAGGCTTAAGCATTGTACTGCTACCAGCCATGCATCTATAGCCCTAAAAAAAATACCTTTGGATCCACTCAAGGCCTTGTTCCACTACCAACTAGGGATCCATAGCCTTGATGGATATTACCAAAATCACCTTTGTTTAGAAAGATTTTAAATTTTGAAATAAAGTTCTTATTTTTGTATTTTTAGATAGTTTTTGCTTTTTAACAAAGGTTGGGAGCCAAATTATCCAATTTTTGGTATTTGGTCAAATGTTTGATCCTTAAACAATCATCCTTGGTTGTAAACTTTGTCCTAGGCAATTAATTTTTTTTTGTGCAAACATGACTTCATCTTAATAGTTCAAGCTTTCATCATTCATAAGCAATACTTATCCAAATAAAAATTGGATCAAGAATAAGGTTTAAGATTTTAGGAACAACCAAACTAGATGCTAATATTTACCAATTTTTCCAAATTATAACATCAATCTTACTTTTCAAGATCCATGATCAACCATTGGGAGAAGGCATGCCTTCACTTCTAATTTATTGACCTTTTGAGCAATTACACGTATGGGAGCTTGAGGATTATCTTAAAAAAGACATATTGAAAGCAGGGAACCAATAAAAGGAAAGGAAACACATAACACACAAATAAATAATAATAAGAAAACACATATTGACATGCACTATGTACAAACAAGGAATAGGAAGGAAGGAAATAAGAAAGGAACTAATCTAATCCTACCTACACTAATTCTAACTAGTTTTATAAGTTACTCCATGTGGAATTGAGATGGGGTAGTAGATAAGTAGTGACTGAGATATTACCCATTAGTTGGCAATGTAAACTCTGCTTCTTGAAATTCTTTGATCTTGAAGGTGTTATCTCCTAGTGTCTCACAAATTTGATAGGGGCCAATCCAAAAAGGTGTGAATTTTACGTGCTTTCCCTTAGGTTCAGATGCTTTGTCCCAAAGAAGAACTAGGTATCCTTGTTTGAACACCTTAATTTTGGAATGTTTATCAAACCATCACTTCTCTATGGTTTGATGTCTACTAAAATTGGCAAAAGCTTCCTCTATTGCATCTTATATTTGAGTGATATCAAGTAACCTTGAACTTGTAAACTCTCGATTCTCTCCTTCCATGTACTCTTACATAAACTTATAGGTTGGTAACTTGAGAGTGATGGGGAATACAAGTTCTTGACCATATATAAACATAAATGGTGATGCCTTTATAGCTTTATTGACTCTTTTTCTATCAACCCAGAGGGCATACTTGAGTAACTTGTGCTAGGTTCTTGGTTTGTCAACACCAAAATTTTTGATGGATTTCATCAAATTCTTGTTTATTAACTCAAAAAAACCATTACCTTCAGGGTAATGGTTTTATGAAAACTTGATAAAAATGTTGTTATCATATGCCGACTTAGTAATCTCAATAGATATAAAAGCAGATATATTATCATAAACTAGAGACACCAGTATTCCAAATCTTGTATATATGTTCTCTTCTAAAAATTTTATTACATCTTCAATCTTGTATTGTTTGGTTTCCATTGCTTCTATCCATCTGGAGTAGTATTTAGTAGAAATAATCACATACTTATGTCATTATAAAGAGTTAGGTTTGATGAACCCCATAAAATCTAATCCCCATTGAGCAAAGGGTTTATCAATCATGACTAGATTTAATGACATGGCTAAGTTGGGTTCTTTAGTGTTGAATATAGCACTGATGACATTATCTCACATGCTTGTGATCATTTTTGAAGATAGTGGGACATTAGTAATCAACCATAAGGATCTTGTGTGATGTTGTCCTTCCTGATTGGTGTATATTTCCAAGCTTCTCATGGAAAGTACTCAGGATCTCACTAGTTTCCTCCTTTGAAACACATCTTAGGTATATCCATTCATAATTATTCTTAAAAATTACTCCATCTTTGATTAGGAAATGAGTTGCCTTGAGCCTTAGAGATCTCCTTTGCTTCGTTGTTAACCCTATTGGACAAGTTCCATTGATTAACAAGTGAACAATTAAACCATACCAATCATTAGGTTGAAAAATTTGCTACTCTACCTGCATAATGATTATCTTGGGATTAGTATTGGTAATTAAATGAATTAACCCTTGACATCTTACCAATTTAATAGTCTTAATTTATAGATTATATTCTTGAAGTACAATCATCCACTTACCTCTCCTTTCCCCTAATTCATATTGACTAAACATGAGCTTAGTGTTAGGGTCTGGTAATATTTCATACACCTTATTTCTAAGAATATAATGCCTAAATTTCTTCACTGCCTTGACTAAATCACATGCCTACTTATCAATCAGGGAATAGTTCAACTCAAAATTTTAAAAATTAGTACTCAGGAAAGCAATAGGATGATCACATCCATCTATCTTTTGAGTTAAGACAACTGTAATTGTATGGTTAGAAGAAAAAGAGTAAAGATATAAGTCTTCTAAGAATTTAGGACTTATCAATAGTAGAACCTATGTTATTGGCTTATTTTATGTCCTTGAAGGCCTTTCTGGTTTCTTCATTCCATATGACCTTGGCATATTTTTTCAACATATCATTCAAAGGTCTCACTATTTCTATAAAACTAAAAGTAAACTTTATTACAAAGTTTATCTTCCCAAAGAAAGATTTCAATTATTTTCTACTATTAGGGGGTTTTATCTTAGATATATAATATACTCTATTAGGTTTTATAAAAATCCCTTCTTTATTTATAACATGTCCTAATAATTTTACCTCAGTAACACAAAAATACTTTTCTTAAGATTGAGAGAAATTCCACACTTTCTACACTTTCAAATACCTACTGTAAGTGCATGATTTGATCTTCCCTATTTTTTGAAAAGATATTTAAGTCATCCATGTAAATGATAATTCACTTACCTATCAACTCTTGAAAATCATGGTCCATTTCTCTTTAGAAAGTTGCACTTGCATTTATTAGTCCAAAGGGCATCCTTTTGTAGGCAAAAGTGCCCCACTTAGTAGTGAATGTAGTTTTTAATCTATCTTCCTTGTTCACAAGCACTTGGTTATATCCTAAAAAACCATCAAGAAAGGACATCATTACATAACCACTAATAATTTGAATAACATGATCAAGAGAAGGTGAAGGATAGTTATCCTTTTCAGATGCTCTAGAGAGATTTATAAAGTTTATGCACAATCCAATTTCCTTATTTTTCTTCCTAACTGGTACTAAGTTATATACCTAAGTGGAGTGTCTAATGGGAAACACTATCTTTCAATCTAGAAGTTTCTTGACTTCCTTATATATCAAAGGTTATAGGACAGGGTTGACATGTCTCTATTTTTTCCTAAAAGGCTTGTAGGCTTCTTTAGTGGTATGGTATGAGTTATGACTTTAGGATCAAAGATCTTCAAGTCCTCATATGACCATGGTATAACATATTTATATTTGGTCAATAGATTTTTAGCTTATCTTAACTCTTCATTAGTGGTGGCTGTACCAAGATTCACTAGTTGGGGTTGACCTTGTGTTCCTAGGTTAATTAATTTATAATATTTCCCATTTACCTTGGGAACCTTGACATTTTTAGCTAGTTTATCTATGTCAAATAATCTTTCAAGGGAAATCATGACCTTGGGAATTTTATTGTCACCTAATTTCACAATTTGTCATCAATGTTGCCTTTATCAAAAGCATTTTTTTTAGCTTCATCAATGATGTGAGCTTGAAATACTCCTAAACTATTCATGAAGTCTAAAATATTTTGGTCATCATTGAATACCTATAAATTGTTGATATTATTAGGGACTGAGGGACAAGGAACCAATTAAACACTAAGGCTTCCTATTTTAGAGTCTTGGTTGGGCATACGATTAGTTGCAATTGAGGATAGCTCATCAACAAGCTTATTTTCTTCCCTAAGAATTGAGATAATGTTAAAAGCATCAAAATATTCTATTAGGTCCCAAAATTTGAACTTATATTTCCTAAGGTAAGACAAGTTACACTGGTACTTATCACTTAATTAACTACCATTTTTTAATCACCATGAACCATCAATTTTTTTAACTTTGTGCTTAATGGTAAATTATAAACCTAAGATTAGATCCTCATAATCTACCAGATTGTTAGTGTATGAAAACTAGAGTCTATAAGAAGTATTAAATTCTTTCCCAATAAGATTAATCAAAATAATTCCTACCCTTGATCCAGACTTACATCTTGCACCATCAAAAAATAATTTCCATATTTTAGGCATGACATGAGTATCTTTAGAGTCACATACCTTAGAGGTGTCAAGAGTGTAAACTCCTAACTTAGAATTGGCCATGTTGACATTTTTATTTACAACATTAAACTCGATGATCATATGTTTCATCTTGGGTTCTCTTTTGATTTAAATCTAATTTGGCACTCCCTTCCATGGAATCCACATGTGTGAATTGTCAGTAGACATGTAACCATTTAAGGATCTAATCTAGTCTCTACTTAGTAGCATTCTATAACCATCAGGACTATCCACTTTTATGTCTATAAACTATTATATCCTTGGCTCAACTGTAAGATGAATGTAAACATTCAATAATTCTCTAATTACTTTCACCCTTGATTTATCTAATTGAGTAAAAACCATATGAGACTTAATTGGAGTCAAACCCAGTTTCTCATAAATACCTTTGGGCATGATGTTAGCAGAAGCACCTAAATATATCAAATAATTATGCAAATTCTTACATACATTTTTGACTACAAGTGAGAAAGGTGGGACATCTACTTTTTTTGTTACATATAAAATTTATCATTTGCATCCTTGGTTGACTTACCAATTTTATTATATAGAGATTCAAGTAACAAATCTCTTTTCTTAGCTATTTGAGTTAGCTCATGCAGTGTGATGTTAGCCTTTATCCTTTTCATGTCTTCTACTATATTTTACCCAATCCTAGTAGAAGATCTAAATAAATCAATGTTAGGATTAGAAGTAATTCCCTTTGGAGGCTCATGATTATTGTTAGCTATAATATTAGGAGGAGTGCCAAAATTATTTGGTGGAGTTGAAGTGGTTAAAGGCTGATTTTGCTCTCTATTCCTTAGAGTATAGGTTTTCTTCAAATACTACTAAAAATAATGCACCTATTCAGGAGAATCTTCAGTCTCATTCTTTTCTTGAAAAGGGAAGTCAAATGTTTCCACCATCAGGGTTGTATCTATAGATTTGGATGACTTGGAAGATCCAGATTTACTTGTAGAATTATGTCTATTAGATCCACTTTTAGGTGTATTTAACTCATCTTGAAACAAATCAAAAGCATTAAAAAATTTAATGCAATCCAACTCACCATACCTTGAGGTATTATGAACCCTATAATATTTAGTTAGAGTAACATCACAAATATTAATCTTAGGGTTATTCTTTCCTAATGATAACTCATTATTGTTATTATTATTTCCATTGTTACCATTGTGAAATTGGTTGTTAGGTCTATTGAACCTTTGATATGAGTAATTCCTATTAAAATTCTCCCCACTATTGCCTACTTGGTTTTGAAATTGAAGGAAGTTAGTACTTAGAATTTTAACCATCTTAAGCATGGATTCATTCTCATTCTTTGGTGCCTCTGAGTTATGAACTTGATTATTATTACTAGTTGTTGGCATCAAATCTCTTTGTTCATGTGGATGAAATCCATTTGAAGTATTAGTCAAGAATCCCAAATTTTGTCAAAGATGAGCATGGTTTAAGGGAAATTATTTCAAGACTAGTGTTTGATTTAGGGTAGGCACATTTTTATTGGAATTAGAAATGACATTCAGTGTATGGAAAGTGGGGTTAACATTGGGAATGACACATGTAAGTTGACCTTGAGGTTGCATTTGACCATTGATTATTATAGATTCAACATAAGCCAACTATAAGGTGTTTGTGAATCTAAAATATATTTTAATAAACATATAAGTCATGGGGTCTAAAGCATCCTTGTAGATTTATAAAGCCAAAGCTTCATCAGGTCTATAAGGGGATATGGTTTTACTGAACATCTTCTAGAATCTAGTGTTAAAGGCTCTAATGTTCTCACTACAACCCCTTTTAATAGTGGTTAATTTTTGATAAATAATGTAGATACTGATGATTTTATCGAATTGATCAATAAAGATCCTATTAAAATTATTCCAAATAGTGATATAGTTCTCTAGAAGGTTGAGAAACCACTCATATGCAACATATTTGAAACTAAATGGAAATAATCTACATGATACATCTTGATGAACTAAATTTAACAATCTTAAAGAAATTTTGAAAGATTTAATGTGTTCTTCAACTATGACAATACCATTGGGATTGAAAGATGGTAAATATTTCTCAGGATTCCTAGGCAGATCATGTACCTAACTAGGCATATTGATGGAAGATCCACCTAACCAAACCATACCTTGATAGAGAATAAACATAAGAGAAATTTTAATAGTTGAAGTAGGATACAATTTAGATGCCCTTCACTTACCTTTATCTATTCTTACTTTCCTATGTTCCTCTAATGAAAAGAGAGGTAATATTGATTTAGTTCGTGACCTAGTCTTGATTCTTAGTAGTTCCATCTTGTAAATCTTGAGTCCTATCCAAAATATGAATTAGAGACCTTATCTTTGCAAAGATTAAAATTATTTAACTCAATTATTGTAAATAACAATCTAATCCTTACTTATGAGTAGATTTGAATGTCTAAGATTCCTAAGTTAGGCAAGATTTTCACAAATTTATGTAAATCTCTTCAAAAAACAACTATATTTGACTGAATAAGCTCAAAGATATGTATAAACTTGAGAATATTAATCATATTTACATATCTAAATCAAAATGAACCCAAATTATAAAGAATCAATCAATATTTGAAAAAATTTGCCATCACTAATTTCAAATGAGGAAGATTTACTAGAGATAAGCTACCTTTGCAAATATTTACCATGAATCTTCAAAGAATGGTGATATTCAGATAAGTGAGCTTAAATATTTGTCCCAAACCATGTGCATTAATTAACTTTACACATATATGATATAAAAAAAACATAAATATACAAATAATTCACTGATCTTTGAACAAAATTCACTAAAATTAGCAAAGATACCACAAATCTACAAAGATTCAACTAAGGCCCTCCTAGAACGAGCAAAACATGTTCTTTGTTGGTGCATGTAAGTGTATTATATATAGTTTTGAGTGTCTAAGAAACACTGCTCATTTATAAATTTAGATAATTTAATGCATGAGTTATAGGTTGTGATAATATTGTTCATGTTGCTAATATTTAACACAAATATTATGAAAAAAGTTAAAATGTCATCCAAATATGCACTTGAGACCATTATATAGCATGAAATAACATAAGTTCAAATCTTTCTACACATCAAACAAGTATTTAAGAAAATTAAAGAATGTAAATAAGAACTTGATTTACTTTGAAGATTTACTCCTGTAAGTAAATAACATAAGCATATCCACATGAAGAGTATATAAAATAAAATAATCTTAAGAAATTTTAGTCAACCTAACATTAGCACAATTTAACACTCTATATTTGGAAAGTGCACATCAGGAATCAATAAGAACCATTCAAATCTTTATTGTAAACCAAACAATTGAGAGAAGCCATGATACAATTCACATAATTAATACAAAATGAGATAGACTTTTTAGAATTCCATGTTTAATTGATCCAAAATTAATACAAGTATTATTGCTCAAAACTCACTCTCTCTTTACAATGGACAATACCTATTTATATAGACAATTCATGAGGTATGTTGGTCATTCATGTCCAATTATAATAATACAAGTGTCAGGGATAGCTATCCCTTATACATCATTATATAAAATACACTTTCTAAAGAACTGACCTATAGGTGATGTGCTTTAAAAGTTTTACATGCCTTTACAAAAAAATATTCTCTTTTCAAAATATTATAAAAGTTAAGATACAAAAGGAATATTATTAAATCAACTAGTTTGGCCTTGAGATCCTTTTGATGTTGAAGTGCCTTGCTACTACTATTGGAAGATCTTCATTGCCTTGGTATGCTACTCATATATTAACTTAAAATTAACAATAGGCTCCATGAAGAGTCCATCCTCTTGATTTGCTAGGCTTCTAAAGTATTTGTAATTCTTTTCCATGGCTTCTTTAATGCTTCTTGCATTTCTAATTTTTTCTTTAGCATTTAAGATCATGTCCAATATCCTATGTTATCAGCCCTAGTCCTTCCTTGGCTCTAGTTTCTCACTTCCTACATAACTTGAGAAGATATCAACTTGAATTCTCCATCAATGATTAGATGTATGGGGTTGAGAGTAGTGGGATCTATAATCATGCTCCCAAGTATATGCTCCATCCTACTTATTAGCTACTTGTCATCTTCATGGAGGTCCTTTAGGTTGTTGGACTATTTGCTTAGACCCATGATCTTGTCCACTAATATTTCCATGGTCATATTTGGGTGAGCTAAGCTAATTATTTCAATGCTAGGAATTTGATCCTCTATCATGATACTAATAAAATCCTTTAATTTGCTTCTTGAGTTTTGCCATTGGTGAACTAGATTCATAGCCACATTTCTCTATTGGCTCACCACAATATATATAGATTTAATTGCTTTCAAAGAGTTAAACATATCAAAAAAATATTATTTAAACATCTCTATCATAACTTTTGGGACTGAAAAGATAACCTATTTTTTCAAATTCTCCTTTTGTTGTTCTAAACCCTTAATAGCTGCCTGCAATTTTTATGACTATACCTTGGATAAATCCAAGACATTCTCCTCAAAAATGGGGTTCTCTCTAGGATTTTGTCCTACCACTGGAGTTAGACTAGTCATGGGTTACACCTTCTCATAAGTGATTTCTTCACTACCTATCATGACCCTTTTTTCTATTACTCTCTACAAGCTAGTAGTCTTGGGATCAAGCTTGATTCCCACTAATGATTGATTCACTTTAGGAGCTAGGATATCCATTTGTGCTCCACTTGGTTCTCCTATGGTAGAAAATTTTCTTTCATCCTCCTTTTTTAGAGCCATAATCCATGACTTGATTTCTTCATGCACAGGGATGTTAATGGCTTACATCATAGCCCAAGAATGATGCATAGTGGGGACTTTATACAATTTAGGTCCATAAATGAACCATTATAGAATAACTGGTCCATAAATCAAGTTTTATTCACTAAATAAATTGACTTCACTCAAAGGATGAGTGAAATTCACATTTTCTTGTTCTTTACTAGAATAATGGCCAGCTCAATCTTTCTCTTTGAAGGGGTGGAAATAGGAACTAGATCAAATACTTCCTTCCCCTTTTCTTCCTTTGTTTCCTCTATTTCTTCATCATTTGATTCATAAGATAGTGATAAGATTTTGAGTGCATCCTCTATAGTCTCATCAAGGTCCAATGCTATCATGTATACCTCCTCCTGAGGTAATTCTTACTCTACTGGTTGGGTTGAAGATGATGCAATCTCATCTTGACTTCTTTCCTCTGGTATTTGATCAAAATGTATTTCAAGTTTTTCCTCTATTGATGGTTGAGATAATGAAGGTCTAATAGGTACATTACTCAACAAATGGTACTACTTAGGCCCAAGTTGCCACCTATCATCTCCTTTTTAGTTCCTCTCTAGTCTCAGCTCAGGTCTAAGGTTATGCTCCTTTAACCTTCTTGTGACCTTAGAATAATTGGATACCTTGGTATAAATAGGATTGAAAGTACTAGGCTGATGGTCATAAGACACATTAAAAATCCCTTTGGTTTTCAAGTGCTCTTTAAACATTAGATAAGGGTCCCACTACCTTAGGTCATCGATTTGTAGTTTGAAGGATGTTCTATGTTTGGATGCTACTTTAATGTTTTACCATTATTTAAATATGGTCCTCTCAATAGTTATTGGGAGGATATGGAGGAGCCCTTTCTTCTTGGTCTTGCATAGGCCATCAATACCATAAAGTAATTGATATGCTACCTCTTATTCTATTAGTTTATTAGGGACATGGATGGGTAGCTTGAGTGGTTAGATCTTAGTTCCTTCTATTTGGATGATTATACAATTTGGATACAACTAGATATCTGCCATAGTCTCAATATACTTCCTGACTAATGGGCTAACCCTCTCAATGGGATGACTAGTTATATCCTCACTAAGGGATGGATAAATGCAATCACAAATGAATTGAATGTGATCTCTATACTTGAATATGTGTAACTTAGAGTAATATTATGGAACTATTTGAGTTACACTAGGTGACCATTCCCTCAGTTTGGGAATATTTGATTTTGCATAAAGGGCAACCAAAAGGTATGGCATCATAAAAAAATGGGTACTTTTCTTCTTCTTAATTGTAAAAATTTGCCTACTTAAAGATATGTAGATAATTTCACCTAGAGGAGGCATTAGCTTCTTTTCAATGATGAATTAGACTATAGACACCTAGACCTAGTCTATATAATTAGTGGTTGCATTCCCACACAATCTATTTAGCATGGTCATAATCATCCTAATTCTCAGCCTAAATTGGCTAATTGGGATGTTCTTGTTGAAGTCTAAAAAGACTGGGTTCCTAGAATATAGACATAAAGTTAGAATGTATTTCAAATTGTTCTTTTGGGCCTAAGCATTGATAGAAGGTAGGTCAAATTAGGGTTTTACCAATTTATAGTAATTTTCAAATGCTAAAACAAAAATATAGTCTACATTTCTACATGTATGTTCATTAATTAATGCACCCTTTTAAATTTTACCATCTTTAAAAATAGGAACAAGAATGTCGATACCATGAAGTACCTTGGATTTTGCTATTGCATAGTGTAGGTCCATCATTTGGATTGTAACTATGTCTTAGTAGAGCCTCTTGGTAGACACGTTATTCTCTTCTTCCTAGGTGATGGGCTACTAGTTATCAATGGTCCAAAATAAGTTTGGACAATTATTTTATCTAGTATTTAGAGTAGTAGTATCAAACTCTATGTCTTTAAAAATCCTACCCTTAACATTTTTGGTTAGATAGAGTTCCATTTCTTATTTTAAAACACCCTTTCTAACTACCATGGCTATGAATTGATCCAATTACCTACTAGTGGACTATAATTTGATTTTAGATTGAATTATCCTTGCACAAGTGACAATTCAATGTTCTTCAACTTGATTATGATGAACATAGTGTCAAATTAGTGCTTCCATACCTACTAGGTAGTTTTTGAATGTTTTTACAGTGCTTTAATGGTGGAAACTAGTTCAAACAATGAGTTTCATGACTTATATTTTATTTGGATCATGTATTTATACCTTTGCCTTTTTGGGTCCATGAGATCTGTTAATATGACTTGGTGCTTACATGGATCTATCATGTCACCCAACTCATTAATATTTAAAAAGTGTCAATTTGTCCCTTAATACATGTGTCAATATATCATTGGGTCTTAGCTTGTTGAATAATCTATCTCACCTCACATCATTGATTTAGATCCAAAAGGTTGAATTCTATTGGTCTATTTTATGTTTGGCTCCTAAGATTATGCCATGTGTTGATTTCTTAGACTTTCTCTATGATTATATCTCTCATTTTCCTCTTAGGCCAATATCCTTACACCATGTGGCAACTCTATATTCATCTTAGGTTCCCTTTGAAAATTCATCTTTCAATACACACCATTAGATCTTGGTTGCATAGACCAAAACACACCATTGATCTAGATCCTATAGGCTCCATCCTTTTATCGATGGGCTATTGATCCTATGACTCAATCTCCATGAGGGTGATACTTGACACCTTCTCACTCTTCTTGGGGATTTATTGAACTTTTGACTAAATGCTTACCATTGATCAAAATATGTACATCTAGCTGTGCACCATTGATCTTTGGGAAGATACTCAAGTTTTAACTACCCATTATGGTTATGAAACTTGTCATCTCCATGATTTATCATTGGGATTTGACTTTTCAAGCTTTGTTTTTCACCATTAGATCATCTTCAGCTGATCAAATGCTCTCTATCAGATCTTAATCCAAGGGGTTGAATGCCATTAGATGCTTTCTATTCTTTTACCAAAATTATGACACTTGTCACCTTCTCAATTGTCTTGGGATTCCATTGAATTTTTGATGCATTTTCAATCAAAATGTGTATGCTCAATGATGTACCATCAATCTTCAGGAAGATGATCAAGATTTAACTTGGGGTCATGGCTTGACTTTTCAATTTTAATCTTGTACCATTAGACCAACTTCACCTGAGAAAATGCACACCATTGATCCTATGGATGATAAAATAAAGCAAATAAGGCTTGAGAAATATAGAGAACTTAGGATAAAGTTTTAGACCATAGTTTTTTTTTGTTGATAAACATGATAAAACCTTAGGATAAAATTTTAAGCTAAGTTTTTAAAACATAATAAAGGGAGCTCTGTGTTTAGTTAAACCTTGTAAAGATAAAAAGGAACAAAGGGGTTCATGATATAAATAACTTAAGATAAAGATTTTAGAATAAGGTCTTATTAATGTTAATAAACATAAATAATATCTTAAGATAAAATATAAGCTAAGTTTTAAATAAATATAAAATGTTCCCATGTAATTTTCAAATAAAAAGACCCACGTAAATTTGAATTTAAATTTAAAGGATTAGGCTAAAAAAATTAGACTAAGGGTTTCTAAATGATCAAACATTAATTCAATTAAATACCTAGAACTGACTAATCAAAGGGTCAATTTATCATTAAAGTCTCAAAACCCTAGATATTGTTCAGAATGTTGAGATTCCATTAAACCTACAAGATGAAAACATAATGCAACCATTAATAACATTAGGAAAAATAAGACAAGGATTAAATAGAGACATGTTATTTAACCAAATGAGAACCAGGTGTAGATGATCTTTGAATAAAGAACTATTTTCAATTCAAAGCACAAATTTACAAAAATTTGAAACAAGGGCCCCCATTTTCATAAATGGGGGTATGCTGACCTTAACAAATGGAAACTTCTAGGGGGAACATAACAATATGTTAGAATTTAGAGACTTTGATTTAGACTAACAACTAGGCTACTTATTCCACATGATTAGGTAACATTGTTAAGATCAAGCTATAATTAAGACAAGTATCACACATACAAAATTAGGGTCAAATATAAAAACATAGCCATGTTATGTGTGTGATTTGATTTCACTTATTTATTGCCATAGGATTTAGAGAACAAATTCTAGATTCATGAACTTGACCATTAAAATTAACTTATATCATATTTAAATGTTCATTAAGAATAATGCTTTAGCTCAGGGAAGGCTTAGGTATTGCTCTACTAATAGCCAAACATCCATAACCGTGACAATAATGCCTTTATCTCCACTCAAGGCTTTAATAAAGAGATTATAGCTCAATATAGTGAAGCATATGAAGTAATTATTGTACACACAAAAAACTACATCTAAGAAAGCACTCATGCAGAATCAAAATTATGAATTAATTTGAAATTGACTATCTTAACCAATATATTTACCAATCTTTCAATAATTATTACACATCTATAGATTAGTACATTAGTCAAAATAATCAAGAATCCATTCATAAAATTTTCACACTAAAGATTATTGAAACATACAATCAAAAAAGGTAACAATGAATTACACAAAAATTGGAAAGAAAATACATAAACACATTTGTTGATGTTCAAAATTGATGCTGCTCCTGTATTAAAAAATTCTCTGACAAAAATCCAAGTTGGATTACAATTATTTTTATAAACTTGGGGAAGGGGTTACCTTATCCTCCAAGTTTATGCAAGGTCATTACATGTGATAGTCAGAGCATGAGTTCTAATTGTGGTCTAAAACTATTTAAGAGTCTATTTATAGTTATCAATTTAAAATAGATTTTACAAAAACTATGCAACATGTGCATGTGTAAAAAGACAAAGACAATTTTTAAATTTATAGATTTAATGCATGCAAAAATTCAAAATATATGTACCATTTTACAAAACTATTAATGCACAAAGTCTTAGCCTTTTATAGGTTGTGAGAACAACCTATTGATCTTTTAGATTAGTTTCCTCCAAAATGAACTCAGGCATGCATCAAAGACAAGTATCATCATATCAATCCTTTATAACTAATGCTATTATGACTAACCAAAAATAACTATATGTTACAGGTTACCCATACCTCTTACTGAGTTTAGATCTCTAAAAATTCTAATATTGACTTGCACCATCAGATTTATATTCATGATGGAATGTGAGCATGCCATTTGGTAGCTCCATGGGATTTTTGAGCTCTTTTGAAAAACACATTCCATTGCTTAGCACCTTTGCACCATGTGGTAGTATCTCACTAGATCTGAGTCTATTTGAAAATTCTCCATCGATCTTTCACCATTGATCTGAATGTATTGAGATTCCACACACTGTTGGATTTTTTTGTACTAGGCTCTCATAATGTCTCCACTTGGTGCTCTCATGGACATTTTGAAAAAGCCTTTGTTTAAACATTCTCATGAGGATAACACTTGTCACTATTGTGTTTGCTTTAGATAAATCTTTCTTTCCATGCTTGATTATGCACCGTTTATCTCTGGTATGCAAGTTAACATGTACCATAGATCTTGGTGTTTGAATTTTTGACTTCCCATGAGTTTGACACTTATCTTTTCTAGATTTGCTCTTGCAAAATGCAAACACAAAATTGAATTAGCACACACACACACACATAAAGTGATTGATTATTAGGGTGAGACTTGGCAATTCCATAGGGATTGTGGTATATTATTTTAGTTATTTTGGTCAAGGCAATTGTTACGGGGAAATGTTACAAGATTTCTGTGCAAGGGGAATTGTCACGGGGAAATTATTGTGGCCAAAATGTTCACAAAAATTCTTATGAAGACCTAATTCTCTTGGATAAATATCTAAATAAATTATCCTTAAAGTTCATTTTCATCAAATAAAATGTCCAAGATAAAAAGTTTGAAAGGTCATTTTCATTGGATAAAATGTTTGAGACATAAAGTCTAAAGGAATTGGCTCATAGGGAAAAATTCCTAGGATAAAAGTCTTGAAGGGTCATTTCCAATGGGAAAGGGCCTAAGATAAATGTCTCAAAGGTCAAATATAAAAGGGAAAAGGCTTGAGGCAAAAGTTCCAAAGGGCAAGGGTGAAGGGAAAAATCTCTTGGATAAAATGTCTAAAGGAATGGGTCGAAGGGATGGTCTCAAAAAAGCTAAAGGAATGATGTCTTAGAGATAATGTCCAAAGGAATGGTTTTATAAGGAAAAATATTGGGATAAAAGTCTTGAAGGGTAAGTGTAGTACCAAAAAGGAGCTAAGACAAAGTCTTAAAGGGTAGTTTGCACAAATCTTGAAGGGTATGTGCCTTGGGGTCATTGTTTTAGAAAAATTGTGTTGGAAAGATTGATTTAGGGAATTGTTTCAGGATTTTTACATCAAATAAAATGTTTGATGATAAAATTCTAAAGGGTCATTTTCATCGAGTAAGGGCTCAGGTCAAAAGTCTCAAAGATATTTTCAAAAGGCTGAAGGGCATTTTTAGAAAGGCTAAAGGGTAGGTGGGTTAAGGCTAAAGGGTCATTTTTGAAGGGCAAATATCTGAAGGGTCTACTTCATAGGGAATTTTGTCCATGACAAAAATCCTAAAAGATCTACTTCATAAAGGCTAAAGGGTAAGTATGGAGGGCCAAAGGAAATTTATCAAAATATTTATTTTAGATAAAATGTCCATAGACCCAATTAATTTAGGGAAATTATATTGGAAAAAATGTTCAAAATAATTTCTTTGACAAAATAAGTTTGAAACACAAAAGTTGAAGGAATTGGTAAAAGGGTAAAAGGCCTGGGATAAAAGTCTCAAGGGTAGGTGTGAAAGGAAAAATATCTCAAAAAAAATGTTTGAAGGAATGGGTCAAAGGGATGGGATGAAGGGTAAAAAGGTAAGGGCATCTTAGACAAAATAGCCATGACAAAAGTCTTGTAAACCTAATTTCATCAGGGTAATTTCTTTAGACAAAATGTCTACAATAATGTCCCTAATAAAGGTAAGTCCATGAAAAAAATGTCTACAACAATAAGTCTAAAACACAAAGTCCAAAGGACTTTAGACAATGGATAAAATACTTGATAAAGACAAATTGCATAAGTCTAACAAAGATAAGCCCAAAAACATAAGCCCAATAGAATAAAATCGATAAAAAGAATTAGACTATGAACATAATACTAATACCATTTTACTAAAGTATAAAAGGCCAATAATAACTCCTTTCCTAGATTTTACATAAACATATAGAAGAGGGGTTCTAGATCAAGACTATAGTTTGAAAAAAAGGTGGGTCCCTATTTCCATAAAATAAGAGGGGATGTTGGGTAAATAAAATGGTGACTATAGGGGGAATACTCCTAAGTATTCAATAACCTAGAACTCTAGTTTGCAATCTCAAATAAATCATGAAGTGTGCCACAAAATAATACTTAAATCATAAACATGAAAGAGACTCCTAAGTTAATTCACACAACATACTTGCCTTCTAATTTATTGGATTTATTTATGTCAAAATGTGTAGTTTATTTAACCCCTTGTTATGATGAGTTTTTCAAAGGATTGATAAAGATATAGTTTTTATTCTAGTATCTATTAAAGCTCAAAAATAAGGGAAGTTTAGGAATAGCTCTGATCCCATCTAGGCATCCATATCCTTGATAGAGATACCTTGGGCTCCTTCTCCTTCTCTTTCTATTATTTTATTTTAATCATGATGCGTAGTACATTGACCTTATTTCATCATGAGAGCCTTTTAGTTTTATTTAGATTTTGCATTTTAATCTTTTTAATCCATTGGTTCTTTATTATTTTATTATTGAATGGAAAAGAGAAGAGCTAAAACCCTAGTGAGTTGGTGTAATTATAAAACAAATCATTACTAAAAAATCCCTGCCAGCTACACCTAGACCTAAAATTATCACTTTTAATAGGTATTTAATGTGATAGGTGAATTTGATCTAATAAAACAAGAAAAACTTTATAAATCTATATAAAATACTCTGAGAGCAAGTTCCACATGCTTGGTAAAAGTATTCAATTGTGACACCATCTAGAATAATCCATGATTACCTGCCTTTATCCTAAAGACTCAAAAACAAAGGAGAAGTGAAGCTAAATTGCAAATATGCCCAATATGTAAACTAGTCCCACAGCGGTAGCACTTGAATTAGCTGGTGGTAAGAAAACAGGTATACTTTATCTATTTTTTCCCTTTTCTAGAAGTCATAAGCTTAGTTGGTTAGGATTACATCTGAGCAGGGCAGTTTTAAAGCTTAGTTATAGTCAAAGCAAACACATTTTGTCGATTGTCAGAGAAAGCAAAAAACAACTAATCTAAGAAATCAAGAAACTTAAACTAAGAAAGCATGAAATCTAATATTTCAAAGCAAAATACCTAAATTAGGAAATATTAATTTAGAGAGAAGGAAATTAATCTATTAAAGCTGCAAATAAATTTAATCTAATAAAGAGATAAATCTAATATAATCCTATAGCTACATTCATTCACTTTTCATCAATCAACAATATTCATAGATGACACAACTCTAAATTAGTGCTTATAGGAACTATCCATTGATTGGATATGTAAGCTCATTACCTTAGAGATCCTTGAAATGAAATGCGTTATTGCTCATGATCTATGAAATATGGTATGGTCCAATCTATAGTGGGGCAAACTTGTCATGTTGTCCTTTCTTCTCATGGGCTTTATCCCAAAGTAGCACTAGATCTGAAATCTAGGGAGTAAATGCTTTGAATTTTGATCTCTTATCAAACCACCTCTTGGCTACATCCTAGTGTATGTGTTTGTTTGAATTTTTGTAAGGATTCAATCCTTTAATATGGTCTGTTGAATCCATTTCTATTATGTCTAGTAATCTTTATTCTACTTTATCACTTGAGTTTTATGTAGTCCTACATGAACTGATAAGTGGATAACTTTATCATAATTTGGAATATAGGCTTGCATCCATATACCAATAGATATGGTGAAGCTTTAAGGGCTTGTTTGTGTCTAATATAGTCTACCCAAAGATGACATAATTAAATAAATTATGTGAATCCCTAGACTTGTCTCTAGTTGATTTCTTAATTGCATCAATTAGATTTTTATTTATTGATTTTGTTAATCTATTTCCCTAAGAGTAATGGTTAGAAGCTGACCTGATAATAATTTAGTTGTCATGTACCCACTTAGTTGAAATTCTATTGATATGAAAGTGGGTCCATTATCATAAATTGGAGAAATAGGTGTACCAAATCTAGTTGTTATGTGTTCCTCCAAGAAGTGAATCACATATTATGCTCTATAGTTATTTGTGGCTATGGATTTAATCCATTTAGTGTAGAAGTATATAGCAATAAGTATAAATTTATGTCCTATTAAGGAATTTGGATTGATGACACCAATAAAGTCTAAACCCTAATTGGGAAAATTGCTTTCCTTCAACAACTAGTTGTAAAGACATTGCTATGTGTACTTCTCTTTTGGATAAAGCTTGACATTCATGGCATGTTATTATGTGAACATGAGAATATTTAAATTTTTTTGGCCAGTAGTAGCCCATTCTTAAGATCTTATGGGCTGTGGTATTTATATATGGGTGACCACTATCTATTTTTTGATGCAATTTATCTAAGATTTATTTAGCTTCCTCTATAAATACCTTCATAATTTCTTCTATAGAGGACTCCCTTATTGATCATTTAATGGGAAAATTTGAGCCTTAAATCTTTCCTTCTTTCTCTATTGAGCTTCAAGGAATAAGTTCCTATAAGTAAATACTATATTATATTAGTATACTATTCTCTTTTAGATACTTGAGCTTCACATACCTCTTCAACTGTGATGCATGGATTTGGTTTAGTGATAAGCTGAACAATGCCTTGACCTCAAACAATCTTTACAATCTTGATCTCTATTTTGAATTTTTATAGCTTGGCCATCCATTTGCCTCGTCATTCTCCTAGCTCATTCTGTGATAGGTTGAGCTTGGTGATAGGATCAAACACGATGGTAATGAATTTATTCCTCAAGATGTAATGCTAAAACTTTTTCATATCTTTGACAAGGGAAAAAATCTATTTATCAATCATAGAGTACTGAAGTTTTATATCTTTCAGATTTGTGCTCATAAATGCAATTAGATAATCAGTCTCATCCTTCTTCTACATGATTTCATCTGCAATCATATGCTCTGAAGTAAATGAAATAGGTAGAAATATTTATTAAAATCTAGACTAATTAATACTAAAGCCAATGATATTACATCTTTAATATCCTAGGACTTTTGGGCTTCAACTATCCATTCTATTTTGGCATCTTACTTGAGCATGGCATTAAGAGGTTTAATGATCTCTATAAATCTTGACATAAACTTCCTTACAAATTTGATCTTTCCAAAGAATGATTTAAGCTCTTTTTTTCTATTAGGTGGATGAATTTTTGAAATCACCTAAATTCTATTTGGATAAATGGCAATCCCATCCTTGGTGATGATGTGCCCTAAAAGCTTACCTTTAGTCACTCTGAATATGACCGTATTTAGTATTAATGGAAAACCAAACCTTTTGAATTTTTTGAATATGGACTATAGGTGACTTATGTGGTCTTTATTATTCTTTGAAAATACTATAAGAACATCCATGTAGATGATTATGTATTTTCCTATTAATCCCTTGAAAACATGATCCATGGTGTGTTGAAAGGTAGCTCCTATGTTTATCAAGCCAAAAGGCATCATATTATACACATAAGTTTCCCATTTCATGATAAACACCATCTTAATTTTGTCCTAAGATTATACCAATACTTGATTGTAGCTTAAAAATCCATCTAGGAAGGACATCATTTTAAAACCACTTACTATTTGTATCACCTCATCAAGAGAAGGTAGGGGATAATTGTCCTTTATAAATGTCTTGTTCATATTTTTTAAGTCCACATATAATCTTATTTCACCTTTCTTATTTCTTACTGGGAATAAATTGGCCACCCATGTGAAATGTCAAATTGGGAAGATGATTTTTGCACTTAAAAGCTTCTCCACTTCTCTCTAAATGAGAGGCTTTAGAAAAAGATTAACCATCCTTTGCCTTTTTATATGTCTAGGAAATGACATCCCTATACCAAATGATTAAATCCTTCACTTGTTATCTATCTTCTAGGGTGAATCTAAGACCAATATTAGCATATCATGGGCAATTCTCATCTCTTAGATTTTCCATTCTCAAGTCTAATTCATTGACCTTTGGCTATCTTAGCTATTGAGATTTAGGATTTATGTCAAATGGTCTTTACAAGGAGAACAACCTGGCTAAAATTCAATTTTCTTTGAGCTAGAGAATACCTTATTTGTTAATTCCTTTGTTGGAAATATTGTCATTGATGTCAAAGGTCTAGCATTATTGGTGATAAAGGCCCCATTGTATTTAATGTTGTTTGTAATAAATATATCTTGGCTAATATGAGTTAATATTTATTTAATATTAACGAATATATTTTTGGTTGCATATGAGACAAAAGAAGGGCCCATGGAGAAGTCAAAGAGCCATGGGATAAAGACAAAAGAAGGATGGGATGCATTTTCCAATGAAGAGTCATCTTGGGGAATTCCAAGAGTCACCAAGTGAAGACAAAAGAGGAAGGGCACAATTTCTCATGAAGGGACACTTTAAGGAATATGAAAAGTCACCAAGATGAGGACAAAGGGGGGAAGGACGTTTTTGGTCATGAAGGGTCACCACATGACTTTTCAAAGGCTTGAATATGAAGGGTCATACAAGTTTGGTGCCATTTCTAATGAGGATTGAAGGGTCACAAAGGGGGAAGGCCAAAGGTCATTTGGAAAGCTATAAATAAAGGCTTGAGAAGCCATTTGAAAATATGAGAGATAGAGGTTGATTTTGATATTGTAATATCTAACTTAGAAGAGCAATTGTGAGAGATGAATATGATTTATATTTGTTATATCTAGCTTATAAGAGCAAAGGTGAGAGAGAGGAAAGAGATGTTGTATTGATCTATCATTTGTTGAGATAGCAACCTTGAGAGATAAGTGTGTGGTATACCAAAGGGGTTGGTGCTCCTATAGGTT
Source organism: Torreya grandis (assembly GCA_037957365.1). Lineage (NCBI taxonomy): Eukaryota > Viridiplantae > Streptophyta > Pinopsida > Cupressales > Taxaceae > Torreya > Torreya grandis. The sequence goes on along the minus strand of JARHVA010003496.1, from coordinate 1,026,784 downwards.
GGTGCTCATGAATTATTGTTGGGTTAGTGCTCTTGTGGGTTGGTGCTCATGAATTGTTGCTGGGCTGGTGTTTGGCAAAGGGGTTAGTGCTCCTATGGGTTGGTGCTCACAAATAGTAGCCAGGTTGGTGCTTGGTAAAGGGGTGTGGTGCTCTTATGGGTTGGTGCTCAACAAAGGGGTTGGTGCTCTTGTAGCTTGGCTTGCGAATATTGTTTGGGTTGGTGCTCATTCATAGACTTGAGATTGTTCTCTATGGTTTTTCCCACATTGGGTTTCCACGTTATATCTGGTGTCTCTCTCTATCTTGTGTGGTGTTTATTGTTTGAGTTTTATTGCATATCTTAAATGTTTGATTAAGTGAAATTTGGTTAAGGAAAATATTTATAAGATATATGATATACTGATTCACTCCTCCTCTCAGTATATCCCATGCTTAACAATTGGTATCAGAGTAGGTTCTTTTTTGAAAAGTTTTACAGCTTGAAGGTAGATCAGGAAAGCATGATGGCTGGGTCACAGGAAGGATTTTCTACAAATAAGGCACCTTTGTTTGATGGGATGAATTATGCTTTTTAGAGCATGAGAATGAAAGTTTATTTGATGTCCCTTGGATTTGACATATGGAAAGTAGTGGTGGAGGAATATGAAGAGCCACAGACATTTGCAATTACTCTAGTATAAAAGAAGGCAAGTGAATGTAATGCTAAAGCTTTAAATGCTATTTTATGTGGTTTATGTGAATCTAAATTTGTTAAAGTTATGCAATGTAAATCTACTCATGAAACTTGGGTAAATCTTGAGAATATTTACAAAGGTGATGGAAAGGCTCAGCAAGCTAAGCTATAGACTTTTAGAAGGTAGTTTGAAAGTTTGAAGATGGAAGAAGAAGAAGATATAGAAAGTTATCTTTTGCGAGTTGATCAAATCATAAATCAAATTCAAGGTCTTGGAGAAACATTGGATGAGTCAATGGTGGTGTAAAAGGTTTTGAGATCTCTACCAATGAGATATGATGCAAAGGTTTTGGCAATCGAGGAGATGAAGAATTTAGCCAAGCTAAAGATGGATGAGCTTCATGGTATTCTCATGGCATATGAGATGCAGATAGAACAAGATAAACCCTCAAAGAGAGAAGTGGCTTTCAAGACATCAAAGAAAGAGAAATCTAAGATTCAAGAATCAAGTGATAGTTCTAGTTATGATGAAGATGACAATGGAGCACTTTTCATTCACAAGCTGAAAAGAGGAATAGGTAAATATCAAGGAAAATTACCTTTTAAATGTTTTAATTGTGAAAAGATTAGACATTTTTTAGCTAGATGCCCAGATAAGGTTAATGATGATAAAGAAGGAAAGCCTATATAAAAGAATAATTTCAAAGGCAAATCTAAGAAGGGATTCAAGAAGAAGAGCCTATATTTTAAAGATCCTAACTTAGGTGAAGTTAGTGGAGTCAACGATTCAAAATAAGAAGAGATTCTATTCATGGCCATACATGAAGGTGATCAAGAAGAAGAAGAGGAGGAAGATAAAGTGAATATGGAAGGAGAGCTCATTTGTGCCTTAGAAGAGTCAGAAGTTGTTCAAAAGAAGAATCAGAGATTAAAGCACTAGATCGAGAAAAATGAACAAGAATCAAAGGAAATGATTGAAGATCTACAAGCACACTCTAAAGAAGCCAAGAAGAATGAAGAAGACCTCACAACATAGTTGGAAAAAGTAAGAAAAGAATGTCAAAGGTATGTTATTGAAATTGCCTCTTTAAAAGAAGATATTAAGAAAGTAGTTAGTGATAAAGTAGTCAGTGATTCAAAATTTGAAGATAGCACTAACATGCTGAATAAGATATTTGCAAGTCAAAAAGAAAATTCAGATAAGATAGGGATCGGATTTGAAAAGAAAAAGAGCTATGCTAAAGCTCTTAAAAAAGAGGAAACAAAAAGGGGAGAAGTGAAAAATATAGAGGACATTTCAAACAGAGAAGGCTGGAGAGAACAAAGCTACAAAAGACAATCAGGTTAGAGATATACAGAAAAGTCTTATTTTTATGGCTATTGTTTTAGATAATGGATAAAATATTTGATAAAGACTAATTGCATAAGTCTGATAAAGATAAGCTTGACAAAATAATCCCAATAGAATAATCTTGATAGAAAGAATTAGTCTATGAACATAATACCATTTCCATTTTACTAAAGTATGAAAAGGTGAATAATCACTCTTTTCCTAGATTTTGCATAAACATATAGAAGAGGGTCTATAGATCAAGACCATAACCTAAAAAAAAGTGGGTCCCCATTTTTGGAAAGAAAGAGGGGATGTTGGGTACGATAGTAATAACTTACTCATTTCTAACACATTCAAGGGTGGGTGGGAGGAAGTTTGAATATTTGATTGGTTTTCTCTTATTTTGATTTGAGGAGGCTTTGAGTTAGAATTGATAATGGTTATTACATTAGTTAAAGTTTGAAAAGAATCCTTGATGAGACTATGAGAAGGTTTAAATTGGTCATGAGAAAATATCATTGTTTAGCTTGAGCAAATGCATCTTCTAAAGTATAGGGAGAGAAAATTTGAACCTTATATTAAAGAGAAGATTTTAAATCAGTGATAAATAGTTTAAAAAGATTATCATCTCTCATGTTATGATCTAATTTATGAGCTAATGATTTGCATCATTTCATAAAGGTATGAGAAGATTCATTAAGTAATTGATTAACATTGATGAAATGGATAAAGCTATTTTCAAGAAGGTTATTATGTTATAATTCCTTCCCTAGAGCATTAATTAAATCCTCTAATTATGTAATGGAATGTCTAGGAAGTTGGTTATACCATTCCATAGCATCTCCCATAAATGTTTTGGAAAGAAGTTTATTAGTAGTGAAAGTATTAGTTTTAACCTAGTCCTTGTAAAGATTACCAAAAAATTTAAGGAAAGTACTTAGATCCTTAGTCCCATAAAATTTAATAGTTAGAGAAATGTTTTCAATGTCTATCAATATAATAAAGGGAGCTAAAGGTTTGTTTTGAATATATTGAGTCATTTTGTTATATATAAGAGGTTGAGTAATGATTTTCCCATTGGCATCTTAAAGTGGAGGGAGAAAAAAATTATGATTATGTTGAGGAAAGATGATGGGAGGTTGAATTTCCATTTACAAGATATTATTTTACATTTGGAGCATTTGGGATATGCTAGTTGTTTACATAACATTCATTTGTGAAAGAATTTGAGTTGTATTAATATGTGGAATTTGATTATTTGGAGGGGGGTAAGGGAGTAAAAATATTGGTAGGAGGGGTATTCCTAAGATTAGTGAGAGGAGGATTCCCTAGAGGGAGGTTGAATTTCCATTTACACTATATTATTTTACATTTGGAGCATTTCGGATATGCTAGTTGTTTACATAACATTCATTTGTTGAATCATTTGTGAAAGAATTTGAGTTGTATTTATATGTGGAATTTGATTATTAGGAGGGGGGAAAGGGAGTCAAAATATTGGTAGGAGGGGTATTCGTAAGATTAGTGAGAGGAGGATTCCCTAGAGGGAGGTTGAATTTCCATTTACATGATATTATTTTACATTTGGAGCATTTGGGATATGTTAGTTGTTTACATAACATTCATTTTTTGAATCATTTGGGAAAGAATTTGAGTTGTATTAATATGTGGAATTTGATTATTAGGAGGGGGGGGGCAAAGGAGTCAAAATATTGGTAGGAGGGGTATTCCTAAGATTAGTGAGAGGAGGATTCCCTAGAGGGAGGTTGAATTTCCATTTACATGATATTATTTTACATTTGGAGCATTTGGGATATACTAGTTGTTTACATAACATTCATTTGTTGAATCATTTGGGAAAGAATTTGAGTTGTATTAATATGTGGAATTTGATTATTAGGAGGGGGGGAAAGGGAGTCAAAATACTGGTAGGAGGGGTATTCCTAAGATTAGTGAGAGGAGGATTCCCTAGAGGGGGATTTCTAAGGTTAGTACCAATTGATCCAATAGGGATTCAAGGAAGTTTGGATAAATTACCATTCATATTAAGGGTATAAATGGTATTATCATCTAGATTTTAAAAGATATGTGAATCATCTAGATCATCATTTTGAGTGATTTACACCATGTTATAGTTAATAGATCTAGATGGTTATTGGGAGTAGTTGTACTGTAAAGTGTGGTATTCATTGATGGGTAAAGTAGGTAAGAAAGAGAAACCCATGTAAAATTTGAATGGGTTAAGACTATCAAATAAAATTTTAATAGGTGATTTCATGATGTTAAGTATATTGAAGAAGTGATCAATATGTGATCAATTATAACAAATGAACACTCTCGGCCTGATGCAATATAGTAGTTATGGAAAACCAAATGTTAATGAAATATATCAATTTGGGTTGATGGAGTATAAGAAAAATATGACATAAATGGTAGCTAGAAAAATAGACTAGGTCATCCAAGGCCGATGTAGTTAAGTTTAGAAAATTTGAATAGAAATAGTAAATAAAGTATATTGAGCTTGGTCAATGTAGATATATAGACATATATGTGAAAGTACAAAATTCATCATGTTGGGTCGATGAATTATGATATAAAAATAATTTTATATAAATAGTAAAGGTATTATATTAAGCCTAGTTGATGAATTCTAAGATGGAAATGATTTGACAAAAGTCACAAGTGTAATGTATCAAGCCTAGTTGACATAGTTACATAGGTAGAGGGATGAGAGAATAGACTATGTCAAGCTTGGTTAATGAAGTCTATTCTATAAATAATTTTTCACACATACAACTAGATCAACACTAGCTGATTTAATTGGAACACACAACACAAAACTATATTAACACTAGTTGATATGATCTACAATACAAAATACAATAACAAGTAACAAATTCATTTTTAAAATATTTTTTCTATTTATTTATATGAAAATGAAGATTGAGTAGATGTTCCATAAATATGTGACTGATTTTTAGGCTCTCAAAGATAATAGGTTGTCCATTGGATAATGTCATCCTGATATTTTAGAGCACTCAATATGGAGGAAATACCATTCCCATAGCCCACTAAATATAGTTTCAAAGGTAAGCTGAGAGTAAATTCCTAGTGATAACTAATAACTAGTGCATTACAAAATCAAATGGATTGTTGGATTCCTAAGATTAAATAAAAATTGGAATCCTATATGTTTCCTAAATACCATGAGTTTGTGGAAACTAAAGTCCTTATTAAGATCTGTACTATGGATATGAGTATTAGAGAAATCCCCCGATGTCATGATGTCTATAAACAATAGAAAAGGATTTTAAATAGAATATTTCATAGCCCTTCATGATAATAGCCAAGTAGTTTGAAAATCATAGGAACACAATTACTAGGGGAATCCAATCAAAGAGAAAATAAAGGAAAAATAAATGTCAAAAATTGATTTATAACTTTTATTTAATGGAAATAAATAGGAAGTTAAATTGAAAGTAAGTGTTTGATTAATTATTGTAAAGGAAAGTTACTTTGCCTTATTTATGCATAAAATTAGAGCATATAGAACTATATGGGAACATGCCAATGTAGTTTTTTAGACAATATAAAACTATATTGATATAGGTCAATGCAGTCTATGCAAAGACATCTAGAGTCAGGCAAACTAAAATAATGTAGTTTATTTAAAAGAAATACAAAAATAGGATAATATCAACCTGAGTTGATGTATTTTTAATAGGGAATAAAATAATTATATGACTATATCATCCTGGGTTGATATAATTGTCTATGAAAAATTATTTTTTACAAAATGTAAAATTTTAAAGTACAGATCTGAACTAACTTCATCAATGAAGAAGGTTCCAAAGCCTTTAGTAAATCAATATAATGTAATAACCCTAACTAAGTTTATAATAATAATAATGAAATTAATCTAATCTAGTGTTGCTAAATCTTGCAACACAAATAAAGGGGATGATAACACAATTTTTTATTGGCCAACTGGGTTATATAGTACACCATGAAATGCAATATAAACTTTGGAAATATTTTTTGGGCATCCTTTTAGGGGAGGTTAGATGATATTTGTTTTGAATAAATTGATGTGCCAAATGATCGATCAAAACTATTGAGGCACTTTTTAATACTACAATGGTATTATTATTGGAAACAATTATGGTAATATCCTTGTTTAGGCAAATGGAGACCTAGGCTACCTAGGGTGGAAAATGTCAAATTTTAATAACCCTATAGACATATTAAGTTTAAATGTATATGATATCTAAATACACACACACACACACACACACACACACACACACACACACACACACACACACACACACACACACACACACACACACACACACACACACACACACACACACACACACACACAAAATGGAAGAGCTATGGTTAGAAAAACTCACCTTAAATAGAACCTGTCAAGACTCAATCTATCCCTTGGCCAATAGAGCTTTGCAAGAGGTTTTTGTGGTTGTAATTAATGGTTTAAATCAACTATAGTATACAATAATTATTATATATACATATAAGACTCCAAAAGATAATTTATTCTCCCTATAAGATAAAATTTAAGATATGGCTTCTCCCAAATGAGAATAAAAGAAGAATTGTGAGCAATAATAATGAAAAAATGAATGTTCCTCCTTAGTGGATTGAAATCAACCTTGTATTTATATAGGTGATTTGACCCTAAACCCTTATGGAATTATTTCCAACAATATCATCCCACTTCAACGTAGTTAGAAAGTGAATGTTTATCCTTGTACTAGGTCAACCTAGGTCAACCTAGTTGCAAAGTGTGTACCATAACTTTTAGAACTTTGTCAACCTAAGCTGACCTAGTTTTAATTTTGGTGAGAATAAAATACACTATATCAACTTGAGTCAATATCATCATAAAAAATAGGTCTTGGTTTAGTTAGGGCTATTTGGGAGGATTAATTTATAGGAAATCAATTAAGTGGGTTTTTTTAGTAGATATAGGCTTGATTGATCTATAAGATAATCTTATAAAGTACTAATGGTCTACCCAAATATTTACCACTATACCCTTTAAGGTGTGTACTCAAAGAGATTGAAATTTGATAAGTTTTTTAAAGTTTGGATGATATTTTATGATTATGTAACACCTCAGTATTATGCACTTGGAAAACTTAGACCTTGATTTTTCCTATTAGTTTTACACATGATTTTACTTTTTCAAGCCTCACATCTACTTTATCTTGTGCCCCTTGGCCCATATCTTAGTTAGACTAGCCTCATATTGATGAAAAACATCTCATACTACCAAATTTATTAAAATGTAATTATACTATGTCTCTATAAGTTTTGAGCCTATGATTTCTCTGTTGCTATTTAGACATTAACATCCAAGACAGATAGTAGTGTCAACATTACTATCGTACCCTGATGCAAGTGTTTAGTTCCCTCAAGTCATCCAATTTTTAAATGAAAATTATTACAATGGTCTAACTAGGTGATTTAATGTGATTTATCTCTTGATAGGATTGATATAAATATAATATAAACTCTCATTCATACCTCACCTAGTAATTAGACCAAAAGAACACTCAATAAGCCCTCAAGTTACCAAAATATTTCATATTCTACCTTACTCTGATATCAATCAAAGAAACAACCTTAATATAGGTTTGAAGTACTTAAAGTCTTATTTTTTAAGTTATAAACTAGGTCACTATTGTACTTGTTTTACACATTACATGATTCACACATAAGCCAACACGTAGGGGAGAATGACATGAGTCTAAGGCCCTCTTATGGAGTATTTACTATATAAGCAACACCTTTTGGGTCATTACAGGTCAACTCAACACCATGTTCCCACTAACCCATTTTCCTCAAGATCACATTGAATATGGAAAGAGAGGGTTTTACCATTTCACCAAGAGTGATTATTCATGACCCATATTTGAATGAAATAGAGTGAATATGAAGCCAAACCTAAAATCATCTAGGTGGTTGCATCTTATTTTAGCTGATATTTGTATAATACACTAGTGTAAAACCTAGATAATATCATCAATTTAACTATCCCAGGTTGATGAAACTATCCAGAGAGCTAGAGCTACTAGATCTAGAGTTTGATGATTATTCCTAGAACTATCTTCTTACTTGCTTTCTATCTGTACTAGATCCAGATCTATAGTATCATTATAACCAGTTAAGTACATCACCTTTGTGTCATTTCTATACCTATCATAGTTGTACTTTCCATTAATAACCTATCTCAAATTAACAAATTTAGTATATGGCACATCTAAGTTTAGCATATTTATTAGCATGTTGTAGATCTAATATTCACCCTTGTGCCCTATCATTTCTATATCCTTAAAACTATCTACCCAAGTAGGAATCCACAATCCAAATTAGGGTTAAACATTTGGTGAACTTGATCTTTGAACATAAAACCATATTCCACTTAGGGTTTTCTAATTTTTTCTTATTACTATACTATATTTACAATTTTAAACTTTTCAATTGTGAAGCGATGGAAAATGTTAGTGCGAAAACCCACTTCTAATGGAGGATCAAGAATCATTTATTACTCATCTAAACAATAAAAAAATATTAATAGATGAATTTTTATATGTTACAAGAGATAAAATAAAAAAATAATATAAAACCAAGGTTACCTCACCTAATAATGGTGAATCCTTAGAAGGTAGTATAACTCAGCCCACACTTATTAATCCACCTACATCTAGTAAGGGCACAAATTATGTGTTTCAACATTTGTTACCTAAAAATACTATTGATACATCTATTATGAACTTACCCATTGTTTCAAAATAAATACCAATTTCAATGCCTATTACCACTAAAAACATGTTTCCATTGCCTACGGTGACTGCTCAAATTACTTATCAAAATCCCACTGGGCCTATAGTTCAATCACTCCTTCAAGTCATAAAGACCTTATAAGACAAGGTTAAAAACTTAAAAAAAAATGATTAGAAGTATTCACATGCTATAGATTCACAAGAAGTGTTGCATAACCCTATTGTACTTGAGATCTCTTTGCACCCTTTGTCAACTAGGTTTGTTATACCTAAGTTCACATTTGGTGGAAAGGGTGATCTTGAATAACATCTTCAAACCTTATATTATTCTTTGAACCTTTTATGCAACATGCCTTGATTATGATTCCAATGAAATAATTTTAACCAATTTTTTTCTAAGGAACCTCAAGGACTATGCTTTGAAGTGGTTTTATGACTTACCTCTTCAATCTATAAAGCATTCAAACCTATTGTATATTAGTTTTTGTCACACTTTTCTATTAAAATTACCAAAAAGGATTTATATGCTCAAATTAAAATGATCAAACAAGGAACTAATGAGCCAATTATTGAATATGTCTTGATATATAAGATAATGCTAGCCAAAATGACCAATATTATAGTAGACAAAGAGTTGCAAGACATGTTGAAGAAAAGTTTCCATGATCTTGTACATGAGTCCTTTGTTTTTAAGAAGTTTCAATATTTTGATGACTTATGCCATGTTTTACAAGACCATGAAATAAATATTGTCATTAAATAAGCTCAAGTATGTAGAAAACACACCGACTACATCTACATCTAGTATAAAATTTATAATCAAACCAAGTTATGAGGTAAAACCTCATGATCCTAAAAAGGAAACAAATACCATAATTAACATAATTGCATAACAACCTAATAAAATTATCCTATTTAATGAACTAAGGAGATAGTTTACATGTTTACTTGAGCCTCCTACTTCATTACTCCAATGGTTGCTAGAGTGTCATCTTATATCTCTCCCTCTTCTTATAGAGGTTGATGTAAATAGACCTCTGCTCAAAATATATGATGAAAATTCTTATTATAATTATCATCAAGGCCTTGGGTAGTATATTTTTTTTTTTACCTCAACGCATAAGATCTAAGACCTCATAGATGAACAATAGATTACATTTGATGATCCTTCAAAGGAATTAGGTTCACAACCTAGTGATCATCATAAACATAAGATATTTCACAAACCTTTACGAGACCATATTAAGAAGAAACTAGAAGTCTAAATGACATATAATTCACATCCTCCATCATATTATTGGCACCTAATAGATGGGATTATTGGTAATTACATGTGATATATACCTCTTATGGTTTAGAAACCTACCATTTCATTTGATTACAATGAAGTTGAGGATGATGACTCTGATCTTCATTCTCTATTAACTTGAGCATACCTTGATAAACACCCCATATGTAGTGTTATGATTGATAATGGTGTAAGTGAAAATGTTTACACCATGACATTATTGAGCATTATTTCTATTTTTGAGGTTTGGTATTGATGTTATCATTAATGTCAAAGGATCTTGAGAAGGTTTTCATGAGGTCATTGAAGAGTATAACAATGAGAGAGAATATTGATCAGTGTTTTAGTGTTTTTGAGAGTTTAAGATATGTTATTATAACTTAATGAGTGTTGTGAAGGTTAGAATGGAAGGTTATTGTTGTCAAAGTTGTCAAGTTCTTAAGCCTAATAGTGTCTTAAGAATGTGTGTGCAAAGGATGCCTAGTATTGTGCATGAAAACCATGATGATTTGGTGATATAAATGCACATAGACATGAGTGATTATATTAGGTTACTTGAGCATGCATATGAGGCATTAGACCACTCATGAGAATCTTAGGGTGAGCCTATAATGGTATGACCTTCAAATCAAGGCTACAACTAGACCACTCCTAGAACCTACCTAGCCTAATGAGGCATCATGATATGTTGTCAAGACACATGAAGGATGTATGACAATGTTTAATAATTTATGAGGTCTTTTGGGTAGGTGAGAGTGGTGGAGAATGCGTGGAAAGAGGCATGAAAGTTAGTTTTAAGGCCTCATGTGATTTGTAGGTTAAGGTCTAAGAAAGCAAAGAAAGAGTGTGGCCTAATGAGAGGTCATGATCATATTTAAAGATATATGAGCTCATATAAGAATTATTATAGGTAAGGCATGTTGTTTCAATTTTTATCATGAAGTCTCAAGTCAAAGCTGGAAATTTAAAGCAAGAAAAAGTGCTTTGAGGTATCTCAATTACATAGAATGAAGGGTTCTCAACTCAAGAAAGAATTTAAAGTATTCATTGGCATGTGTAACCTCTATAAATAAACCTAAGATATTAAGGAGAGATGGATAATGGTCCTATCTAAGAACTATAGACATTGGTTTTATATTTAAGAGGTAATCCTTTATGAACAATCATTAACACCAAAATGTTAAACCTCTCTAAAACCCTAAAAAATATATGATGTGAAATATATTATTAAAAATAGACTATAATGGTATAAAATGAATATAAAAACTATTTAATATTATATTAAACTATCCAAGGCACCTCCAAGTGTGATTGAGTTGTCAGGTGTGTGAGTAGACCCTATAGGAAAGTACTAGTTTATCAGAGATTTATTATAGCAATCAGAGTTGACCAAGTCAAAGTATGCACATCATTAGATGGATAAGGTTGATAATTTTATTTTATTTTATTTCCATGGTGTTTTATATACATGATATAGCCCTTAGGTATGCTAAACTAGTCATCTAAGAAAGCAAATCACTAACAAGCCTAATAGTGGAAATAGTGAAAAACCTAGGTAGCAGTGAGAAGAGGTTTATGAATGTGTTATCATGGAATAGATATGAAACCGAAGTGAATGAAAATTTTTGTAATGAATATTAAGACATTTTAATGTTTGATATAATTTTTTGAGGTTAGTGATTATAGTGAAAAAGTTGCTCACAAGTTGACTTGTCTAGTACAAATGAGATAATGAGATGTAAGGTCATGCGATTGGTATGCAAGACCAATATTTAATATTTTAAAATGTTATATTTATATGTAATAATTATATAATGGTATAATAAGATCATATTAATTCATTTTAATTAATTTAATATGTTTATACATGTGTTGGAGGTTTGAGTCACTATGATTGGTCTTTAAGGAAAACTAGCAGTTCTAAGTGAGCAAGTTGCATGAGTGTTTTTAAGTCTTTTTTCCATGTGTAATGAATTATAATACACTTGGTAAAGTTTTTTAGATCTTGGAGGTTCTATTCATATGATTTATTATCATATTTGTGTGGATAAACATTGTGTTATCATCAATTGTTCAATATAGTCCTTTTTGTGTATGTGAAGACCTAATGTAAATAGTACTAATGGTGTGCTTCAAGTGGTGATTGGTGATAAAAAGTGTTATATAAATAAGATGATATTATTATGGGTATATTTTAGTAGAATATTAATTTTTAATTCTATGTATATAGTTTTAAATTATTCCAAAGAGATCAAAAGGTAATGTGCTCTAATGAAGGCTTAATTGAATTAGGTCTCCTTAAGGCCTAAAAGAGGTTTTGGTATTTTATGCCATAAAAAACATAATATAATGATTTATTAATGTTTTTTCATGTAATAAGGCTTATTTTTTGGAAAATTTAAGTGGTAAATTATGTGTGGTTGACCAAGAGGTGTATGAGCAAGATCTTAGTATAAGAACAAGGCATACTAGGTCTAATTGACAAGTTAGAGAGAGAGTGTGTGTAGAAGCGAAGGATATAACACTTTGAAGATATAAATGAGGTATTTTATACCATAAAAATGGTGAATAAACTATAATTAATATATAATAGGGATACTATATATGAAAATTAAGGTCATATGACCTAATCAAGTCAAGAAGAGGGCTAGTTAAGCGAAGAGGCCTAGAAGGTAGTTTGAGAGGGATAAGAGTGTGAAGAGATGAAGAGGTGGTTATCATAATTTGGTTGAGAAAAAAGGTGATATAAAGGTGATAAAATCAATCAGGTAGATGAGTTGGTGTTTAGTTATTTTTGGGGTTGGTGCCTCCTTATAAGTGGGTGCTTGTTAAATCTTAGTTGGGTTAGAGCTTAATTAGTTGGGGTTGGTGTTCCATGTGAAGTTGGTACTTAACTAAACTTAATGTTTTGAGTTATAAATTTGTATTAAATTTTAAAATATAAATGGGGTTTCTTTCCCTTGAGGATTTTCCACTCATATTTTCATTTTATTATGTTATGTGTTTCAGTTAATTTGTACTTATTTCTTAATTGTGAAAGCAAGTAATGAAAATAATAATAGGGTGTGTAGAAAAATACATATTAATAGTGTATGCATGAATATAGATGATGATGGGAACTCATATTTGGTTGGGAAGGAGTAACTTGTAGATAAGAAAGGCACTAAAAAAGGGGGTTGTTAGATGGATGGTTGAGTGAACTGCCTAGTGTGAGCTAGATCCAAGAAGTGTATTGATTGATAGGAGCTTATCAATCCACTGTTATAATAATTAAGTTGATAAAAACTAAAAGAAAGGATACCTGAATTCAATTATATGAAAGTAAATACATTCAAGGAAGAAAAAGTGAATGCTTATTTAAAGAAATCAACTAAAATAGCAAGATTAGGTCAATACTTATACTAAAATGGTCAGGGTCTAGTCTAGAAAATTAGAAAAGTTATTGTAATCAAATAGAAATAGAGAAAATTGGGTTTACTAAGGGCTAAGGTGTTGAAAATAGATTTCTATATTTTTATGCCATAGTAACCATCGACATTCAAGTGAACCATCTGTAGTTGGGTAACTATCGACGGTTGGGGTAAACTATTAGTGGTTGTGTAACCATTGATAATTAATTATGAAAATCAAGAAATGATCAAAATAAAAGGTATAAATTTAGAATTTGAGTAAACAAAGGTCTATTACAAGGTTGAGGGGTAGAGAATAAAATACTAATGGATTTGATAAGGTAAGGAGATTAGAATTAAGATAAACCAATAAAATAAGCAAAAGACACTTGAAACTTGATGGTGGAAGGCTAAAGTGATTTGGCTAGAGTGATAGTACTTTGGATTTCAAAAGTGATTTCAATAGAGCTTCAAGTCTCTAGTGATATTACCTACTTGTTAGAAGGATGCTAAACACCTGTATGGAAGAGAGCTTGGATGAAAGATCTTAGATTATCAATTTTGGATCCCTTTTCACTTCCTCCTCTTTTCCTTTTGTAGGATGAAGTTGATAATTAGGATGGAAGAAGTTATAAATTTGATGGGGGGATGAAGTTACCAATTCATGATGTTTTAAATCAAGTTTTAAAATCAAGTTGCCATTTAGGAAGATGTTTATCTTGCATAAAGTTGTCATTGCTTTAATACTTTAAAATAGGTTTGGGGACCTAACCATCGATGATTAGGCCAACTGTCGATAGTTAGCCTAACCATCGATAGTCAAGGGGTTAAAATAAAATAGGTTAAAGAAAGTTAAATTAAATGGTTTAGCTAAACATGTTAAGCTAGGGGTTAAGTTAGTAAATGACTCTAATTGACTAGGTGTTCCACTAGATGCAAAGTCAAATGAGGGTCAAAAGGCAGTTTAATATCGAAAGCTATTATGTGTAGTTTTTGAGTGTCTACATTTTGACCCTTTTTGTTATGTGTCTTTGATTTTATAATCTACATAACAAAAATAGATGGCTGGTCAAGGTCTGGTTACCCTAAGTATGGAAGGAGGTATTCCCCCTCAAATTAGGAGTTGATGAGGTGAAAACAAAATTGGGTTGGGGTTTAATAAATGGTAAATTGGTAGTCACAAGGTGAGGGACATAAAAAAAGGTTGGGCATTTGAGATGCAAACATGCACACAAAATATGACTAAGGGCAATAATCAAGATTACATAAACACTAAAGTTGCCAATGTTGGTAAAAATAAGGTCAATTCTAGATGGACATGTGATAGGGTTGACTAGTCCATAACATTGGTCATAAATGATCAGGTCAGGCCTATTAAGCCATCTAGATAGGCTTAGTGTTGATCACAAGTATCAAGGGTAGGAAGTACTCTTGCACAACAACACAATTAGTTAGGTCATGCATGAGGTGGTATAAATTTTAAAATTTTAGCATGGTAAGGCTGATCTATGTGGTCAAATTGACCATGTAAAGTCATCATAAAACATGAAAATTGTCTAGGTAAAAAATGACCAACATTAAGGTGGATGGGGTGTAATATTTGGTAGGTTGGGTATGGTTTGGTAGGGTATGGCTGAGCTAACTCCATATGCACTAGGAAAGTAGATGATGCCTACATCATTTCATGGACATGAAATCCAAAAAGAACTTTAGGCCAATTATAATTCTTCCAAAAGGTCATATTTTAAGTAGGGTCACTTGCTAAAAAAGTGGGCAAGAGACTAAGGGACCCAATCATCAATGGTTAGGGTTGTCCCTAAGATAGATTGTTGATGGTCACCTTGACCATCGATGATCAAGAAAAACCCTAATAATTAAAGATATAAAAAGAAAATGGTAATTCATTTTACCATTTGAATTTTATTTCTTAGTGCTTAGAATCAAAGTGTTTTGTCATTTGGTCATTATGTATTGAGCTTGCTGAGGTGGAGAATTGTGAGTGGGTGATTATGTGTGGTCAAGGTGATTATGTGTTGACCTAAAGGAGGGTAGACAAAGACATGATTAGCTAGTGGTATGAGGGATCCAACTATTCCAATGATCATGGAATGAGGTAGGGGTTATTTTAAAATTGATAGTATAGTTAAATTTATGAGTGGTGGAATTATATTAAGTAGAAGTGGGTTAAATAGGGTTTGTGAAAATGTCACTGGGCTATGATGCCCTAGTTTTGGGTATGGGTGAATTTGGTTAATGGGTTGTATGAAAATGAAATTAGAAGGGTGTTATAGGTTGATAATGGCCTGTAGTATAGTGTTAGGGAGTGTAATTTGTATTTTTAGGTGAGTTTTGTGGTGTTTAGGTGGAAAATGGTGGTAAGGTTTCACCACTAGTGGTCACACACAACGATAATCAGTGATTCAACCCAATCACCAATGGTTAAACATTGAAGTGATAAGGTCTAAAAAGACCATTGATAGTTCAATAAACCATCGACAATTGAGGGGTGTGGATGGGGAAGGTAAAAACCAATAAAAAAAGGGGATATGTGGGGGAATGTTTAAAGTTTGTGGAAAGTGTTATAGAAGTATTTCAATGTTAGGAGGTTGTAATTTTTAAAATGGTAAAGTTTTGAAGTGGGGTATATGGTTTGGTAAAAGTGTTCAAGTTAGTTTTGTAAAGTTGTCATTTATTTAGAGTGTGTTGAAAAGTTAAAGTGTGTAGAGTAGGATGAAGGGTTAAGTAATTTATAAGGTCAATAAAGGTTGTGAAAGAGGTTAAAATGTTTTAAGAGGTCTATCAAATGGGTGGTAAAGGTATAAATAGGATGAAGGGAAGGTGGGTAGAGTTTTAGCAAACATAAGCATTTAGGTACTTGAAATTGATGTGCTAAGGTTGATATGGGGTAGTTTGGATGAGAGCCATGCAAAATAGGGCTAGTGTAGGAGATAAAATTATTCAGGTGTTAAAAGTTTTAAAGATAAAGGTAGAGGTTTTTGTTGAGTGTTAAGGGAAATGTGAAGGGTTAGAGTGGGATAGGTTGATGGTGAGTGTGTCTTGGAAAATTAAGTGTCCATGCTAATATGATTGTTGTGAAGTCCCATGATCAGATTCAGATGAGGGACCAGGTCCCTAGGATTTTGTTGAGGTTTAGGATGTAATGACTGTAGAAGAGTGGAAGCACATGGAGATGGTTGGCCTAGGAGCTATGATACATTATCAACACTTACTATGAGATGTTTCCATGATCATCATGCTCATTAGGAGATGGGATCTAGTGATAAACACCTTCATATTACCTACTAGAGAGATGAGCATCTTATTAGAGGATGTGATGAGGATCACATGGCTACCCATTAGAGGGAAACCAATGTATCATGTAGAGAGTGAGGATAGAGATTATTATATGGACCTTATATATGGAGTAGATCGAGTTCATGCCAGGTGGTATGTAGGGGGTTTGGGATTGGGCCATTATACTAGAGGGCCCAAGAGGATAAATGCTTACTGACAATGATGGTAGTGACTTATTTCACATTATTAAATTTGAGCCATGGCCAATTTTTATACATGCTAATAGGGGTACTAGTGGAGCTGTTACTGGGAAGGACAGTATTTGGATGGGCCCCAATGTTACTAGTATAGATTTATAAGGAGATCTAGGCCATTTATACACATAGACAATATGGGATTAACATTAATTTCATGCTGCACTACTAGGCATATGGGAATATTTAGGTTTTGAAACCATTGGGGGTACCATGGTAGGGATTCACTTAGGTAGCCTTTCTAGTCAGCTTCATGCGATGGAGGTATATTGATGCTTTGACAAGGGTAGGTGGAGGATCTAGAGACATTAATTGGTTCAAGGATGCTTTAGAGGGTTTGGTGGTGGGTGATGATGTATGGAGGTTGTATGTGGGTTGGCTTAGCTGGCCTATGCATAGGTATTAAACATTATCTTTATAGAGTTGGTACCAAATTTATGGGAGGAGAGATGGGGAGACTAAGTTGATCCCATTTGACTAAGTTTGGTGGTAGTTTTGACTAGTGTAGGGGATCCCCCAAATTTTCCTTGATACAAGAGGGAGGATGCAGAGTTACTACTCCCAGATCCACAACCATAGGATGTCATACTAGATTATGAGAAGCTATTAATTAGATCAACTATCGATGATGTAGGGATTGTAGATGGTTATACAATGTGGTTCCAAGTTAGGTATGCAATGACTAACTTTGGATGGGGTGATGGGGGTAGTAGCTAATGGATGTGGATCATGTAGGGGCACCAGTATAGGGTGGTGGACTAGATGGATAGGCACATACAACACTAACATCAGCTCAAGCCTAGATTGTAGGGTTGTAGGGATAGATGGCTACATTATAAGGTTAGATTGTCACCTTACAAGGGCAAGTTACTAATTTGATTGGTGAGCATGATATGATGATGACCTCCCTAGATTTAGTGATTCATGAGAGAATCATTGAGATATAGGGTAAGAGAAATGGTGGTGCCACTTGGTTTTATTCTTTAGGCCTGATATTTTGCTATGATTTAGGAGTTGAGATAATATGAGGCCATAGTTCTAACTTAGTGCCTAATAGAGCTAATATGGATAGTGGGTAGGTGTAGTGGGAGCATAGATGGGCATCCCAAGAGGACCTATACTAGATTACAATGTATAAGAAGGTATGGGGGCTAGTATAGACATAGGTATAGGTATAGGTGGAGCTAGTAGTAGTGGTGTAGGTTGCATGAATCTAGTGCCTTGGGGGATTGATTTATTTTAGCTTAATAGTCATGGATGTATATTTTTGTTTTTGATTTTGGCTTGTGTACTGATGATGTGAGATGTATATGAGCAAGAGAGACATTATGATATGTATTTTTTGATATATGATGATTATGATGGATTATATTAGTTATGTTCATATACTTAGAGTTTATTGATTTGAGTGATGATGTTATGATTATTTACAATTCGGCATGCAATGATATGCACTGATGTTCACATTTTGGTACATGTGATGATTAATTGTGATTATGATGATGTTGCTTTCGGTTATAGGTAATGGTTATATAATGATGACATAATTTATAAATAAGATGTGGATTTGATTATATAGATAGGTTTTAATGTATGGATAATGTTTATGTTTATGATATATGGTAAATGGTAGATGACATGGCTTATGTTATTTGGTTTATTTATAGATAGGATACTAGATGAGAATGTTTCAAATGATGATGTATTTTGGAAAGGATAAATGGTTATTATGGTTAATTAGGGTTGATGTTTTATGAATGTGCATGATGTAGGTTTTGATATGATGAAATGTTAGGATGCCTTATGCCCTTATAAGATGATAGTGTAAATAATGTTTGGATATGATATGTTTGATGATTCTTATTGATATTATGAGGTTGAGGTAATGGATGGTTTTAATTATAGTTGTAGAATATGCTATTTATGGTTAAATTTTAGAATTTTATGATGTGTATTAATTTGGAATATAATGAAGGTACATAAAGTAGGGATAGATAACAAACTAAATGTGAGAAAGAGATGAAAGGAACCGTGATGGACATGACCACATGAACTGATGAATAGGGGGTAAGAAAAAGGCATGATGTTTTTAGTTGACAAGGACATAATAATTAAAAACCATAGTTGGATTAACTTAGTGAACATAAAGCTATTGAATGCTTTACAAGAGCATGCTTTGATTGAGAAAGAAGGTGTCTTAATCAATTTGCATCAAGTAAGCTCATAATCCCTTTATTTTAGAGAGAGAGTGAAGTGAAGGGAGGTTATATGTAGATGGTTAGTTTGCCCCTTCTATAGGTTACCAAAGAGATATAATAGACAAGTCCATACCATAATATGATATGTAGACTAATTAATGTGGGAAGTCTACAAGTGCCATATATAAGAACTGATTTTGGCTTATTTAATTTGATTTTGATATGGGGTTGTTTGTTGCTTTTATTATTTTGATAAGTTTTTGAAATTGATCAATGCTGGAAGCTTCTAATGATTATTTCTTAGCCACACTTCAAGGGAGTGGTTTAGAATTGGATTTTTATAACTATCCTTCAAGGGAGCAATATATTTTTAAGCACTTTTAATTATTGGTAAAATGTCCGTCAAGGAGATAGTCTGTAATGCTAGAGATATGGGCCTATGTGATATTTTAGTACCCCAAATTTTCAATTATGAATGTTGAGTTGGACATGGATGAGTCTATTTAGGTTGAAAGATTTACCATTATGGAAGTAAGACTTTAACACAAAAGGTTAATAATGGATGGGGAAAGTGGTTTGAGAGACAACTAATCATGGGGTTCCATCTAATTAGAGATTCAAAGTATCCATGAGAACCATGCCATGGGTAGAACCATGATGCCCATATTTAGGATTAAGTTTATAAATATGATAGATAATCACATGGTTCCATGTTGTAATCAATTATTCCTAAGGTGATTAAGGATAGGTTGATGAAAGGAGGTGAAAATATCATAAACTAAGGGACAAGCTTAAGTTAGCCACAAAGGTGAATTTGAGCCTTGTTTCAATAATAGAAAGGATGTAAATATAAAGCATTGAGAGGCTCAGGTTCTAGTTTTCCATTGAGAAAAGACAAATGATAAGCTCCTGATCCATATTTATAGGTTATGATGTAGGGTCTAAACTAATTGAAAGAAAAATTTCCTTTTTCTCCCTTCTCCATATTAGCTACATATTGGTTTTCCTTAAGGATGAGGTCTCTTATGTTTAACTCTCACTCTTTCAGGTGTTTGTTGTATATGCACTTGTTTCATTCTTGATAGACACAAATATTATTAAGGGCTATGAGGTGATGTTCATCATGGAGTTCAAGAGGTGTGAGGTGTTTTTGATGATAGTATCTCTTTGAAAGGACTTCATATAAAAATATATGAAAATATGGAATTTAGAATTCAAGAGGTAAGACTACCTTAGCTCTAAAGATGAGAGAGAAAGGGGTAGCACCCATAGAGTTTCAAATTATAGTATGATAGGCTCATAAAGTGAAGGGTATATGCAAGTGACAATCCTAACTTGAAGCACTTACTACTTTGGTGAGCATTTTGATGAGAGTTTTGTTAGAGGCTTCCACCTATCCATTGGCTTGTGGACAATAGGGTGAGGAGAAGATTACCTTGATGCCAAAAGCATCACAAAGACCTTGGACTTTTTGATTTTTAAAAGATTTGCCATTATCAGTGATGATCTTGTGGGGAACACTAAAGTGACACATAATATGGTGATTGATGAATTTAATAATATTTTTAGCTTTGGTGGATATAAGGGGGATGACCTCCATCCACTTGGTGAAATATTAAATAGTGGTAATGATATATTGATGTCATTAGAAATAATGGGGATTGATTTCCCCAATAAGGTCAAGACCCAATTGTGAGAAGGACCAATAATATTTGGATACTTGAAGGCTATGAGGAGGTACATGATATAAGTTAACACATTATTGATATTTGACATACTTATTTACATAGTCAAAATAGTCTTGATTGAGGGTGGGCCAATAATAGCCAAGGCAAAGAATATGATTAACAATAGCTAGGCCACTAAAATGTCCCACACAAAATTCCATCATGTGTTTCCTTGATGGCATGGGAGGATTTATAACTATGGAGACACTGGAGAAAGATGCCATCAAAGCCATGTTTGTAAAGGATTTCCCCTAGTATGGTGTAATGAGAGGTACTTTGAATAAAGGCCCTTCAAGCATTCTTTGAAAGGTGAGGAGGAATAATGCCAAGGTTGAGGTAGTCAAAAGTTTGGTTATACCAATTTTTGGAAGGAGATGTTTCCACATTAAAAATTATAGGATGATCAAAACTAATATATGAAGGTGTGATACAGTGATGTATGGTGATAAATAGTTTAGATTTGGTAGGTTGAGATAGGATTTGGGAAGCAAGGGATGCTATTATGTCTATAAATTTGTTGGTAGATCAAGGAATTGACTGGATAGTGTAATGATAGAATGATGTTAAGAGTGTATCCATGAGTTATTTGTACTTTAGATGGACATCATTTTTACATTGATAAGATCCGATGACTTGGTTGATGACTAGTTAGGAGTCACCAAAGATACTGATTATTTTGACTCCCAAGGCTAGATCGATTTAGATACCTATGAATAGGGCTTCATATTTAGTTGTGTT
The DNA here is from genome assembly GCA_037957365.1 of Torreya grandis. Classification (NCBI taxonomy): domain Eukaryota; kingdom Viridiplantae; phylum Streptophyta; class Pinopsida; order Cupressales; family Taxaceae; genus Torreya; species Torreya grandis. The sequence goes on along the minus strand of JARHVA010003496.1, from coordinate 1,005,077 downwards.
ACTGGTGAATTTAAAGTCAATAATAAAGGAAAGGGGAAAAGGTTCACAATTTAGGGTAATGAGAATAAATATAGCACCCCCACCATTTTGGCATCTAGAGCCATAAAAAAACATGGTCATTTGATAGGTGGGTTCTTCCTGAGAAAGAGTTACAATGGACTCATCTGTAAAGGTAAGAGGTTGATTTTTTGGTAGAGGATCTTTAGCCAATTTATCAACAATTAATTTTATTTTAATAGACTTTTGAATAAATAACTCAAGATCAAACTCAGCTAAGAGCATGAGCCACTTATCCATACACTTGTTTTGGTATGATTTGGAGTGCATATACTTGAGGGGGTTAGTTTTAGTGATGACATATGTTTTATGATTAAGAAGATAGTGATAGAGTTTTGAGGCCATAAAAACTAAGGTGAGGTAGATTTTTTTGAGATGGGTATATCGAGTTTCATATTCGATAAGTGTATGAATAATGTAATATATGGCTTGATCTTTATTTTATTCATCATGATGTGCGAGCATTTCCCTTAGGGAATGATCAATGGTGGATATATATAGGTAAAAGGGATGGTTTTGCTTATGAGGGATAAGGATAGGGGGAGAGAAAAGATACTCCTTGATTAAATCAAAGGCTTGTTGACATTCTTTGGTCCACTTAAAAGAGGTATCCTTCTTTAGGAGGTGGTGGAAGGGTTGACATTTATTATATAGTTGAGAGGTGAAGCTATGGATTGATTGAAGTTTTCCCTATAGGTTATGGAGTTGCATAGGTTTGTAGGAGGAGGCATCTCCAAGATTGATCTGACTTTAGTAGGGTCTATTTCAATTCTATGTAGAGAGATGATGAAACCAAGAATATTTCCTTATAAGACTCTAAAAATAAATTATTTGGGATTGAGCCTAACATGATAATGGATTAGTTAGTCAAAGATGATGGTTTTGACATCTAGGTAATCCTTGTGGTGTTTAAATTTTCCAAGGAGATCATCCACATAGTCCTCTATAATTTTATGGATGAGATCATGAAAGATATAGGTCATGGCTTGCTAATAGATTGCTCTATCATTATTTAGTCCAAAGGGCATGACCCTATATAAGGAGGTTCACCATGAGGTGATAAAGTAAGTTTTATGATGATATTTTGGGGAAATCAAGATCTAATTATATCTTGAGAAACCATCCATGAGAGATAAAATTTCATGTCCAATTGTAAGATAAAAAATTTGGTTGATGTTTGGCAAAAGAAAATCATCTTTTGGGTAAGCAAGATTGAGGTCACAAAAGTTGATACAGAGGTGAAGTACCTTTATGGGCTTGGTGATGGGAACAATGTTAGAAACCCAGTGTGGATAGTCAATAGAATGAATGAAGTCGATAGATAAGAGGCACTAAAGTTCTTCTTTGACATGAAGGGCTATGTAATGATGTATTATATGAAGCTTTTAATGAATTGACTTAACCTAAATATGGGTAACAATGTTGTGGATGGTAATATAAGGGTTAATTCTAGTCATATATTGATAGGAACACACAAAAACTATGCTACGGTCTTGAAGGAAATAAGGGTAATCTTGTTGTTCTGTAGAATTTAAAGTTTTCCAATTTGATGATATGGGTGTTATCTTGAGTTCCCAAATTGACATCAATAGTGGATTCATTCATCATAGTTTGGTTCTTAAGAGGGAGAGATTTATGAATTAAATAATCCTTCATACCAAGGTAGGTGAGAATAAAATCATCATTTTGACATTGGATGGTGTTGATGGTAGGATAATTATGTTTAATCATTTTAGGATAGATGAGAGGAAGGGTTTTAGTTTGGTCTTCCTTTTGATAGGTCAGGAGGCCTAAACTAATGATATTGATAAAAAAATTTAGATGGGATAATGTTAGATTCCTCAGAGCTGGAGGGAGATGGGGTAAGTGAGGATAGAAGTTCTTCATCTATGGTGGCAATGGGTTTTGGTGATGTGGGTTCTTTTAGTGGTACAAACCCAAGTCCAAAAAACTCATGAGATTTTTGAGTTTTGATGATAGGTAACTCATGAGGTCTCTATTCATAAAGGCCAAGACCAAATCCATTTTAAGCACACTTGTAAAGGTAAGATTTGACAAAGGTTGGTTTGTCTAGGTAAGAAAAATTAGTAGTGAATGGTTAGATGAATAGGGTAAGGGTGGGAGCAAGAAGTGGCTGATTGAGTCCCCCATATACAAAATTTGTTTGATTGTTGGGGATCACAAAAGGGAAGATGGTTATGATGTTGGGATCATAGGAAGGGTCATATTTGAGATTCCCATATTCATGTAGAGTAGGGAAAGCATCTAAGTCTAAAAGGTGATATTCCTCTAGGGAGAAACATTGGAATGTGGATTGCAAGGGGTCCTCGACCAAAATTTGGGATGAAAGGATGGTAGTTAATGTTGGATCATTATTATGAGTAGGAGTGTTAATGGTTATGGTTGGTTGGGTGGTTTAGTCAAAATTTAGTTGTGAGGTAGATGTATGAGGAATAAGAATGTCATTAGGCTAATATGTCATATTATAAGAGGCAAAGGGACTAAGATCAGCTTGGTAACAACTTGTCCGTCATGATAAAATTTGACACATGGTGTAAGGTGGAGGGGACATAAATCATATCATGAATCTAAGGGAATTCAAGTAAGAAATTGTATTGAAACTCACCCTCTATGACATAAAATAATTGAGGAATGGTGTGAGGCCTGTTGACCAAATTTTGTCCCCCAGGCAAAATTTTTGGTCACCTTCTTCCCCTATTGTTCTAAACTAGTCATCGTTGCACAAGTTCAATGAGTTTAATTCATGGCCTGGTTCAAGTGGTTTAATGACCTTTGGTTCAAAGGTTCATCTTCAAGTTCAACATCTTGATTCACCAAGCATTGAACCGTTGAACCATTGAACCATTTTTGGTTCAACGGCTTGGTTCAACGAGCATGGTTCAAAGTATATGGTTCAATATTTTGGTTCAATGTGGTAGTTCAATCGACAAAGGAAGTTCATCGATGCTCAATGGTTAAACCATTGAACCATTTTTGGTTCAATGGGCTTGGTTCGACGGGCTTGGTTTAGAGCAAGAAGTTCATCAGCACGTAATGGTTGAACCAATTGAACCGTTGAACCATTTGGTTCAATGGCTTGGTTTAAGGGTATGCCAGCTAGTCAAGGGGTAGTCTTCAAGTTCAAATGCCATAGAGAAGGGCAAGTGCTTCAAAGGAAAGACTGGGTAAGTTTGAAATTTGCTTGAGTTTAAGTTTGACTAAGTCTTGAATTCCTTCAGACTTTTTGTCTAAAGGAATTCCTTTTGATAAAAAGTTTAAAGGAATTTAGGTGCACTTTGAAGCAAAGGCAGAGGCTAGGTAGAATTTCTATGGACTTTTTGTCCATGGGAAAATGTCTGGAGACATAAGTCCATGGAAAATACACAAAGCAAGTGACCCGAGAAAATTGTCCATGGGAGCCTAAAAAAAGTCAAGGCAAGCAAAGTGACTCGCCAAAGGACCCTGAAGGGTAGGTGCCCTTGCAAGGAACTTTCAACCAAGTACAAAAGGGAAATTTTCAAAGGCTGAAGGATCACCTTCCCTTCGAGAAGGTGACATAGATAGAGAAAGAGTGCCCATGGATGGTCGAGGAAGATAAGCTATAGAAGAAGCCATATGGACCTGATGACATTTTGACGGGCTTGAAGATGTTTTGAAGGCCATCAAGTTCAACAAAGTAGATTAGCCATTTGTTTTTAAACCAATGATGACTGTATGAATGTCAAAGTTAACAAAGTGAAATAGTTGTCCCTTTTCAAACTGAGAGAAAGCTCACCAAGTGCTCAAAATGTAGTGACCCACCAAAATGTTTGCCCCAAGGGCCGAAGGAGCCAAAAGAGACAAGAAAGAGAAAAGGACAAAGAAACAAGCATGGAATGAATAGGCAGTCAATCCAAGTGGCAAGAGGAAGTGCCAATTTGAGAAGTGACTCCAGTAGGTGAAATAGTGGTTGCAATTGATCACTAAAGGATGCGAGTGGCCACCTATGTCCCCCTTTTTCTCCATTTCATATTTGTGAGCAAACAAGCTACATAGGTGCCTTCAAGATGTAGCCTCGATTAATGAGGAAAACTATGCAGCCACATCAAAGAATGCCTAAAGTCAAAGCAAGGGTTGACACATTATTTACTTTTAGGCAGCCTACTCTTCCCAATGAAGGGATGCATGGGCCACTTGTAAAAAGGAGCACCAAACAAGCCTCCTTTCTTCTCCTATATATGAAATACTTGTCATTTGTAAAAAGATCTTCCACATTTGTAAGGTGTAGCCCTGGTAAAATTTCCATCTGAATCAATAAACATAGTTTTTACCTCCATCTTGGATAGACATATCTGAGTATGTCTTGAGTGTTTGTTTTTGTGTTCAGTCATTGTTTCTTGATGCTTTCACAAGTTCAACACCATCATACCTATTGTCTACAAGGTGCCATCTCTACAGATGATAAGAGAAGAGCTCTATTTGGAATTTTACAACAAAGGAAGTTACTTGCAGTGTGCATCTCATAGCACCTTTGGTGAACCTCTTTTCTCTGTATTTTCATTCAAGCCTCCCTACCAATTTCTTGCAGCCTAGTCCTTCTACCAAGTGAGAAGTGTATTTATGCATTTGTCTAAATTTTAAGTGTGGATGTGTGAAGGTTGACTTTATTTTGGTGCATCACCTCTTTAGAGTAGTTTTTTTCCCTGCATCTTTCTCCCTTTTCATCCCCCCATTATATATCTATACCTATATGTATTTACACTTGCTGGAACAAACATGATGCATCAAAGGGAGCTAGCCCTTATCTAGAGACTCTCCCCTCTAGCTTCGCCAGTCCCATGGGTGAGAGGGGAGTTTCCATAGTTATGAGGAGAAGGCAGGAGCTCAGCCTCCTTCTAAAGGGTGTAATTTCCTATGTCAATAGTTTTGGCATGCCCAGTGGGACCAACTGGGACAGGTTTTATCCAAAGAGTTGAAGAATTTTTTGGTGTGTTCTTCAACCAACTAGCCTTTGGAGGCTTTGAATTATACACCAATGGTGACTCTAAGTTGAATCTACTAGTTAAGCAACCTGGTGCCATTCAGAAATCATTTTTTGTATGTATAATTCTTTTGAAAAGAATCATGGGTCTTGTGTTCCTTCATATGACTTTAATCAGACTCAAAAATTTTAGAGAATCGCCTCAAGAAGCTCTCCTAGTTTCCCTGTAATGATAAAGGAAATGGCACTAGAGTTTGAGAGGTAGACAATGGAGATTAACAGACTAGAGGAGCAGTATAGATATCAATAAGAGCTGATGTATGAAGAGGAGTGTTTGTTTAAGCAAGCACAGGCCTTGTAACCCATGAAAGAGGAGGTAGCAAAATGGAGAAATCCATCTATGAGCAGTAGTCAGCCTTGTGCACCTCCTCCTATTCTGAAGAAAGCCCTCTCTTTTGTGCCAAATTCTTTCTATCAAATTTCACACTCTCACTCTAGCTCATTTGATGCATCTACTCTCAATCTTGTGCACCTAGCTTTCCAACACCAAAGGGAACTAGAGCGACCCCCCATGGAGATGAATCTTCTCAACTCCTTAGATTGTGAATCTTCCATTTGGGAGATTATCACCAGCCAACACATCTCTCTCAAAACTACTCCTATTCAACATGATAATATTGGTGACCTCCAAGAAAGACTCTTTCAAGATAATCTAGCCAAGCAAATTGAAGATTTAGAGGCTAGAATGAGACTGCTTCTTGAAAGAGAGATAAAACTTCTAGACCTTGTAGAGGAGCCCTAAGACCTTGGAGAAAACAAAGTTTCTACCTATTCAAAAGAGCAAAATTCTAATTTTGAGATCCTAAACTAGGGAAAGGCAGTGGAATCATGGGACAGGGAGGAGGAGAAGCAAGGTTTTTCTCAAAACCTTGAAGAAGCTGAGGCTACTCCTATTAATGATGATGCTGGTGACCTCCATGAAAGGCATTTCCAAGAAGATCTAGCTAGGAGAATAGCAAAGTTGGAATCTAGAGAGAGATTCCTCAGCTAATGTGTGATGGATGGTTCATACCAAACAACACATTCCATGTCTGAACACACCCCACCTACACATTTCCAAGAGAGATATCAGGCCACATTTGATATTGATGAAGTGTTGACCAAGTGGAAGGAGGAGAATCATTTGATTCTAGCTCAAGGACTACTTCCTCCTCCACATTCTTATCCCACTTCACCCCTTCTCAAAGAGGAACCTATTTTGCAAGAGGCAAGTGAGGAGCAGAAGAACCAATCTATAGTTCTTCAAGGGGCTATCATGAGCAAAAACAAAGAAGAAATCATCATTGATGCTCTTTGTGAAGACATCATCAGCAATGGACAAGATGCAGGTCTTGCATATATGCAAATGTTCCAACAGTATGAGGAGGAACAAAATCATGGTGAGATCTCTTCCCCCTTGTTTGATGAACTTCCTTGTTGCTTCGATGAGGAGGATGACTACACTAAAGAGCTTGAGTTGGAGGAGGAAAAGGAGAGGTCTGTCTTCCTGGAGGAATGCCTTGAAGAAGATAGCTTTGAACAAAGAGGTGATGTTCTATGGGATGAGCAATCATTTTGTGAATCCATTTCAGACATCACCATAGTCACCCTTCTTTAAGAAGGCCAAGAAGAAGCAGATGATGAGTTTGATAGAATCTTTAATGAGGTAGAAGGAAAAAGTCAGACCATGATGCACTGCAAGGGAGCTATACATGTCAAATGGCTTATGGTGATGAGCCACCAGCCATTGATTTCTTGGTGAGGAGCACCAATATGATGAACCAACATTCAACAAGCTTCTAAGAACAAACAGAGTACACATATGTTGGAAGCATGTTTGAATCTATTTCACTTAGATTCCAGCCAACTCAGGTGGTAAGTAAGAGGAGCAGGTCACCAAATCTCTTTTTCATTCAGCTACTTTCCTAGCACCATAAGTCCTTTTGCCAAAAAGGGGACTTAGAGAATTTTCCCTTTAATCCAGGAGGGAGGCAAGCATTCTTGGTTAGCTGTATATAGTAGTTTGTTTTTAGTTTCTTTCCTGCTTTCCCTAAGTGCAATTACACAAGTAGTGTTTTTAGCCTTGTGTGTTTCCCTTTGCGTGTGGGGTAAAAGGCTCTGTGTTTTGATTCTCAGATCTTTTGGGGCTGTTGCTAACTCTTTCATATCTACATCTAACTCTATGCCCAATGGAATACAAGGCAATTTGTTGACCAAATTTTGACCCCCAGGCAAAATTTTTGGTCACCTTCTTCCCCTATTGTTCTAAACTAGTCATCTTCAAGTTGCACAAGTACAATGAGTTCAATTCATGGCCTGGTTCAAGTGGTTCAGTGACCTTTGGTTCAAAGGTTCATCTTCAAGTTCAACATCTTGATTCACCAAGCATTGAACCATTGAACCGTTGAACCATTTTTGGTTTAATAGCTTGGTTCAACGAGCATGGTTTAAAGTAGATGGTTCAATCTTTTGGTTCAACGTAGCAGTTCAATCAACAAAGGAAGTTCATCGGTGCTCAATG